>OV121091.1:14274030-14874030 GCA_921293015.1 Phorcus lineatus | reverse complement strand
GGTATCACACTGAATCATTCGCGATCATTTGTATTCAAATTAGTACATTACTCATAACGACACTCAAATCTTTTATGTTTCACTACGTTCCATATAAGTATGACTAAGAATTTATTTTAATGAGATTGATTTAAAACAATAACACACAGCAGTCATTATATATTACCACGAAATTGATTATAATGTAAACAAGTAACAGGAGTCAAAACTGGTTTCGATTTTAATAAAATCATGTAGTCATTTATACTGTCAGTAATTGCCCTTATACATTTGCATAGATATTCATAGGGATATTCTTCTAGGTACACACACATGGCGCTAAAGCTTATTGAAATACACTTAATTGATACTTTTCGATATTTCTTATACGTTCTTCTACCAAAAAAAGTCATTATTCACATAATTTACATAATTTAAAGTCCATGAGCCAGACCCAGTAATTTTGGCCATCGGTACCATATGAGGGGAATAATTCTCTTTATAATTTTTTTACAAGGTATACATCCCTAGAGTTAGAAAATATGTGATAGCATTGCATCGGTGGTAGCTTTTTCATTTTTATTGGCCGTTTTGTAAGCACATCTCAAAATAGACTTTTTGTAAACGGACGTAAAACAGAGGACAACATCACATTTCAAACTATGATTCTCCCTTATTATAGGCTATATCTTCTTGAAAATTGGTTTAGTTTACCACAGATATGTGGGAAGCATTTCAATAAAGAGACGCATTCAATTGTTTTCAGTTTTTGCGCATGCGCATCAAAAGAAAATAGCAACGCTATCACAAACCTTTAAACAATTTTAAAATTGAAAATAAACATTTTTTATTCATATTATATCCTTTTCTGTTTAAAAAACATCTGAAGGGAAAAAAAACTTTTTGAAAAAAAAATATTACACCGAAAAATAAAACAATGACTGCTCCCTTCAAAATGGCCGCTTGCAGACGACACAACAGAGAAATGGGCTCAGGACAAAAAGGTATGTATCTACTTCAATTTAATAAAAAAACACATGAAATCCTTCTTGAAAAGTAACAATACATAACATACATCACCTATGTATCAATAAAAAACGAAATACTTTGATAAATTTGGCTAAATTTGTCTTTAAACACTATCACTTTTCCCTAAGGAATTCAAGGGAGATAATCAAACGTCATCTGCTCTCAATGACCAGTCATTATTTCATTCTATATTTTGACAAGTACTCAAGAAGCTATTACCAGCTTTCATTTATTATAATATGAGGATGTTTGAGCAGGTCCAACGGCCTTATGGCATGACAAGATGTCTCTCTACTGTCTGTTTGTCTGTCCTAATATCTAATATCTATGCATTTTCAACTTTTTCTAAAAAAATAATGTCTCTACAAGGCTAAAATTTTGGGTACACGTAGCAAATTTTGATGATAAAAAATGTCACACCTTGAAAACATGCTAATGCTTTTGAATCATATAACCTGTCAAATTCAAATAGTCAAAAAGTCATTATTGACAAAAACCTTTATTTGTAACTGGATGCTAAGGGTTGAAATAGGATTAGATGATTTGAAGGTTCATGAATTTATGTAATAACATAGAATATCATATAATGTAATGATTATCAATAAATGTACAAATCATATAAGTGTTATCATTTTTGTGTACATTATGTTTTTGTCAGTTTGTTTATCTGATTTCGTTTTCTGTTTCAGGTTTTGTGGCGGTAATGGTAACAGTTCTGCATTAGAAGTGGTCTAACTAACCCCTTTTCTCGAGGATGGAAATTCCGCTGTACAAAAGTAAAAATCAGTGTATGATACACATGATAGCATCTGAAGAAGATGATGAACATTTAGTCAGCCCTCAAAGTTATGACTAATTGTTAACTTTATTTGAAGCAGCCAAAGTGAGAAACCATGCACCTGTTTTAGACACTGGCAATCAGCTTGAAGATGGTGAAGTCCCAAAAATCGTCTATAACCGTAAATGCCGAAGCATCTTCACCATGAAGAGAGATTTAGAGACATTGAAAAGAAAAGCAGCTGAGAGCCTTACTGCTGAAGCTGGTAGTAGTGGCAGTACACCAAAAAGACCCAGTAGAAGATTGTCGTCAGAAGGAAGAGTGTACGATCCGATCTGCATTTTCTGTAACAAGATCAAGTTTCAAAAGCACTCCAAGTCACGTGAAAAGCTTACACAAACTGTACAACTACGAGCAGACCAAACGTTGCGAGAATGTGCCACTCGAAAGAGAGATGAGAACATTCTAGCAGTAACCAGTAGAGACATAGTTGCTGCAGAGGCACACTACCATGTTTCGTGCTATAAGAATTATACAAGAGTCAAGAAATTAGAACATGAGTGCAAAGATGATGTTGATGACCTGTATCAAAGGATTGAAAAAGAAGCTTTGGAAGACCTTTTACAGTATATTAGAACTGATATTATTTCAAACAGGAAAATTATGCCCATCACATCTTTGATCACAAAGTTTGAATCCACCATGCAGTCTAGAGGAGTACACCTGCATGATTCTACGAAGAAGCACATTCGCAGAAAACTTGAATCTGAGCTTAGAGAATCAGTAGATATATTTTCAGATAACAAGGGAAAGTTGCTGATGGTTCCTGACAGTATATCATTGAAGGAAGTAGTCTTGGAAAATCAAATGCTTCACAAGGAGCTCAAAGTTTGGAAGGCCAAATCATCCTGTATCAACAAAATCATAGATCAGGCTTCATCGCACATCCGATCAATTATCAAACAGGACATGACACCCACTCCCTGGCCGTTCCATCCGTCCGATGTGAATATTAGTGCTCGCATTGACATACCACATCATCTAGAGCGGTTGCTTCTTGGGCTTCTTACTGGAGATCCTGACCATGGGATGCAAGCATATAGAATAAGCACTTTAGTGCAGTGATTTAGCCAGGACCTCAAATACATGTGGGTAGCATAAACCGCCTAAACATCTGCTGCTTCCTAATGCAGTTAAAACACTCACTGGAAACGTGGAGCTAATCCACACACTGAACAAGCTTGGACATGGTGTATCTTTTTCTCAGTTCGAAGAAAATGATACTGCTCTGTGTCTTCAAAAATTAGCGGCAAACTTCAACCAACAAGTTGTACTTCCAGCCTCTATCAAACCTCACGTCTTCACCAATCTTGCATGGGATAACATCGACAGACTTGAAGAAACTCTCACTGGAAAGGGTACATCACATCGAGTCAATGGCATAGCGGTACAGGCGAATATCTGTGGACCACATCTGCCCAGAGGTGAACTTCCGCGTATTGAGAAATTGAAGCAGAGATCAGTAACCATTGAGCACTAAGAGCTGGAAGAATATGTTGCTGGTGTTCGTGTGGGCCCACAACCTCTCTCAACCAGAGAAGATCATTTCCAGGAAACCAGACAAGCTGCTTAGGCAGCCCGCAATAAGAACCTGGTGTGGATGCTTGCCAGAGAAACAGATTCAGAGAATCAGACAATCCCAAGCTGGACTGGTTTTAACATCATTACTAGAGACCAAACGCTAATCTCAGAAGACGTTGTTGGTTATCTGCCAACCATCAATGCACCAGCCACACAGTTGACCACAGTGTTTGAAATCCTGAACCAGTCTGAACAAATAAGGAAGGAACTACTTCTGGAAACAGTCGTCATAGTCATGGATCAAGCACTGTATGCAAAAGCTACCGAAAGTGCCTGGAAAAACAAAAAACGCTTTTCCAACATTCTCCTTAGAATGGGAACATTTCACACTATCTGTAATGCCTTAGCAATCCTTGGAAAGCGATGCTGGTTTACAGGACATTTGCATAGAAGCCGGAATAGTTGCTGAAGGGTCCATCAATGGGGTCCTTGATGGTAAACATTACAATCGTGGTATCAGGGTCCACAAATACATTTATGAAGCGCTGATGAGAATTGCTTGGATGGAATTTGTACAATGGGTGGAGGATAATATTCAACAGAGGAGGGCCGTGATCAAGACATGTTTGGATCAAGTGAACAGCATTGTTGATGATTTGAACCAACAGAGCTTAAACAATCTGCTGCAAAGTCCACTCTTAGCTGAGCTTGTTATCCTGTGGAGAGACTTCCTGTAACATCTCCGTCACAACAATGGTGAACTCTCTGCCTTTTGGATGTCCTACATAGACATGGTAGAGGACGTAATACTTGGCCTTCTCCGGGCTTCTCGTGAGGGAAACTGGGACTTGCACCTCCATGCTATACGAAGCATGATCCCATGGTGCTTTGCATATGATAAGCTGAACTATGCCAGGTACCTGTCCCCATACCTTGCTCAGATGACAAATCTTCCAGAGAAGAATCCTAATGCATATGAAGCCTTAAAAAAAGGCCACTTCTCGGTGCAGATGTCTAGCAACAATCCCTTTGGGAGGATTCCTGTGGACCAGACCACTGAGGTTACAGTTAACAAAGATACTCAGACTCCAGGAGGCACAGCTCGGTTCAGCCTGAAAGCTGGAGCTGTCAAACGGTACTACATAACAGCCAAGTACTGCAGTGCGTTTCTAGGACAGTTAAGGGACATGGTGCAAGGTACCATATCTAAAGATTGCCATACCAGGAATCCAAAAAGATGAAGAGGCTGTTTCTGCAGTCGTTAGCCTTATCAAAGATTGGGTCAACCCTTTTACAGAGAAGCAGGACCTCATTAGCATCTCCACTGCAAAGGCAGCGTCCAGAGACATTGCTTCTGACATGTTGAAGGCATATGAGATCGGCGAGCAAACCTATGCAACCTTTAAGGCTGAGAGACTAGAGAGAGACTCACCGGCCAAGAAATTCCATGACCCATTGAAAACCAACAAGCTGAAGACATTCAGCAATATGTGTAAAAAGAAGGAAGTGAAATCCAATGGAAGAGTGACGATCTTGAAGGCAGACAGATCGTTGTTTGGTCGAATCATCGTGATGGCACAAGGACGCAATCTCCAGATGGAGGATATCCTCTCACATCCCCTTGGACCATTGCCGTGGGCCCTATCCACACCAGATGGATTGCTGCGAAAGACAAACAAAGCCACCTTAGCCTCAACTTTGCAGAAAAATGTTACAGTAGCAGATCAAATCCCAAGTAATTCTGCTTCAGTGGTCGATGGGATGAATTTAGTCCAAAGAGTAAAAGGTGATCAAGTTACCTTTGGAAATGTTGCTACAACAGTTTTGTCAATGGCACTGAGGGAAGGAGTTTAGAGTGAAAGAATAGATGTTGTGTTTGACACATACAGGGAGAACTCTATAAAGAACAGCGAGAGATCACTACGGGGTGGAGAGGATGGCCATCAGCTTCAAAGCATCACAGGCGCACATATTGTAAGGCAGTGGAGAAGTGTCCTGAGCAGTGTTAACAACAAGACCAGTCTCATAACATTCTTAGTCGATGAATGGAGGAAACCAGAATACAGGGAAAAGCTTCAAGGTAAGGTTCTACATGCAACTATGGATGACAAGTGTTACAGAATCACATCCCAGGACAGCGGTGAGGTGCCAGCTCTTCAGTGCAAACAAGAGGAAGCAGATGGACGCCTTCTTCTTCATGCAGCCCATGCGGCAAGAGAGGGATATCAGTCTGTAGTGATATGCTCAGAAGACAAAGATGTCTTCATAATGTCCTTGGCATTTCATGACAAGATTGGAGTCCCATTGTTCCAGAAATGTGGAACAAGAACCCGAATGAGGCTCGTTGATATCAGGAAGGTTGCTGCCACTGTTGGAATAGATGTGTGTAGGGCTCTTATTGGGTTGCATGCATATACAGGGTGTGACAATGTCAGTTCGTTTGCAGGCAAAGGAAAAGCTAGGGCCTTGAAACTTTTAACCAGCAACAAGGAAACCCAGGGCACATTCCTAGATTTGGGTCTAATATGGGACCTCTCCCAAGAATTGATGGACAAACTAGAGGCATTTACGTGCCTCCTCTATGCACCAAAGGCATCATCCACAAAGGTCAATGATCTCAGGTACAACCTATTCTGTGCTAAGAAAGGTGAGATAGAGAGCCACCAGCTTCCACCATGCAAGGACAGTTTAGTGAAACACGCGCAAAGAGCCAACTACCAGGCTGCAATATGGAGACGATGTCTTGAACAAAACCCAAATTTACCAAGTCCTGTTGGCCGAGGATGGACAGTTGAGAAAGATGGGGAAGTTGAACAGTTGGTTGTGCACTGGATGGATGGTCAGCCAGCACCGGAGGCAGTTCTTGATTTATTGGCCTGCAATTGTACAAGAAAATGTTCACTGCCAAAATGTGTGTGCTTGTCGAACAGACTGAAATGCACTGATATGTGCACACTGCCAGACTGTGAAAACCGGGCATCCATCTCTGAGTCAGATGATGAGGAAAGTGCAGATGTGGATATTGAAGAACTGGATTGTGAATTTGAGTTTTGAATTCATCTTGAACATTTTATATCACTTTTAATCAATATATTTGACCAGAAATATCTAGGACATATCCAGAACCTATCTAAAAACTATAACAGACACATCTCTGGTTTGTAAGAAATATGATTTTTCAGAGGCACACATTTGGCCAAGGTTATGGCCTTGTGGAACACCACATTTGTTTTTCAAGCTTGTTATTTCATGGCAAAAAAGAAGGTTGTGTTTCACTTTCTCCTTTGACTTATTCATCAGATTACACATGATTGAATATCCTCTCTCTTATTGTTTTATTTTGTATAATACAGTTGCTTAATACGTTCATCATCTACATGCATTACAGAGTATTCTAATCCGTGAATTCAGCATATTTGCAGCATTTACAGGTGAAAACATTAATATTGTTCATGTTCATGCTACTATAATTCATTTTCATTCAGTATCCTTCAATAACACAAGATGAAATATCTTGACATTACCAAACTCCAAAACTCCGTTAAAATTGGTGTTTTTTCCACTTGAGGTGAAGTAACATTGTTTGTTACCTTAATATACAACATACACAAAAAAGTTTACATTTTTGGATTTCTTAAAACACTAGCTACACATGTGTGTGATAATATTTGCTCCATAACTTTTATTTACTATACCACAATAAATGAAATACAAATATTATTCGAAATGAGGTTGATTTATCACAAAGGAATTAGGTACTGACTTGTAAGTTTCACCAATGGCCTACCGTCCAACCTAGGTATGTTTAATAAGTTTTGTTGTGAAACAAATGATCCTATCAAAAGGTGAAACAAATTTAAATGTTAAAGCTTGACTGATAAAAAACTGCGGTTCAGTTGAATTGGGATGTCTTATCTCACACTGGCCATTTTTCACAAACGTTAATAACGGAGTAGGCATATAAAAGAAGTGGTAACACACAAAAAGCTACCACCGATGAAATGCTATCACATATTTTCTAACTCTAGGGATGTATTCCTTGCCAAAAATCACTATGAGAATTATTCCCCTCATATGGTACCGACCACCCCTACTGGCTCATGGGCTAATTCCATTTGATTTAAAATTTTCTTTTCACATATGCTTTATTTCGTATAACTATTTTTAAAAGATTCACATCATCCTTAAACATAAAAAAGTTATATGTTATTGGATTTAAAGATAAAATATTTAAACAGGAACTACGAAAATGTACAAGATGACCCAAGACCCTTGCATTGATGCTCTAGCGTCTCGTAGAGTGGGGTCCTAGTTTGATTGACTGAGTTCAGATCCTATCAAGCAATTTGAAAATGTCAATGTCACTTTCCACGCTGAGTGATGCTGTTATTGACAAGGTTATTGAATGATTGTACATATTGATATATATGTAAGATATGTAAAGACAAATGAATAAATATCGTCAGGAAAATCCCAGCAAAGGTCACAGAATGGCAGCTAAAGAAACCAACAAGATTCCCTGAGTTTATGTATCTACAACTACTTTTGCACTTGATCCAAAAACCAAATTTCAAATTTGAGAAAATAACAGCGAGAATACAAAGAAAATGGACAACAAAGAGCTGGCACAATCTCTGATGATCCAAACAGATAAATTTCATTGCAGTTTTGTCTGTTTTCATGTTCTTACACTTTGAAATTCTACTTAATGAATATACAAAACCAAAGTCATCAGTCGATTATTTCACTATTGATTATTTTGATTTGAGAAAATTTAAGGAATCTTTGCATCAGCATGTACGTTTAAACTTATAAACTTTAAAGGCAAGCCTATTTATTCAGGACGTAAAGATTTCAAGGCCAACTCCAATACACCTCTATACTCAAATGAATACATTCATATTGAGAATATAGACTCCGGTACGATTTCATAAGCAGAATTCTTAGATGTATATAACTCGGCAGAAATCATAAGAACAAATGTGTTATGTCCTTCATATTTAAGTCATGACAGACATGTGAATACCTGGTTTACATATTGTTTGTGTTGCAATAAACTCCAGACTTCCAGGCAAGATGTGGGTGTTACAACTTGGTTTTTTTTCACTTAAACACTATGTCCAATAGGTCACTTGTGAGATTGTGAAATATCACTGCATGCTATTACGAAATACTACATTAAATGTTAACACCATGGTTGTAACAATGTAATGTAATTCATTTAAACGATTCCGGATTATGCTGTCTCAAATATAACTGGCGAGTATTATCAAAGGTAGTAGACCCGGTCCTGTGTGATGTAATGATATAAGTTTTAATGGTAACAATTCATGACATTTATAAAACATTTTACCAAGCTTGTTTCCATTACATCAATAATATTTAGTAGTACTACAATTTGTATCATGCGAGTCTTTAGCAAGCTTACTACATATATTTTATTTCATTATAAAGATATCAATGATACGGAAAGGAGTTATGTCAACAATCTCTTTATCATAAAACGTCACTCTGAAAAAAAAGAGTTTGTAAAAGCAAAGCTGATTCCTTTATATAAAGAGCCGTCATGACAACATAAAACGTATTAAAGTCATTAGTTTGATAAACCATCGGTAAGCGATACAAAGACAAGGTAGATAAGACATATCAGTTTTATCATATACCGGATTCCTCATTGCTTAATGTTTGAATATGTCATCAAATCAACATCAATCTTTAAACCTTATCGATATGTATTAGAGTATATATATCGATAATCTTAAACATAAGACCAAAGCGACATTGACTGCTGTTGACTGCTTTCTCATGTATCTAATACCTTATGTGTAGGTGAAAAATTACGAATCATCACACTTATATAAAACACTTTTAGGTATACGATACACAGGTACTTTAATGTAAACTAAATATCATGAATACCTTGCCTTAACATCTCCTTTAATTCTTCATGAAACCCAGACGTATCAGGAGCACTACTAGTTTAAAGATTGTTTCGTATTTTCTCGTGAATTGGTGGCAACCCTAAACGAAACGAGTCTCTTATAATTCTCATTATCAGCAATAATGTTGTACACCTGAATGAATGTCCCCTTTTTTCGATTCTTCAAGTTTCAAATGCGTATCGAATTAATGAGCATTTAAAAGCAATCGTGACAAAATGAAAAGAGATCAGTAACAGCGAGTCCTTTAACATGTCTTTACATCTTGATTGATGAAAACTTTAAAGCCATCACTGCCGCAGTAAATGGTCGTAAGAATTCAGAAAAGCTTCAAGTACTTCTTTTTTTATACGCCATACAGGTTATAAAGAGGACATAAGTAAAAAGGCCCTGCAAGTCAAGATGGTTTAAAAGTAATAAGTTAACTAATATTCATTTGTATAAGTAACTGGCCATTTATCTTTACATAAACAGTGTCAGCTTATTAGCATGTGTAACTTTAATCAAAATATAATATATATTATACCCGAAGACTTCTTAAAAAGCGGCATAAAAAGCCTTACAGAGAAGTGGAATAAGTTATTATATTGAAAAATTAAAGTAAAAATTTTGTTATGTGAGAGCTTTTTTTATTGAAGCTGCAAACCTTATTGAAAACGCCTAGTAAGTATTTCTTTTCATTCAAGTAAAATGTCAATTTTCGAAAACAATGCATAAGACAGATTAGGAGCAAAAACAAATATGATATCACTGTTTGAATTTTATAACTCATGTTTCTTTACATAAAGGGTTGTCTAAAATGTTAGCAACTTTTTTTATCTTTTTATTTACGCCTTAGCAGTTTTTAATTTAATATCTTGTGTGGAATATGACTACTTAATGTATTCTTATTTAAACATGTTTTAATGAATTCCCAAAGGCTAGAAACAGTAACTGAAAAATTCCTAGACATGCTTTTTTCTTTAGAAATCTCCGGGGAAAACATAAAGCTATGAGTAGTGGAGTGATTATGGTTTTAGCTTTTGAAATGCAAATGTTTGTATTGTGATCTAGACATATAGTCTTTACCTTTTCACCGTTTCACTTTTTACTTTTTACCGTTCAAACAACAAGTGATGATGCCGTCAAACCTAACCATAATTGAATCGAAGCTACAGGTGACTTGTATAGCCAAAATTGTAAAACGACTAAATAACCTTACATTACTGTACTCTTGCAGTTAAACATTTGCCTGTATAGATTTTCGGCATAATTTGTAAGCAGTTTAGATATTATATGTCATTAAATAGTCAATACTTAAAATTCATTAGTAACCTACTGACAGGAAAATTGTTTACACAGTTATTTACTTGCCAACATTCCTAAAAGTGTGGTAGGGAAAAGCAGATAACCAACAGACAATGATGATGGCGCTGATGGCTATTTATATAGGGCCATTATCCACCGTCTCGTCTAAGCTCATTGCACACTAAAACTATGCACAGGGGAAACATAACTTGAAGATCTATTTGGAAAATTTAGTGAATAGGAATGTCGATAGAGTTGTCCTGAATGAGACAAAATCAGACAGATTATTTGATCAAAGTACTAAATGTATTGGTCGAATAAATGCCACTGACTGTCCAATACTTCTATTCCGTGATGATAATACAGCTGCATATCAAAAGTTTGTTCACTTACTACCGTATCTTACTGCCAATATCATGTAATTTGGGTTTGGTTTGAACGTCAGTAAAATACCTTCAAGAGAACTGACAATGGATCTCCAATTGTCAATGTGTAAAACAGCCATTTCCTTATTAATTGTGGGAGTGTCTGGTCCCTCGTGCAAAAATTTGAATTTTGGGATTATTGAATAGACAGGAGGGGTCACATTACCGAAATTCCGATTTCCTAATATGTCGATTGAAATAGTCAATTTTGACTCTCTGAGAACAACATCAGCAAAATGATATTGACTTGGTGCAAACAAACACACATGGCTTGTTTTTAAAGCTCTTGATCACTTTTTTAGGATTTTGTAGAGAAAATAAAAATTACTGTTTTCGAAATTTCGACCCCTGGTCACTTCAGTGACCTGCCAAAAGCTACATGGCATACGATCACGTTAAGGTGCAATAAATATTCTCTTATGTATTGAAGATTCAAAATTATCTGTTCCTTTTTCGCAATGCTACGATGCCTCAAAGACATGTCAAATCATATGATATTTGCACCACGATGCGCAGGTATGTGAACAAACTTTTGGTATGCAGCTGTATATGTACATGCTGGATCATAAAAAAATATATATAACTTTTTACATTACTGCGTCAATATAGGAAGACGCTTCTGCTATATCTTTATGTTAGATATTCACGGTTTGCCTCTACAAATGTGTGTTTAATACTTTCCTATTACTCAATGGGTTAAAAGGTTTCCTAGTTTTGAGAACTTTCCACTAACTAGCCTGTAAACTTGATTTGCCCTTTAGTTCTCCAAACGTAAACATGAAATACTGTGAACAGTCTTTACGACGTTGAAATAATGCCTCATAGCGTGTTTATGTAATAATGTAATTAATAAACGCCAGAAGGATAAATATTTGAATGAAGGGCGAGTTGACCTTGAATTATTGCTTTGATCTTATAGTCTCACTAAGGTTCTATTTCGATTGGCTGAGGTCATATCAGTTCCGGAAGGTTGAAAATGTCATTGTCACTTTCAAAGCGTTGGTGATGCTGTTCATTAGAAGGGCATGGGACCAGAGTAAATATTGAATGACGTGAAAATGTAGGATGGAATACGTTGTTAATCCACACAGAGAATACATAATGAATATGGTCATGTCAATCTTTGTATATTCATCCTTCAAATTAGGTTTTCAGGACGAAAGTCATAGAGACATATTGTATTTTTTGTGTTCATATAATGCTATTTTAGCATTTGTCCCTCGATTTCAGGCACAATTGTTTGTTAAATATGTGTCTCCCACCAAAGATGTTTGTTAGTGTTAATCTTGAATTTTGGTCTGCAAACCTACGTGGTAAAAATCGCTATTTTAGGCCCAATGTTATAAACTCACTATCTCGAAAAATATATTTGACAGAAATAAGATACTGGGAAAAAGTGTAAATAGTTTAGACGTCAAATGGAATCAAATACATGAAGAATGGTTTTATCTGGCATTTGTTGCTTGTTACAATATTATATCCAAAAGATCGTCTTCCCTTCATAAAGTTTTCAGTTGACATGGGGTCTTCTGCCATCGCTCAACAGAAGCTTGCTGTAAATAAAGAGAGCATGACAATTTGTTTATTTTTTTAAAACATATATAGATATTATTATTGCCCATAGGGTGGAATATAAGCAATGAAATATTGTTATCATGAGCACATGCGCACATATCACTTTTACCTAGCCTCTATTGTTTCAGTGCATTTCGTCGTCTGTAACGCCATAAAACAGTGTTTTTGAAATCCAGTTGCGCCATCACAAAGCTGTTTTCTCGAAATTTCCATACAGTTGACATGGAATAAAATCCGTAATAGATAAGTTAATACACTCTGAAGGGTGCACTGTGACGCTAATAAAGCTAATGCTATTTTATTTATAACTATTGAATTCACACAGGGTAATAAACGAATTGTTTTGTAAAAGTCATACACGTAAGTTCCTCAGGTGATTATCTCTGTCTATCAGTACAAATGAAAGATATATTCACAGTTACGTATTTGAAAAAATACTAATTTTTACAACATATATGTGATCATTAAGAGCACAATGTGTCTTTCATCAGGTCGAATGCTGGGACCGATAAGATGAATATATTCATTGGTGCAAATATGAAAAGTAGTCCTCGGCAGTCAAATATAATTACTTTAGTAGTAATTTCTTCCCCGGCTAACTTTGGTAACGAGGATTTATTCCTGAACCTGGTAGCACCACATTTCTGGCTCAAAGTCACAAGAGAAATAACTTTATGCTTCTTTGTCGAAGTTTGTCGGTCAGTCATCGATAATAATGCCAGAAGAAGATAGTTTGATGTTTGTAATTCGATAGCTTGACTATCTAATTGAATGACACGTTTATAGCCTAAAGCATAATTTGCAGTACTTGGTAACCATAGAAGCTAACTGAGACAAGTTTCTTATAATTAGTTATGTTTGTTTGGTTAGTTTTATTATGCCATAACATTTCATGAGGTGTTTCGTAAAAGAGGTTCTCAGAGTGCGTTGATTTCCAAGTACTTTCTTTCAAGAGTCTACGGGGTTAAGTCACAAAATGAATATAATACGAATTTATCATTTCATGACCCCAGGTATTGTTTATGGGAGCGGTTTGAGCGTCCAATTGAGAGTTAAAGCCCTATCTGTACACTTTACTTAAAATGTCAGAACGGTCCGTAAAAGTCTCAAATGTGCTAACATATTACATCTGAAGAATTGATAATGCTAGTGTGTACTTTGACTTTAAAAGTGTGTACTTTGACGTCATAATGTAATAATAGTTGATAAAAGACAGCAAAGTCGCGGATATTTTATTTTCAGCAACGTCGACAATTATTCAGGATTTATTTTTGGCCAATTTTAACACAAAACCTCTACAATTTAATACCTATCGTGTTAAAATCATTAATATGTCAGTGTCAAACACATTTTTTAAAAGTAGTATTATTAGTAACGTAAAGTGTCCTTTGTTTCTGTCGTTACTTTTATGAAAAATGTCAATTTGCACATAGATGAGTCAACATCATAAAGCATACAGTGTTAATCTATCTGATGAAATGTCAGGTTAAGAACAAGTCTTCTTCATTTTAAGCAGATAAAGAAACGAAATGAGTCGTCACATGTCTGGCAATAATGTCAGATCAGATTTCGCCTGCATACAGTTTGATAGCTGCTAAAGTGAAAGAAGAACAAATGTTGGTATCAAACTTCGAATTAAAGCGTCAGTATTCAAATGACATTTAATACAAACTTATTGCCTTAGGAAACATATAGAATCCCGTTCAATCACGCAGTTTATCAATAAAAACGATCTAGAATTTCTGCAATTATGATACAAGGATTTTTCAAAAAGTGATGATAAATCTGCGAGTCTTTGATGTGTAAAACATCTATCACGTGGCATTTGTTTTTTCTGTGGCTGTATCATATTGCTACAACGTTACAAGATTAAACCCAGCCCACACGTTAGTAAAGCATGACCTACACAGCCTCGATTTCGTCTACAAAGCCTCGGTGTCAATTCATTTGCGTTTTGATTGACAAGGGGCATCTCTGATTGTTGAATTGAATTAGAAACTGTCTTTATGAATTTTCATACTTGAGTGTCTTTGCTTTTTGATGGCTTGAACTGCAGACGTAAATGTTGAATGAGGATAAAGGATTTATATCAAGATTGATATCACCAAATGTTGGAGTGAAAAAATGTAATTTACATGGGAAACATGCCTTAGCATGGTTTGAAGTTACTTGGTGTCTATCGTGACGTGTTGATATAAGACATTGAAGTTCTCTTGATTTATTATACAATTTCTCATTCGGATTTTTTTATTACCTTTTAAAACTTTGAATGAGGTGTTAAGCATGAATTTGAATGAATGTCATTATAAAAATACAATCTGATCAACGAAAGATGGAACTTCAAAGAAACTATCATTGCTGCCAGTAAGAGTTCTTTTGAAATCGAGTAAGTTTTTCTAAATTTAAAGTTTAACGTTTCACCATTATTAGAAATGTTTATGTAAATAATCATATTTTCGACAAAAGAATTATTGTTTTGTTTACGTCCACAACATTATTATGTTCTTATTCTATAAATCTTGAAATAAATGTAGTTGCAAGTAAACAATAAATGTTATAGATAATATGAGAACCATACTCATGTTACAGCGTGAAAGTGGTAATATAATATTTAGAATAACATAGGAATACTGTGACGATAAACCGTTACCATTATCACCTTATCCCTGAGGCAGTTTCTTTTGTACATATTTTTTTTTCATATCAAGTTTGTAACAGTATATTGCAAAGAGTATCAATATTATTAATACTATTATTTTGAAAGTCGGACGAGGCTACCATGTTTACTTGTATGATTGACCATGTATGTGTGCCATATCTTATGTATGGTTTCTTTAAACCGTGTTTTTTAGACAAGGAAGACCAATTCTGCAATTGTTAACAAAAATATGTTCATATATTCGTTGTTCCCACTTTTAAATATACTTCAATCTTTATGTGGAATACAGTTTACGACAAGGTGAATGTCTGAATGAATGAAGTTGACTTTGTGCTTCGTATATTCAATCCTTTCCCTTTCACGAAAATCTATACATTTTAAAGAAAATAGGACTTGAAATGTGATTCAATTCACCATCAAAGACGTCCGAATGAGCCATGATTTCGTAAAAATGATTTTGAGTAGAATTGTACGTGCTATCATAAATTATTCAAATAGCTAGCACGTGAATGTTGTCATCGAAATAGACTGTTCAAATAGAGGGAAAGGAAAAGAGAGAAAGGGAATGAAAGAGAAAGTGAGAGAAAGACAACAGAACTTTGATCCACCTACGTTTTCTCTAGATTCAACACTTTTCAGCACGGTTGAATCTGATGGGAAAATTAGAGATGACGCTGACGTAGATCTTATGAAGGGTTATGAAGACACACGAACTTCCACACCACGATGTAATGTAGAGGTAATTCTTTTAAAAAGAACATTCAAGTTATTGTTATTGTTTATGACACAGTTCCATGGAATGCATCGTTGAAGTTTATGTACACAAAGACGCAACTTAAAACTGCATCCCCTATCAAAATTTCTATCTCTATTCTTTTATCTACCAAACCAATGCCTTTGCACGACACTACCTATCATAAGGACTTCCCTTATCGTAATGGTTTTACTTTCTCAAACATGCTCCCAGAGGTAAAAACCTAGCACTGAATGATGTCACAAGTATAAGTCCTCACTGTATCAATAAACATTGCATGAATAATCAGACACTGATTTTGTAAGACTAAAATGGGTGTATCCTTCATAACAAACCCATACCAACTATGACTCAAGACATCCAAATGTTTGATTATTGATTGTGAATTTATATTATATTATTCTTCTTTTATTATGTTCTAACTGACTTTTCTGAAAGGTATACAATTTTACCTGAGATCAACGGGGAAGGTTAATTATTTTTTTATTTGTGTTTATTCCTAAATATACTATTCCAGGATGACAGGTTGAATGTACTGGTAAACAACATATTAACTAGTTCTTATAATCTTAAATTATTGAAGCATGGACAGAAACTTTAGAATAAAGGGGACATCAAAGAATTGTTTTGATCTTCTTAGCTTTTTCGGTTAACTTAGGTCAGATGATGGAAATTGACATTGAAGAATTTTCAACTGTGAGTGATGATTTTTATTCCGAAAATACGTGGATGAAATATATATATATATATATATATATATATATATATATATATATATATATATATATATATATATATATATATATACCATTAGCAACACAATGTATAAGTTACCCTGATGATCACCATGTTGTGAAACCGGTTGGTAATGAACTTATATGAAGATCAATCTTCAGTTTGTTATTTTTAAAGAATATTTGATACATAAACCAAGAACATTTAACTTTTACATATATATATATATATATATATATATATATATATATATATAGGTATAAAGTTGAAAGGTCGCACGTGAAGTAAATGTATATTTGAAAAAATTAAATACTTCAGACAACACTTGCTGTAGATATCATTTTAATGATGACTGGATGCGTCGCATTTCGACTTGTTTACAAGTCTTTTCAACAGTGTGGAGCTTTCCCAACATGGCAAATATATAGGTACATAGCTAAACGCTGTAACAATGTGTAATAGACTTAGATTGATTAGCAAGTGACATGTGGTTAGCGTGAGTAGTGCACAATGCACTATTTATGAGGGATTAAGATTTGAGTCATTATAGTGGCATCTTCCTGGTCGGTCCCAGTCCGTGAATTGATCTATTGTTTCAATTGCACAATTGACATTTCTTGTGTACATGTAATTTCTAGGAGTATATGATTTTATGCTTTTTGAAGAGTGTCTATTTATGAAGTTGAATTTACTCCAAAAGCTTTTTGTAGGACTGTTTTGCGATGATGTTGAAATACTTAGCTGTATGTGTGTGTGTGTGTGATTATGCTTTATGCGCCAGTTTAAAAAATGGTTATTTCGATAAGGATTTAGAATCTACTACAGACTGACCATAAAGAACTTCCTGCACTCGGTAAGATCATAAAAAGCAGGAGAGCTTAGCTTAATCAAACTCTAATGAAGTGTAAAAGTATTCCTTGCTAAGATGTTTGACATGCGTTGACTATGATAATAGATTGAAAATAATCTTTATATTTTATTTTCTATTATTATGAATTTTAAATGATTAAATACTTTCTTCTCTAACAACGCTAGAAAACAAAGCAAAACCTAGTAAACAATAGCTTATCAGCGTATGAAAAAGCTGGAGTGAGATTATGGAGGAAGTAAATCTGGATTTACACACTTATGCGAACAAATTGGTTATCCTAAGTAATTATCTTAATAACTTTTTCAAGAGCGAAATTCATTAGTTGTCCAGCTCATAGAACATGCATATTTAAAAAAGAGACGTTCTTCAGAGGTTAATGAATTTTATAAAAGGACCAAATCACATGGAACATGATAAGTTAACATTTAAACAAATTTTTTTGCAAATCTTTTGATTTTGTGTATAGAAGTTTGACGTTTTTATTTCTTTCAGCAAGGAAGAGAGAATAACTTACTGGTTTGATCATTAAGCTTTAAAACAACATTAGAGAGTCACTGATGTGTGAAGCATTCAGCGATGGTAATATTTGTTGTTGTCGCGATTTCTTATTAGATGAAACCCAGCCTACACATTACTTGAGGTTAACCTATATGAAGCATCGTTTTCATCTTCAAAGACTAGTTTTTTTGCTTCATTTACGTTCTGAATGACACGGGCCATCTCTCATTGCTTACTGGTATTAAGCACTTTCTTTATGGGTTTTCAAGCCTGATTATCGTGTCTACTTTCTAACTTAAACATTTGCGGTATATATTGATGTAGAAATGAATATAAGTCTCTTAAATAATTCATGTTCACACATTATCGATGTGGTGAAGCGGATCTTTATCTGCCTTTGATGTGTTATTGTCAGTTAGGATTTGCTAAATAAGGTTAACTTATCGATTAATAATGAGGATTTGGGGGCAAATTATTTTGATGTTCAGTTCATTCAAATTATAAGTAAGTCTAAAGATCTATATCTACATTGATGTATTTTGAAATTGTTGAATTAATACCATGTATTATTACAATGTCCTATATATTCTGATCTACGCAGTAGATATATCCCTCAATATTACTGTGTGAATCCCAGTTTAACAAAGTTTGTCCAGCTACTTAAAACCCCAAATGCTAACATTATTCTACGCCTAGCTATATTCGTCAACAAATTACATATTGTATGATGCTAATATTGATGTTTTAACCATGACAGCGCTCTGGTGTAACATACGAAATACTGTCATTTGTACTATTGGCCTCATGGCCACTCTACGAAATAAATCTGTCTGTCTGTCTGTCTGAAATTGAATAAACTAGTCATTAAAGCAATTAAGATGATTTTGCAAGTTTACTATTTATTCAGTACTCATCCGACTTTGGTAAAACACATTGAAACAATCACAACCTATGCATTTGTCTATAAAAATTCTATTTGATGTATGTTTTTGTTGAAACGTTTGCTAAATAAGAAAGATATACACTAACGAACATCAAACCACCGACACTAAGCTACATATTAATATTAATAAGTTAATGTGCCTTGTGGTAATCAGTTGTGTTAATGCCACTATCATGGTAATATTATAAATTATTTATGTTAAAGAGACACAACGTTAGTAATAGGAGTTAGTTATGCCAAACAATATCAAAGATATATGTTATGGTGGAGAGTGGACTTCTCCTGAAGGTATCGTTTTATGTTAACGCTTTCGTAAAGTGAAAACTGAAATATTTTCAGTTTCGATTCGAAACGAAAATCGGACAATTACATTATACCAAACGTAATTTATAAAACTCATCTGAAGCAGACACTATATCAACATTGAATTGATAGTGTTTGAAAGTTCATATGGCATTAATGAAAATGGGGCGTGAGATTTAGTCTTTTGTACTCAAATAGTGATGTTTTTTTTATTTTCATTTGAAACTTATCATTGTCATCCCTTTGGTATGCTTTGGATGAATGTAGGAGGATTCGTAAATGAATAGTATTATGGTTTGTAAATTGAAACATATGTAAGCCCAAGTAGTAAGGGATTTGGCTCGAAGAAGATCAGGATATATGGAAGGAGCTCGATCAGCGGATTCAATGACGCTGATGAAGCAGAATGTTAAGAAAAGGAGTGGGGATTACAGTGATTTGGTAATGAATACTCTTTCCGTGACATTAAATTCATGATGATTGCGTTTATCGTTAAAAACAAACAAAATCACTACGCAATATTTATGAATTTAAACATTGAATCACAAGTAAACTGAATGTTTAAGAAGAGTTATGTATTTTACTTTGCTTGGAACATTAAGCATTCGTTTTCTCTTATATAACTTAAACTATAACTTATATACGGAGGAGTACTCTATGGAAATTTCAAGAAGAATTTCATGTTTATGGATAATTACATAAAAAGGTGTAACCAGAAATAGCATACTGGTGAAATATTTCCTTATCTTCGAAACAGTGTACCTAAACATCTTCTCCACTATACAAGAGATAGTTATATCAATCAACAACGTGTTTACCTTTCAAGCGTCAATCAAAGTTGCAGGTGTTCTCGTCTTTGATAAAAATATCTTCAGAACAGAACAAAAGCTACACAACTATAGATCAACTATTTAATGAAGGATTATAGAGAATTATATTATTTTCGAATAATTTGAAGAGATTTTGAAAGAAAATAAACACAAGCAAATACAATTGCAAACGTTTTCTCCATTGAGAAAGTTGTCAGGTATGCAAGTACACTGTATAGGCAGTCAATAGACACATAACATGGTATCATACTCTGTACTATCGTATCGTGCTACTTCCAATCATTTATTCCAAACATGGAAGACTGGGTTTGTTAATTATTATCAAGAGGTTCCAAAGGAAACAACGGATACAATGAATAAAAACTTCGACTTCGGATCAAGAGGTCCGTAGTTCGAATCCCGCCAGGTGCTCGGCAACTTTACCTTCAGAAGAAAACTGTTCTGTACGCAGTAAAGTTCGGGTGCAATGCTACACTGAATTTCAGCGAAATGCCACGCATGGTTCGATAGTAGCCGATGCTAGCAGGTTTCCCCGCAATGCATAACCAGAATGTATTGTGGGCTTTCTCCTTAACATATTACTAGAAGCCGCGATATAAGTGAAATTATTTTGAATGTGGCGTCAAACCCCAAATCACCTCACCTCACCTCAAAAAATAAAAACAGTTTTATCATTATTTCTTTATTTTTTTAATATGTATCTTTTACTTTTCACAACACCATGCATTGACACCGGATGATTCGATATGGTTTTTTTCCTTAAATTGCGCATGTCATTTTTTGATATCTTGAAATTTCGCTTGTCATGAATCTGTATCAACATACATCTGATTTCGATTCTACTTCATTAAAGTTATGATAAATGAGCTGTCTTTGCATTGCGAGATGAATAAATGACTTGACGTAAAAACATGTCATGTCATGACATAAAATGTCAAAATGACCTCAATGCCTCACTCTAGTCTTTTAATACCCTCTTAAATTTCTTTCTGATCTGATTGACTAACGTATGATTTCTTCACGCAATTTTAACAAAGCTATGACACTTTCCAAGCATGAGTGATAACGGTATTATGATAGGAAGAGAGTGAAGGTATTATCATATCATTGAATACAATATACAATACACTGAAAACAGACAAATAAATGTATAAATATGACATGGATGAGAATTATAAAAACAGCAATATAAATTAGGGCATTAAAGGTTTACACTAATTCAGTGAAGGAATTTACTGCTCAAAAGAAAGGAATTCAAATTGAGGAAGTAACTTTTTAATGTTCTTGTATCTTAACAGTTGATAATCACCAGTTTAATCAACCATGTATTTAAAACAAACTAAATCTACATGCGAATATTATTGAACCTTGAAAGATCTAAATTGAAATCGGGTCATGTAAAAGGTATTCATAAAGTTCTTCTGTTCAATGACAAAGAAGAACACAATGAAGACTCTAACTTATGATTAAAAAAAGTTCGGCTAAATGACTGATATACTGAATACATATTTTACTAGCAGCCCCAAAGGTATTTTTGTTCCTTACAAGTTCTGATAAAGGTTTAAGATTGAAATATTTTTAAAATACAATTTAACACTAAATATTTAGAATACTTAGATCTAAATTACGATCGGTTGGTTCATAGTTCCTATATCTTTATTTTGATAGTAGGCAATTTTATTACACCGATTATCAAACAACTTCCATATTTATCATTTACATCAGAGGGGTGTGCATATTTATCACCTCACACATAGCATCAACACGATAAATAAAGTTGCAGTTGATTACTTTCACATGACTTGAATAGTTTATGTTTATATGCTGTTTTTATAAACTCTACATATACAGTCAAGCCAAACAAACTCGTACTCGTCAAATGCTATGTACAACGTTGATAAGGGCGTTGTGATTGGATTACGGTACAACTTCATTGTGTTAAGAAATACCCAAACACAAATAGATAATAACTATAGTTTATAATGATTTTTTCTTCAGCTTCTGTGTAAAAAGGATATTTACAATTTTCTGTTAGGAACTGCTTCCTTGAAATAAACTGATAAGCCAATGACGCCAAATACAGCTCTCGATAAAGGACCCTTCAAAGGCTTAAATCTATAAATTCAATTAACCCCCATCAATAGCAAGTATAAGATCAAACAAATGATCTTTCATCTTTTTGGAAGAGTAAAACTGAAAAGTAATTTTTCAAGTACTTTAATAAGTTAGTATTCACCTGTTTTATACAATTATGCTATGTCTGCAATCTAAGTTTTTCTAGTTGATATGGAAGGATGATGATGTCACTTAACAAATATTTTCATTTGACGCTTCTGTTTTCTAAATGCAAAGAGTGATCTTCGAATAACTTTTCTTATGTTAACCAATTTATTCAACCTTTGCAAAATTCAAATTGACCGCTTATGTCTCTCATTTTGTGACGTTGATGTAATACTTAAATCTATTTTGTTTACAGGATATAAAATAATGGGGAACGAAGCAAACAAACTCACAATAAGGGCAGGGTGACCAAAACCTCTTATATTTATAATCATTTATTACATTAGACTGTTCTCGTTTCGATACAGTCGTGCATTTTTAGAAATCGCCAGATTTACCTCACAACGCCTGAGAGATTTTTACATTACACAGTTCATTGGAAGGCGAATATCGATTAATATTTGGGAGGAATAGACATGAACAGACCACATTACAAACATCGTTACAAGATTTCAAACACATCTTTCATTTCGAATTTGGCCAATTGCGATTAATTAACGCGGTCACTGAAGGAAATCTCTTATATGAACGATCGTTCTTTATGTACATGTACCTCTGTATATTTGTACACATTTGCATCGTTTAGGAAAGAATGTTAAGACCGAGAAATATGTTTTTCACAAAAAACATAATGGGTTTTGTGAGTGATAATTTATTGTTACAGTGACAAGGGACTCATTGTAAACAAGTACAGGTAATTATAATGATAATGATGCTGATGGTAATAATAATAGTAATGATGATGAAAATACTCAAATCCTTTAACGCATGGGGGCGGGGCGGGGGGGGGGGGGGGGGGGGGGGGGGGAGTTAACGCAGTGGTTAGCGTGTTCGGCTGATCAAGAGGTCCGTGGTTTGAGTCCCACCAGGGGCTCGGCATCTTTGTCAGCAGTAGAGAACTGTTGTACACACAGTCAGGTTTGGGTGCAATGCTACACTGACTTTCAGTGCAGTACCACCCATGGTTCCCTAGTTCTAGCTGCTCGTTTCACCGCAATGCATAGCCACAATGGTGTTGCGGGCTTTCTCCCTGCAATATTACTAGCAGCCACGATATAGGTGAAATACGCTTGAAAGCTGCGTTATACCCCGTATCACCCCACCTCGCTTTATCACATATCTCCTTGCGCATTGCATGCTCAAAACGGAGGGAGACATATCACCCCTGGTCAACGAATAGAGAACACTCCCTGAGGAGAATATGACCATTGCAGTCTTCAGTCAGGCGCACAGAGTTTAAATTAAGCCACATATGCCAGTTACACAACACTGCTGGGTGGACAGGGGCACTGTTCGAAAGAGATCACTTACCATACTTGACAGCACAAGACTATCGAAACATGTCTCAGTGTGGGGCAGGGAATCAACCCTTCAAACTCTTGGTTTTACTCAGCTATGGAGAAGGTAAGCCACTCTGGAATTGTCAAGTCATGAAAAGAGAGAACTAGCGCCCGCTGTTCACTAATATATGATCTAAAGAAACTGTACATTTCACTATATTTCTTAAAACTCGAAACTCGAGAAAACATTGTGACTATGCATTTTGGTGCTAGCAAGGTTCAAACAAGCGAACCATTTGTGTTAAAACTGGCACTTAAATCGCCCAGCTAATCAAAACATAAAATTAGCGCACACGCACAGTCATTATTATAATCAAAGGAAACTGTTCATTTCAAATTTACCACAAAGAGAAAAGTGAAAAATCATTTGACGATGAATTTTAGTGAAATTCACAGAGGATAGGACTAATGGACCATGGGTGCTTAGATAGAATGCATCGCTTCAACACCTATTCGAAAAGAAAATCAGTTCCCGATAATAGACAGTGTTCCCTGACTAGAGTAGAACCCTGGACCCCTTGTTTCAAAGCCGAACGGACAACTACTGGGCTATCCATGGCCATCCCCCCGAGGACTCACAGAACTTCCAAGAATAAATGCATAAAGATCCAACAAGTGTATCTCTGTACCACTGTCCATAAAGCCATTGATGTTGCTAAAACAAGTAGAAACTAGATTAAGCTGTTTCCAAATGGTCAACGAAACATACAATACATGATTTAAGGGTTTTTTTGTTGTTAAAAGAATTAAGAGGAGAAATCCATTTTCTGCTAATGTACCTCTTTATAGGAAGAGGAAGTTAAAAAGTTATATCCAGGAAGTTATTTGATTCTTAATGAACTCAGCGATGAGCAAAACAATTTCGAAACCTTTAAACGAAGAGATAAGTTACTTACCCAGTGGTGTTGAAGCACCAATTGCCAAGAACAGATCAAAGCAAAACTACTATTAAGCTTGTTAGCTAACATATTCTCTACCTTTCAGTATTCTCTTTGAACTCTGTGACGAATGCAGCATGGTTAAGAAGACACTCCTTCAAGAATATTCCTTTAAGCTATGACCTCATGTGTGTATGATCTTTTAAAATAGAATGGTAAAAATATAAGTTAATCAAAGTTTGATGCTGTTCATCAAATACGTTTGGGGTAAACGTAAGTTGGTTGATCAAAGATGCAAAAATTGTGTTCGTTAAGCATTATTTAGAATTCAAATTATATACTAACTAAACTTGGATTCGACTCTCACTTCAGTTTTGATTTTTATGGCACGCATAAACCTAGCCTAAAGGTCGATTCCTCGTTGTTCCAGTTGATAGATAATATATCAGGTCAATTGAGAAATGTTGCTAATACGCATGTAACAAAAAATTTAAACACATTGCAAAAATTCATTTCAAACTCTGAATGTTTTTCAAACAAATTATTCTGTTCTGGTGTACTTCTGTTTGTTTCCAAACTGCAGGAACCGTCCACATATCACGCTGTGAAAGCTTTGTTTTAATCTCCCGCAGACTGCTTGAAGACTCACTTAAAATTGTTAACTCAACTGGTCAACTGTTTCAAATGCTTTTGAGACGAGATAAATGAATGATTGTAAGTTTATGAGGAAAACCTAATCAACCTTTCCTATTCCTAACTCAATTTACCTCTAAGACGAATCGTCGTCGAGCGGTTAGCAAGACCAATTACGTCTGAGAGGAGCTGGAAGGAGGGATGAAAGGTATACCATTGACAGAACTCGACACTCCGTAAAGCACCTTCTACCCTCGAAATCACCACAGGCCGATAATTTCCTAATGCGATCGGCCACAGTCTAGTGGCTTGCCCTCCCGATGAATATCATTTAATTGCAGCCAATTATTGGGTTTAAAGGCAAGGTTGAGTACAGGGTCATACAGGTATAATCCAATCAATGGCTTCCTACAGTTCAAAGCAATGCTGATGAACATGGCGAATGAGGGAATCTCTCAACGCTAACTCAAATGTAAACAGTCCCATTACTGATATAGATAATCGGCTGGAATAACATGCGGAGGATTTTACCGTCGTATAAGCCCCTGAGGAGATGAGTTCATCCCTGATGTTCACTAAGGCTTGCATAACCCTGGTTAGCTCCCCGTGTTTAACGTATTTAATGCGATTGTGCGAAGGTTAAGGTTGCATAATTAAGGAGCTGTCGTGACTATAGTGTGAAATATGCCAGCTTCCTGATAGATTGGTGCCAATATAAAGAATACATCTCAACTTCGCGCAGTCTTTATCGGCATAATTTTCGGATATTACTTGCAATCTTATAATTCATTGCTATCTTCGTTGCCTTCTTTGTGACCCTGAGCTCTCGGGAATATTTCATGTCTCGTAAAACTTGATACGTTACCAGGTACTTTGAGATCGATACTATCACAGGAGAAGATTAATTCGCTTTGATAAGACATGGCAGAAATATGCAAGATAAGATCTCCGAACGCTATATCTATATGAACTGTCGCCGCTCTGTCTACATTTTCTTCAGGAATTATGCAGCTCTTCACTTTAAAGAATCATTTATTGAAATACAGAATTCTAATTCCAGTATTTAATTGTATGCCATTATCAAAAATGTTACTTTGATTGATTGCATCCTGATTAAAATTGGTAATTTTTCATTTAGTTATTTAGATTTCCCTACCCCTTTCTCTATCCTTAAATTCCAGTTCTTAATTTTAATTTTAATTTTAACTTGATTATTTTCTGTTTCTTTTGTAGTTCTTTAGCCTTTTTGTTAACCTATTAGAATGAGTATTATCATGTATATTCTGTTCCTATTTCACTGAATTAGATGGACAAAGTACCGACAAAAACAAACAGAGCACAACTTCTATGAATATTTCAAACGTGTCCATTAGCAGAAAGTTACTTGGCTTGAATTAGGTTTCTGGTAAGTGGAGAGGGCGACAGCTGTTGAAGAGTTACTTCCCTTGATACCAAGGGAAATAGTTCGATCAAATGGCGATGTCAATAAAAGAAATAGACTATTACTGTGTGTAACAATGTATAAAACTGAGCCAAGATATTCTCTCAATCTATAATGTCATCAAAAGACAAAGAACAAATGTGATGTGGAATGAATAAAGGGCAAGATTTTCGTTGAAGAAATGAAGGCAATTTTGCTTTTATCTCTGCAGGCGGCGTGTCATGTTGTGCCGAGCTGCGTCAAAAAGATAGGTTCTTTGACCCTGAACAACTATCGGCTCTGAAAGTTATGCACACCTCATACCTTTCATTTGTTATCTAAACAGTTACAAAGATGAATCAAGGCTGTGCCGTAGACTCGTGAGACTCCGATACACCAAAAATAACACAGTAGCAGTGTTCAGACATTCCTCCTCTAAACTCCGCCGCAGGAAATGTTTTTCGTATATTAAGCTTACAAGTAACGCCCTTGAGCTCCGAACAGCATACATCGTTACTCCAACGATAAGGCGGGATCACCTTTGCAAGAAAGGTTCTTATGAATAGAAAAGGAATGTGCAATGGCTTTCCTGGGATAGATTCCTACATTATAGAACTAGTTCCTAAGTACACGCGGATGACGAAACAGTTTACAGTTCAATGCGGGGTACGATGCTGTACTTAAAAATCCTAAAAAGTTCTTAAACGGGTAATTGATTTAAGACTGCTGTATCAAAAAAATATAACTCGTGACACGGGAATTTAGAGAAGAATTATGCAAGTCAATACCAACCTTTTGCTGTATGATACAAGGGATGGTATTTGGAGTTATCCTGGTGTGCATCGCCATGAGGGAAAAATTTACATTTATTTACACCGGAACGGAATGATATACCGTATTCGATGTAATAATCACCCTTTCGTTTAACTGCCCCATCTCCAAGCTTGAAATTTTTGGAAAACAAAATGCGTCCTCTTTCCAAAATTTACACTATATATTGTATTTCAATATCATCGTTTCACCAGACGCTTGTTTGAAATGATACTCAGTTTGCTTTCTCGTGTTCCAACACTATGGTTATTCTTTTCCAATAAATAAAATAAAATATATCCAACCGATTGGTTGCATTTGAAACTGAAACTTCAGCAATTCGCATGCATTAATTTCGAACTAAAGGGATAATTCTTCAGAAAACATTTGTAAATCATTCAGTTTCTGGAGAGGCTGAACCTACAGGTCTTAGAGACTCTAACTCACATATAAATCATATAGTACCTATCACTGGTATATCGCTGTGTATCTGAACCAATGATACACGAATAAAATTGTACAAACAATAAAGGAAAGAAAACATATCTTTGAAAGGAATAAGCAAATTTGAAAAAAAAAATCTTGTTTTTGATAAGGAGTAGAAACATGCGTCTATTAAATTCAAAACAGTCTTGACATGATAAACTGATTATGTACAGATAATATGTGACACAAAAGAGGTAATGCAGCGTTATGCCATTTTATCTCAACCTCCTTAAATATCTGAGAAGATTATTATGTAAAGTGTGTGTACATTCAAGAAGTAAATATATATTATACGGGTCACATTCCTTCTCAAAACTAAGCTCACCAGGCTTCCAACGTTCAAATCCAGAGTACCAGCGTTTAGTACCAGATGTCCATTTCGGTACCCATTTACAAGAATATTTTAGAATGAGACATTTTCTTTTGATAACATAAGAGAACACGTCATCTAAAGTGTTATAATTTCTTGATTTGATAGCATTATATTACATGTATAGAATAAATCTAACTAAAAAGCCCTCTCCAGATATTTACAGCATTCATCTAACATTGATATACACATGACGGATAGATATATACATGATTGAAGGATATATAGAATGAAAGTCAGTAACAGCTATTTTCTCTGAGAGATAAAACATCTTTATAGTTTGTTATAATGTGTTTAATGTAGTCAAATTTAAACCAGTAAGTAGCTGGTTGTCCTTCCCCTGTTTCATAAAACCCGTCGATGCCATTGGACACCTGATTTTCTTGAATGTAAGGAAGTGCTGCAAAAAACATGATGGTTCACCTACCTGGTACTGAAATGTCCTGGCAATCTTGGGTATCACTTCCACATTGAAGATATCACAATTGGTAAAAGGACGTTGTCCATTTGGTCAGGTTACAACACAAAGCTGCAAAATAGCCATATTAAAGTTGTAGTATTTTTTTGAAATGTTTGTTCATTTCACGTGATACTCTTACAAGTCTTATTTTCTAAATTTTCAAACATGTATTTTGTAATACGCTTGCTTTGAGGGAACAAAACTTAGTAAATGTTGCTGCTGAAAAATACCCAAAAGCACATTATTTCAAAATATGATTATTTTTATTTTGTTATGTGTTTTATGCCATTTTTTAAAAACCGATCAAGGTCAGTCAGTGGTACATTAATCAGAAAACTTAAGACATGTTAGGAATCAAGTTACCTGTCAGTTGCTAACGTCAGCAAAAAAACAGTGTGTGTAAATGTATTTTTTCCATATTTGGACTTTTAGAACTTATACAATTTGACCTTGGCCTTGTCAATAACCTCAAGATCAAATACGTGACTTTTTGTGAATATTTTTGGTCGTTACAAAACTAGAATAATGATCATCCCACATATTTTTCTGTCTCCGATGAAATTTAACAGGTCTTAGACAGCGACATCGTGCTACTTAATTTGAAAAGTTCAAAGACCTTTCACTATTACCGGCTTTGAGTAACACTTGAATCTATAAAACAAAATCTTTTATACAATTCTTTTAACTTTTAATCTGAAATAGTTTAGAGGTAATATATCGATTTTATATTACTATTATTATATATTATAAACAATAAAGAAACAACAATTCCAAGCTCTCATTGACGTAAGTCTCTAATCCAAGCGTTATGAATGAATAGTTAAAGATGTTCTATCTTGATGCAAAGTACAGCAATAATAAGGGTTATACGTAAAAACAATAGTGAAAAATAATCCGGAGGAAATTTCAATTTTTCGGGACAAAAGAAACAGTAGAAACAGTTTTGAGCGCATATGGATTCTATTTTAAGCCAATAGAGTATTTGAATCTAAAACGCTGTTTTAATCCTGACACGAAATCAGCAAATTCCATAGCCAGATGAGAAAAGAAATTAGTTGTGCTTATTTTCAAAGAAGTTATTCCTACAAAGTTGGTAGACTATGTGAAGATACATTCATGTTTATACAGTTCCCTATTATCGTCACATTTGGTGAGTTTTTTTTGACAAATAACAATTCTTATCAATGCTATCAAGCTATAGGGAGGTACTTATTGTATCATTATTGTGTAAATGTGTTCAGTTAACAGTATATCATGCCAATTTAAAGTATAAAGACAAATTAAGTGTCATTGAGTAGTTTACAACCAATAGTCTCGTAAATCCATGATGTTTCTTTTAACTTGTTTCATTATGAAGATAGATGGGATGTTGACTAGCTCATAGGACCCGCCGATGGACTCATGATTTTGCCAGTTCCAGTGTAAGGATAAAAACCAAAATTTAATAATACAATTTCTAGTCCGTCATAGGCAATTAGCAGCATCAGTCTCGTTTGGGTAATACAAGAAAATACCAAACTCATTTCGTAACAGTGTTATTAACCCTTCTACAACTGCAGCTGTTGCTCTGTATTCCTTCGTATCCAAAGTTTAACAACATTAATAACTTGTATTGGTATTTCCTGTGATAGAGTTTGTCTAGCATTTATAATTCATAAATTAGAGAAAGAAACTCTGAACACTTTAAATTGGGTTTTCATCCGATTTCAACAAACAGGTGATTTTGTTCAACGTGTTTTTTTAAATTGCTTTTTTTAAGACGTAAAGTGAAACGTTTTCGTCCATTTCACACGCGATTTAGACTAAATGACCCGATATATTTACTGGAAAATTAGTTGGCAAAACATCAAAACTTTTTACCTTCTACACCATGATTAATATTCAGAATAACTCAATCAAGCGACAATTTACACTGTGACTGTTTTCATTTTACACTTAATCATTCCTCATACATTTTCTGTTGCAGAAAGTTCAAATCAAACATAGGTTGATTGTGTTAAATAGATCAAATAATGAAATGTCATAATTTTAGCATTTTAGAGATATGGATGCAAGTTTGGGGAGACGATTATAACTAAACTCATGTCATAAGATATATTGGCTCTTACTATAGCCACATAATAATCATGAAACATACACTGTGTCACTTTAAGTTTTAATAACTGATCTGCATCAGAAAATTAGAAGGAGGTATGCATGTGTTATGGTCAATCACCACTCTTCATGATTAAAAAGCAATTTTCAGTGCTGACAGTACAGTATCTCAAGAATTCTCTGCTTCAGCTTTTGCCACCTGCCAAAGCTTCGAGATAATCAGATATACGTGATAAGTGTAGGCAACCATTATTGCCACATTTTATCTCAATATCAAGCGCCATAAACTATTTGCATTACACCTAAAATAATAATCGTGTAATATTCATCCTGAAGGGGCAATCAAAGACAAATGTTTCATTATTTGCATTGTATTAACTAAACAATTTGACACCAATATTTATAAAACAATTGGCATTAACAGTTTCTGATACTTAATCTGTAGGCTTGCTACTAGATTTTAATCTATACAAATTTTAATATTTTCATTTACTTCGTGTCAAAATAACTACTTTATCTAAAAACAAAGCTGATGTGATTCGCCTGATAACATTGGCAAGTATTATCTAAGAATAATAACAGTGACAGCTCTTGACATTGTATATTGTAACATGAAACATTTGCTTTATAACAACAGTACATGTATTGTTGATGGCAAAATGCCAAAAGTAAGAAAAGAAGACTTTAACAATGAAGTGAACACTTGTTTTATTGAACTATTTGACTATTGGCGAGGATGTGTCTTAGAGCTTATGTAGCCATATAAGAGTATTTAAAATCAAAGTTGTTTTGAGTCACCTGATAACAAGTTTGTTGTTCAAAATACCTTTCTACGAATAACAACAGCGACAGCGCATGACATTGTTGCATGTAATCATGAAACATTTACTAATTAATCAATGGTAATATCTGATGGGTTAAGCTTAGACGCATTTTAACGGAAGTGTAGACAGCACAATATAATTTGGCAGTAATAAAGGGTAAACTTAAAGGTTTAAAAATAATCACTTGTCAATATTTACATGTTTAGCTCATCCCACTATCCGATTTATAACCATTTGTATATTTCATCATGGGGCCACAGTATTAAAATTCAACTTTGCTAAAGAACATTTATACTATTCTCTAAGGTGTTTTTTAAGGGCGCGGTCCAGTCCTTACTAGTCAAGAAGTCTGTAACCAAGATGCCATCTTTCTAGACATTTTGCTACAGAGAAGATGACAATAGGCGTGATCCCATTGCCCTATATGTGGGGTCATAGGGTAATTAGACTATGAATAATTATCCGTCTTGGCCAAGGCGTCTGTAAACAACATTTTAGCTTTCAACGCCTTTCGCTTTTAGACAAAAATAGGTTTGAGGGTATTCTCCATTTGACCCTTATGTGGAGAAACAAATTCATCAATCTATTATTTATTTTGCTTTATATAAATTAATATAGATGTATCATGCCCATCGGCCAAAGTGTCTGTATTTAACCACAGTCAACGTTCTATCAATTTTGATTTTGAAGACTTAAATTGGTTACGGGCGTTGTCCATGTTACCCTGATAAGAGGCAACACGGTCACTTAATTCATAAATTATAATCCGTACTAGTCAAAGAGTATGTACACAATATTGAGCTTTCTACACCTTTTGCTTGTGGAGACGAAAGTAGTATTTTTACGGCGTGGGCCCTGTGGCCCTTTATAAGGCCTGATAAGCTAAAACACAACAACAGGCATTTAAGGCATTTATTGGAGTATTAAAGTGGCGTATATAATTTCGTATTGGGCAAATATGACAATGAATCAACTTTTGATAATCAGTTTCACACAATGACTACAGTATACAACATACTTATAGGGAATACATGAACAGTGTTCATAAATAGTTTACTGATGCTCGATATGCAAATGCCTTAATACGTTAAGATACATGTACATATTATCCTATACATGTACACATATTAGTAGTTAAGAAGATTGTACGAATATATGAATTTGGTCGAAGTGTCTATGGCATATATGTGCATATATGTGCGTAAGTAGGGTAACCAGTATTAAAATATGCATTCTTAAAATACAACGAAGCAAAATCGAAACTGTGAATAAAGTGCTGAACCCATTCGAAAAACGTCCTATTTACTTTATATTAGAAATAACTGTTAATTATACCAATAACGATAATCATAGCATCCTCTTGATTTTCATATTCTTGTCAATATTATTTGAGGTATGTCACGAGGTTGTTTTTTATTCGTTAATTGATAGATATTGTCATCACTGTTTCTCATATAATCGCCTTTGTCACGAGTGGTCTTTAGCTTCTGGATTCTCTTAATCCGAGTCTTTGAATTTTGAATAAGATTTGAACATCTGACCCAAACAATTCAAGTTCATTGGGAGATGTAGACGCCAGTCTATTCCTTTTTCCGAATTTGCCAAGACATCCTTTCTGTAAGCGAAATTGCATTGCGGAACAGCTGATTGCTGTTGCCCTAAAAAAACTCAGAATGCATTAGCGATAACAGGTAGGTCAATGAGTGCTTGATGCACTTTGTTTATTTCCTATTACATGAACAACTACTTCAAGAATGTACATGACAGGAAACGAAAATGGACATGATGCGGTTTCTAACAAATAAATCTCAAAACACATTATCTACAAACGAAATGGATCGTTTGTTAAAAAATCAAAGAAATAGGTTGAGTTTATCTTTGGCATCCATTTATAAATACCTGAAGGGACAGTGCCTTTCAATGTGAGGATGCTTTAAACAGTTTAAATTGATAACATGTGCATCTAAATCACTGGTACCTCTTTTCGTAATCGCCTTTTTTTTGTAGATACATACATTAAAAACGGCAAACCTATTCTAGACCTAGGTGACCCTTTTCAATATTCATGTACATGTTCATTTTTCATAAACCATATTGATCAATGTAAATGATAATATGTAAATGTGTGAATGCCATTTTGTTATAGAGAAAAATATTCATTACATGAGTTTTTAAATGATTCAGATCTAATATGCCACCATATCGTGTTCCAAACCATTATATTCATTTGTGAACTCTGAGAACTGACGAGGGCACACCATTGGTAGGTCATGATTAAATGACATTATTACAAATAATCAAAAATGAATATTGAGATAGTTTGACTCTGAGGTAACATGCATTGAAAGTACAGTCACTCGTGGATTTATTTTAATGTGCTGTTCTTGAAATACTCGCATGAATGCAAAAGTGAAATGCTTACGGAAAACATTACCATTGAAAAGTATATCTTATCTATTCTTTTTTAAAAGCAAATACTTACTCATCAAAATATGTCATTTAGGATGAAATTCGACCTTGCTGTGAATAGTTCGAAGTTTATAATCATTTGATTAGGGTCAAAACGTTAAAGTTGATATGGTTAATTCTATCTATGATATTTTTAGATCTTTCCAATACCACTGCATCCAAAGATGATGTTAATTGTAGCCTCTTGATCCTGAGCTAAGACTGAAAGCTCTGTAGCTTTCTGATGTAACACCTGTGGTCCTGATTCAGGTCTCGGGATCACCAAATTATCATTGGAAAAGAAGTCTATACACAATATTTTAGCTTTCTAGCCGTTTTGTTTTATGGAAATATAAGATAAACGTTAACTATCATTTATCAGGGCTACAGGACCATCCAATCTATCATTTGTAATCTTTTAAATGTAAGAAACCTATAAACCATTTCTAAGCTTTCTAGCCCTTATTCATAAGAAGAAGATGAAAGTAAGTTTTTAGGGCCTTGCACCTAGCAACCACTATAAGCGGCTAAGGGGTCACAAAACCTACAATTCATAATCCTCGTTCTTTAACAAGTCTGTGTACAGAATTTCACTTTCCTAGGCCTTTCCTTCTTCAGAAGAACATGAAAGTAGGTTTTTAGGGCGTGGACTGTGTGACTTTTAAAGGGGCCATAGAATAACAAAATCTAAAATTTATATTTTATCTTCCTCTTTCCTAAGTGCCTGTAGACAGGAGTTAAGAGTCTAAGATGGTATGGTTCATGAGAAGAAGTCGCTAGTGAAAAAGTTAGATAAACGGCCGGATGGACAGAAGGACGCCGGAGGCTATGCCGTCCTATGAAGCCATTCATGCCTGATAACCTAAAAATAAGAAAACACTTTGGAAATGAGAGTATCTTTTAAGGTTATATATGTAAAATCGCCCTTCTTTTCTACCCCTTTCAGTCAATTTTATTTTCATTCAATACATTTTTTCCAATGTATATTGAAGAACTTGTCAAAAATACATTTCACAAACTGAAAATAAGTTACCTTAGATATTTGATAAATATTGAATGTACATTGCTAATAGAAGTTATAGTTTGTTAAACTATGTTAAACAATAAAATGAAAATAGCAATATACCATTAATGTCTACTGATTTATTTCCTGTCGGAAATCAATCCAACGACAACAATACGCGGATTAAGAATAAGATATACAAATAAGTCTGGTTTGGAATTTATTCCATAGAAGAAACAAGACATATTAGGAGAAGAAGTCGGGAGATTACTTAAAAGAGGATACATGTTCATGTTCATGTATTAGTACATTGCAGTTTAAGCTACATGTACCATACAATTTATGATAAGGGACCTGAGCAATGATTTGGTTACACAATCTCAAATGAATTGAATTACTACTTTAATTGTGATCACTAAAACATGTTCATGTAGAAGCATATCATCAAATATATTAAATTGTTATGCATACACCATATAAGTAATTAATATTATCATTTTGTTGCACAACCCATATCTCTTAAGAGAATTGCAACATATCAACTTCTATGATGGCAGGACACATAGGATGGATATATTCTTCACTCCATCGGCAGATGTCCAGACCTTCTCACATGGCCAATTACCTGGTTACACAAGTCTATAAAGACATAGTGTTCCCAGAAATAGTGATTGATTAAGGAAACATCAATAGTATTTGAGCCTAATTTGGTATATTGGAACTCAACGTTCAAAATTGTTTTTGAAAATCGATTGGTTATTGTCAGAAATAAACATGAAAACGTAAAACGTATCATCTTTCTTCAAAATGTCTAATGTTGATAAAAAAAAAGGTTATCCATATTTATTTTCAGATTTAAGACAACACAATGAATGTTTGAAAAAGTATCAAGTCCAACCAGTCAAGAATTTGGTTTTGGTGTCATGTTAACAAGATCCTTCATTTAAAACAAAACATGTTTACCCTTAACTTTGATATGATGTCCTTAAAGGATAGTAACATTGTTAAGTAATTCGATTGTCTTGATCAATTTTGATTTATATAGAATGAGAATAGATGGCGTACACATCATTCTTTGTATCATTTGCAAGTTTATAAAAAAGAAATAATTTGAAATTTTCTATGCAGGAACTATGATGAGAAACAATATCAAAATATCATGATAACAATAAACACTCCTGGGTAAGTTCAGTTACCTTGGCAAATGTATAAATGATTGATTAAGTAGGTTGAAATGCCCCATAGTTTCCCAATTTCCCAAGTCTTCGCAAGTGTCAGAAACGTTAGCCATAGGAGCCAACCTTACACCACATGACTGTTTCCAGACCTGCGCTGTAAACACCAAATAGTGCAGGTAATAGCAAATTACAGAGGGGTCACCAGGTACAATGTCTGTTTCCATTACATATTTATGTACTGAAGTTGTTTCGTTGAGGTATATTCTAAATATTTTGGATACGACTTACATTAAATAGAGTATTTCTAGAACAATGTCTCTTGATTTATTGTAACATTTTAGACTTAGATGTGTTGATTCATGGCTTAAGTTGAACCAATACCAGAAATATAACGAAGCACGTCCTGAAGTTTGGGAATAAAATTTCAGTTCTCTTTCATCGGCTTTGTAGTTGGATAATATGACACTGAATATTGAAGAAATATACTTTCCTTTATTTATGAGATTTTTAATGAAAACATATAACAATTACCAACCATTTGTTATATACATGAGCCATTATTTTATTTTTTTGTTTTCTTGTAACTTATGTGATTGACATTGCAACCTTGTACCCTTCTTGCTTTTACAGTCTTTAAAATTTCATAATCATATGAAAGGAAAAAGTTTGAAAGTTAAATTGTGATCATAGAAATGTCAATAAAATGTCTAAAATATAAGAAAGTGATGAATCCTCATTTTAAATAATACTATTCCAAACATCAGAATATTTATTTCTCCAATGGAAATGGCAATCATCTGTCAACTGCTCAGGAATATAGAGATGCATTTGTTGAGAAACGTCTTCTGAACTTTTTTTTCTCTGTTATTTTCTTATCTTCAAAGAAGGAATACACTGATTTGCAAGGTACCCATTTCCTGCAGAGTGATTAATAAAATGAATTGTAAAATCTAATTTCCCAATTTATTTAATTAAAGTGATGCCATTTTAGCAATTAAAATTGTTTAGGAAATACAGTCAACGTGTTAGAAAATCAGAGAATTTTATTTTTACCTCATTAAGCTGTACGTACTTGTATATCCATTCTAATAAATCATCTAGGTACATAGCAAAAATAACCTCCCTAAGAAATGACTATTAAAAAAATCTGGCTCTTTAATTATCTAACTGATTATGATGATAGATGTACTAATGTACAAAGGCAAAGCTTTTGACATTCTCTTGACAAATATGAACTGATGCTTTGATTACACGGCAATAGGTGTATCTATATCCTATCAAACCTTATCTCCGTGTGTTACGGTTCTTCAGTTGAGGAAAATTATTTGCCTGACCATCACGTACTCAAGAAAAGCAGATTCTTAAAATCATCCGTCTCTACTACGGAAAAGTCTTATTTCACTTTGAAAAAAATATATAACTGTTCTATGTCAAGAAGCTCTACCTGTCTTAATTCAAAAGATGAGATATAGCATAAAGTTACAATCAGCCAATGATCGAGAACTCATAAGGATAACTAATGTCTAAACATTCTTAACCAATATGATTTTTTTTCGCTGTTCAGCCAAGAATGTGAGAGCAGAACTCAAGGCTAGACGAACATCTGCTTCCGTCAATCACTCAAGAGTACCTGATTGCCAAACCCATCCCTCTCCACTTCAGGAAATTCTGACTGCAGTGTGAGTAAATTCAGAACTTTGTACTCATCATGAACATCACTTGTTCTCCTTCAGCTCAAGAAGACCCAATTGTCTGAAACCAAGTGCTTAAGTGCACCACTTTGGCGAAGCTCGTTTATCCGGAGATGAAAGGAATATTATTGGGTAATTTATCTTGGAATTAATTATACACATTGTCTTGAGGGGGCAGGATAGCGCAGTGGTTAGCGCGTTCGGCTTCGGATCAGGAGGTCCGTGGTTCGAATCCCGCCAGGGGCTCGGCAACCTTGTCTGCAGTAGAGAACCGTTCTACACGCAGTCAGGTTTGGGTGCAATGCTACACTGAAATTCAGTGCAGTACCACCCATGGTTCGCTAGTTCCAGCCGATGCTCGCAGGTTTCACCGCAATGCATAGCCACCATGGTGTTGCGGGCTTTCTTCCTGCAATAATACTAGCAGCCGCGATATAAGTGAAATAACCTTGAAAGCGGCGTTAAACAACAACAACAACAACAACAACAACATTGTCTTGATGACTTTACCTGGGTATCTGTGTCTCAATGAAGTTAATTTTTTGATAAACATAATTGAAATTAATTTTGCAGCAAAAAAAAAACAATTTTATCACCATACTTCATGTTCCATTTTCAAATTCAACCGGACAAAATATTTACCTATCAAATTGTTCCCTATAAAGATGTGCATATACTTAGTTCAAAGAAGCAAGTTATCCCTGTATACACACTGATGCAGGTATACTTTTCATAATGATGGAGCTGTGTTTGATTTATCACCAAACATTTAACGATTACATATACATTGAAATATATATGTATTGTTTAGTGCGTAATGAACAACTTCTACACATTTAAATCCTTAGCATATTATAGGTATCACTATAAGGCACAAGCATTCAAAATTGTGAATACCTGAAATCAGATGCTACTGTGAACAATAAACTGTACAAACGGGCTATGTGCACGTTGCCATTGAAATAATCTAATCAATTTTCAATACCATAAACCATGATTTTAACATATGTTGGCATTCTATCTTTATATATTCAGTTACTTCAATCTTCATTTTCTTAGAGAGGTTTGATCAATTTTCTTAAGTTGTAAAAATATTGTTTGCTTTTGGGTGTCATAATAGTGCAAAATTAATACCCCTAAATGCACATCAAAACCATTATCAACAAACTATCTTATCAAAATTATGACAACTTTAGCTTCCTTTGAATCTTATTTCCAATGAAAACACCAATGCTAGATAAAATCTGATCTTAGAAGTTCTGTTAACTTGAGTTTCTTAAAGAAACACATTGTAATTTGGCATATTAATTTATGTGAAAAAACATTTAATTCCACACGAACATACACTTACTTAAATAATCCTGACATGTGCGGGACCTAAAATACATTATTTACTTAATAGCCTAGTGTCTTAGATGATGCTTATGATCTAAAACTCTAAAATGTGATCTAAATTAAATATACTTATGTTATAAACATTATGTCTTGTCATGAATCTTATCCAGTTATGATATTTATTATATACCCATGTAAACTTAGGATAGTAATACAAGGGTGCAATACGGAATCCGTGTTCAAATTCCGTATTGCACTCGAGATTCCGTATTGCACCCCTGCCGGTTCTACTTTTTCTGAACCTTGGGACTTCCCGGATTTCCCGAAGCAGCTATTTATAGATATACATTTAGGTCATTGGGATTCCCAGTTTGCGAGAGTTGCACAAAAGCTCTTATAAAACAAGATTGTCATTTCGAAATGATTTGATTACAAGTATAAACAAATACCATGAACCATGAAAATCAGCAGCAAAAGCGTAGACGTGTTATCTTCAACAGTGATTCCGACTAACTGACGGCGCGAGCCAATATGACGACAACGTATTTGAAAATTTTGAAAATGACCTTGAACTTTAAAAGTTACTGATTTCTACACGATTGTTTATAAACAAAATAGCTTGATCATTGTTTGATTTATGCTTTATCATACTAAATAAATTGTGAATTTGATCAAAATATCTTTCATTTTATCTATTTGTTGTTATCGTAAGATGTGAAAGTCGGACTTGCTATACTTGACGTCATGCGGAGGAATGTGGCATTCAGATCAATTGCGTTATTCGGTCATCGGCGTACTAAAACCAATGTCAAGGTAACCTCAACGCGGAAGTATGTATGGCGTGGAAATGTGTATTGCTACGCAACCTTTTATTTTTTATAAAACATATTTTTATTATATATAATAAATATAGAACGTCATACTAGTGCATTTTGATGTTTTGTATTGAACTCGAAAATGTCATGGGAGCATAGAAACAACTCGTTCTTCGAACTCGTTGTTTCTCTGCTCCCATGACATCTTCTCGTTCAATACAAAACATCACAATGCACTAGTATGACGTTCTATATATGTACTTACGTTTATATTTCTTAAATATTTATGTTATACCCTTTGGCGTTATAAGGTGAAATATGTGAAGTAATTACTATACTGCTAACGTGTCATTAACTATAGGCAGTATTCTAAATTGCTGAAAATCCATATGCATGATCCATAGAAAATGTAACGTTTAACACCATTTTTGATATTTCATATCTTATTGCGTTATTTATCTTCATGTTTTTTGTTTAATTGAGTTGGAATTATCAATTGTACATAATTCTAGAAATGTAAAAGCTGTCGATTTGTGTGTGATATTTTTTTTCAGGTTTAATGACAAAGCTTTCGCTGTAATGGGTATTGCCTAATGGCACATATGAAATGATCTTTTGAGTTTTAATTCATTAAACAGTGCACACGTGTCTCACATTTCTGAGACTGATAGCTTGCAGTGCTGGTTAATGAGCAAAACAGCAAGAGATCATTGACCTAAGGTGATGCTAGCTGATAAACAGGTCAATTCCAAATGTTTTTTTGTTTTGTTTTTTGTTTTTCTTTGTTTTTGTTTTTTTTTATTAACAGAAAAAAGATGGTACAATCAGACAATCATTGTTGAAAACTTTTAATTCCAAATGTTGATGAACAGAGTATTGTTATTCAGAAAAATCATAAAATCATATCATAAAAAACAAATTCAGTCAGAGTTTAGTGCCAAATTATCAAAAGCAGGAATTAGCATTATATACATGATAAAATAGTTAACATATGTAAATAAGAAATTTGATATTTGAAAATTGTTTCAAGCTCTAGGGTTGTACTATTTAGAATCGATACCATTTGAGTGTATTTCCACCGTTTCAAATTGTCAAAAAAATATGTCTCAGTAATGTATAACTCTTTAAAATTGTTTTGATAAAATTGATACCTGATATAAAAAGAGATAACACTCAGAAAACAAGTATATGGTTTGAATAAAGGTGAGCCAAAATGGTGAGTTTTCGTGTTTAATTAAAGAATAGTTTTAGATAAGTAATCTAAAGTGTCATTGTTATCGTATGATCGGGATAGACTTATCATAACTTTGCAAAGTGTAGTGACGTTAGCATTCCTTAACACCATGCATCAAGTTGGCAACTTTAATCAATTGTTACGAATACCTTGAGAAATAAAGTGAATGTAATGTTCAGAATGATCAGTTACTTGTTATCAATCGGGGTCAATTCAACCAATTGCAATTGAAGAAATCCAACTGTATATGAGACATCCTTTTTTATAATCCTAATATTTAAGTTGTGATGAAAGACATCTCAAGATTATGTTCATCTATTTCATAAAGAGTAGCAAACAACAACACATTAACAGCAAATGCCCTTTTAACATTGTATTGTTACAAAGATGTAACCAGACTTCTACCAGCCTCTTGTCTCTCTCTAGGAACAGCTGACAGACAGGTGGTGTTTATATGAGCCAACAGTCAGAGTTATTACTTTCCACGTGATTAATGTCTCTGTCATGATTGCTTTCTAAGGTCGTTAAGGTTACTCCTTTTGCACTAATTCTCTGTACAAATATTATACACTGGCATGCAAATGAAAGTGTGTGTCTTTAGTGTTAGAGTTGACCTTTATTTCTGCGTTGAAAGTTATTTCGATTTTTCACCATTGAATGAAGCCAAAGTCAACTTTATCATAATTTATTAAATTTCAGGTTTCTTACATTTTTATATTATAGCACTTATCTTAACAGTTGTTTTAAGTTACCAGACCCTTACAAAACACTCGTCGTCCCTAAAAATCTTTACTTCATAATTATTTTATTTTACAGCAATAAGATACGTCTGCGTGGGTGTCTGTTAAGTTGAGATTTGAGGCAATATTTTAGAAGTGCAAAAACTGTGTTCGTTACCATGGGTAAAATAATTTAAAGAAACATCCAAAAATATTTTCTAATATTTCAAAATTCATTGCTTCTAAAAACTTGAAAATAAAATTTCATTTCTCTTTAAAAAGGAAAAATTTAGAGAAAGATGAGGTGATTTGGGGTTTGACACCGCTTTAAAGAGTATTTCACTTATATCATGGCTGCTAGTAATATTGCAGGGAGACAACCCGCAACACTATTGTGGTGAAACTTGGGAGCATCGGCTTGAACTAGCGAACCATGGGCGGTACTGAAGTGAAGTTCACTGTAACATTGCACCCAAACGTTACTGCAAGTAGACCAGTTCTCTATCTCAGACAAAATTGCTGATTTCCTAGTGGGGTTTAAACCCCGGACTTAATGATCTGAATCCCAATGCACTAACCACTGCCCTATCCCACCCCTTAGTTAGTAAGTACTTCCAAATGGAAACATATGATTGGCAGGTAAGCATGTGTCTAAGTATTTTCCATTAAATCTTTATTCTTTCTATAACTGCACTATGCACTTTATCTCTAGGATAACATTGCCTGTGCTTTTTAATTGAGGTAAAAGTACCTAAGAGCATCTGTGTAAAACTGTGGAAGTCAATTACAGGGGAAAAGATTTAAATTGAGTACGAAAAAAGTGTACATTTTGAGGGAAGCTTTCTAAATGTTTAATGTTTTTCAAATATAAAAAAAGTTTTCTTCCTGCGAAAACGTAATCAAAATTAAACTAAAGTTTTGGAAAAGGCATCATTCATGAATCCAGTGTAACACAAGTATTCTTAAACATAAATGATCGAAGTACCACTTTGATATTTTTCAATTCAAATTGCCTAGAAAATACCAATTGAAAATAAACAACCTTTCATCAATTAGACAGTGTGGGCGATTTCATTTCTATTCTTGTCATCATAGTGGTAATTTTGACCATTCAAAAGATCAATAATTAAAAAAAGGGTAAATGATTTCAATGTGTAGAAATGTCTCCCTTAGATATACAAGGCATCTGTAGTTTAATGTCTAGCAAAGGATTGGAAAATGGTAAGTAATGCGTCACTGCAAGTCTAGTTACACCATAAGTCAGCTAAAGTGCTCAATAAATCATCACAATTGTCAGAAACTATCGTTCATATTTTTTTCATTGAATTATTTACATTACTACGCAGAAACGCTTATCCTAATTTTAAAAGTTTTCACAGAGAATTAAAGAATCTGCACTTCTAAAAGTAGAGATAATGGTTGGCACTTGACACACGTAAATAAGAAAATTGTTTCAGGTTCTAAAGGTTGTACTTATTTGAACTTGATAAGATTTAAATGTATATGCAATGTTTCGAATTGTTCCAAAATAGATGTCTCAGTAGTGTATTACTTTTAGATTGTATGATCTGATAAAAAGTAAAGACAACAATCAAATGTATATTTTTTAATATATGTATTCATTTATGAGAGGTTATAAGGTGCACTGTCTTGCTTAAATACTTTATATTTGCTGAACTTCTTCTTGTACAAAATTAAATACAATATTTGGCATAAAACCTTATTTAGGATTTATCAACTGATCTATTATTCCGTCTTGGCTTATTTCTAGCAGAAATATATAGCTAAAACTATAAAGTTTTTTCTTGCAGATATGGAACTAATGATGCATTACTCAACCTAAAAATTACAACAATCATCAAGGACAATGTTTATAAATAGGGTCACCATACGGATTGTATAGGCTGTTGGCAGGATAATACTGTGCACAGTATTACAATATTACAATATTACAATTACAATAAAAACAAATGTTATTTGTAATCACATGTTATTTCCATTTCAGTTGATTATTTCAAAGTAAATGAAAATATATAACAGGATTATGATAAAACGATAGGAATATTTCAGTCAAAATTCAAAACATTTTTACAAACACATCCTTAAGAACATGACATAAAATACTTAAATAAAAGGAACCCATAAAATTGGAAAATATTGAACTTAATATTTCTCAAAAGGAAAATAAAAATGGAATAACAGAAATAATAAATACATTGCAGAAACTATCTTTGCATAGATGATTTGGATATTTCTTCTGATTTTTCGTTAAAAAGAATGACCATTATTTTTATATACTTAACTGAAAATATAAAACTATGAGTACGAGATTAGGTGGTTTCCTATGAAAGCTTTCATAAAATATATAAATATTTAATGAATTCTATGCTGAGAAAATTAGGAATTGGAACATATTAACTGATACGGGAGACATGCAGGCGACTTAACATAGTTAACTATATAAACTCATAACGCAGGGACAGAAAATGTTTATGTAAATTCAATATTCGATCTAGAAAAATACAACAATCATCAAAAATGTGTTTCTAAATAAGATCAACTTAAGGATAGTATAGGCTGTTTGGGAGTTTAGGTCGAATGTTACACATGCATTTAGTATCCAACAATTTATAGAAATAACGCTGTTCAGAAACATAACAATTACATATAATGGTTAGATGAGTTAATCTAAGCGTTTAAAACATGAAGTATAAGTTGAAAATGGATTGAGAGTTACTAAACTGATTAAGTTGCTTTTCAAAGTTACAGTCATTTGCAACAAAGGGTGTTAATCAATAAGTTTTGTAACTGTTGCTAATGTACGCCACTATTGTCATACAACTTTGCAATACTTCCTTAAAGCCCAACTCACACTACGCACGATTGCATTACGGTAACATTACGATTCGATCGTACTGGTATCGTATTGTGGGTGTTACGATCTGTTATGTGAAAACGGTTTCTGTGTGTGAGGTACACGGTATGAGTACAACCAATGCACGAAAGGTCACGATTCTAACACGGTCGGAACACAACCAACACAAACTTGACACGACGCTTCCACGATGCAATCACGAATGGTGTAAGACTAATGCACGATTTTAAATAATTTGTGCAAAAGCGAAAAAGGTTAACCATTGCTTTTTATGATCAATGTAGAATTGTTATTCATCCTGTGATGCATTACAGCTATGAAATACAATGCCACTGCTATAAAGACATGAGGGCTAGTATTACTAATTGTAACATTATCTTCGGACAATCTTCCTGAGTTTTTCCTCTCATCTTCTGGCAAATAACTACCGATGGTGTTTCGTTAGTTCTGATTCAAAGCAGTTGGATTTCCAGACCACGTCAGGAAGTTACTTGCCAAGTCGATCGATAATTTAACCGATTTAAGAAAACATACACATTTCTACATGCTGGCCACCACATTCCCATGATCTATTTGAATACTGACCATTTCGAACGTTCGGTCATGAATTGTTATTATTCCAAAACTCAAGTCTGTGGTAAATACTTAAGAATTGGCCTGAGAAAGCAATGTCGTGTGAGTCCAGCGTAATATAAGTATCCCCATTGTTATCATTATTACCTACTTTGATTCAGTTTAATTTCTTATTGATAACAAGTCAAGCTGCGTTTAATTATAACAGAGAACAAACCTAAGCAAATATTATATTCCCTTTACCGGTGAAGTTTCTTTGTCTAATGTGTTCGGGAGTGGATTTCTATTTACTTATTTGAATTTTTGTACGATTGCGTATGAAAGGTATACATAAATTTATACATAATTAAGTCTTATGCTACCAAATAATTTGACTTGTGATGAATTCTTGTTACATATGAGACATCAAACCTTGAATCAAAATAATTTGTAACCATTTTTCTTCCCTATCATACTTTCATGTCGAAAATTCATTGTCAGTTTTCACAAATATTACCCATTTATGCATCTTAAAACTTTGCATTCTGCACTAAATATAATTTCTAAGATCTAATAAACCCAAATGTACACAAATACATAGTATATCGAATATGCACTTAGCACTTTGAGTCTTCTTTACAAAGCAAAGCATCTTTCGTAGGCTTGTGTGACGACAAATATAACATCCATGCATGCAGCGTTTCCATTGGTTGAAATATTGCATTGATGTCTATGTTGCAATATTTTGCCGTTAGGGGAACCTGCTGGAAGCCCGAGAAGAGCTTGTATTAGAACATTGGTTGTGAAGGAATTAATCACGGATCTACAACTGGACAAAACAGTGGTAGAGAATTGTCGGCAATAACTTGGCGATTCGCTCGTCTACCTCGCTTACCGTTAATACCTTACCCTTAATCTGGAGCTTCCTCAATTGCCATCCGTAGTGAATGTGCATGAAAGGTTCCGTAAACAGTTTTTAGGTCTTTCTAGAAATACGCCAAACATCATGGCGTAAATCAGTATGTCAATATTATTAAATATTGGGTTCGACTTTTGTCTCAAACTGAAAACACAATATTAAAAAGTTACATGATTATCAATATTGTCTGGCTGAAAAGGGTTTAGATTGTTGGGCTTTTAAAGTGAAATCGCTTTTGTCTACTTATGGGTTTAGTAATGTTTTGGCAAATCAGCGGATCGGAAACATATCTACGTTTGTGGAATTGTTCAAGCAAAGATGTATAGACATACATAATAAGTTGTGCTCATCAAATATTAATTTGCTTTCAAAACTGGATTTCTATCGTAGGGTAAAACATTTATAAAGTTTGAGTTTTATTTTAGTAGTGTCATCGTGAGAAAGTTTCGTATTTTTCTTGGTAGGTTTCGTTGATTTAATTACAATTCGATGGTAGAATACGGTATATATATATATATATATATATATATATATATATATATATATATATATATAGGTCTTAAAAGCGACGATCGCCTTTCCCCGCTTTGTATTTTACCTTAAATTGAAAACGAATACCATTTCTGTTTAGAATGTCCTTTTATAAGAAACTGAGAAATGATATTCTGCCAGAATATTTTAGAACATATCGTTCAGAATTAAAGCTCGCCCAATTATTTACATCAAAGGATATTTTTATCATTAACTGCCTCGCAAAATACTTATTTCTTGCTATGAAAAAAAGAAATATATTTCTGTCAATTGTTGTAACCGAAACAAACTAACTAGTTGACAGTGATGTGTTGATAATGTATCATGGTGTTTCGTTTATACCAAACTGCTGTATGACCTCGTGTATAATTGGCCTGTGGCCCCTTTACTGAATAAACTCTCTCTCTCTACCTTACCATCGTTTGTGCTGACATGGTGACTGAAAGTAAGACATGCGAAGGACACGTGATGAAAACGTTTTGACGGGAAACGCTCTTATTGGTGCAAGTACAATCCAATATCGTGTAACGATTGTATCGTGATCGTACATTAATCGTGTGACTCCGTGTTCTGCACGGGCTGCCATCGTGGTCCTTAAGTTTAACACTATAAGAGTTAATTTAACATGAGCACGATAATAGTACGATTGCAAAAGGGACAATTTATCGATTGTGTTGTGGTTGCGTTGTGGTTGTACTGTTATCGTGTCCTAAGGCTGAAGCACGATCAACACAATCACAACACATACACTACACAATCTCCACACAATCACTACACGATCGACACGCCCACAACACGATTTTATGAAATCAGGAACATGTTTGCGATTTGAACGAATCGTGTTGGACAAATAACACGATCACTGTACGCACTGTACGACCACCACCCAATAACAGCACACTAACCACACAATAACAACACGATGACTATACGACACTTTCGTACAGCAATCGTAGTCGATCGTACGTAGTGTGAATTGGGCTTTAACGTCTTAGATTTAACTCATTTTTAAATATTTCATTTTCAAAAATGAACCGTCATTTCGTTATTGATATAGATTAGAATTGAAAACACATTCATATAACCTGTATAGCAAACGTCCAGATAAATATTAACAGTTATCAAATTATTTCAATTCCATAATTTGTGACTGTCTTCATATAATAAAATTTAAAAAAACTCTCTAGGCCTCATTTAAAATTTCATGACTTTTTTTTATTTCAAAACACAACTTTTTCTAAAATAAGAACCTTTACTCATCGAGTTAATTAATGAATTGAATGGATTAAACTCTTGTCTTGCATCAAGATATAAACTTGCCCAATCATCTCATTATTTTTTTTCTTTTCTTTATAACAGCAAAACTTCATATTTTCAAATCATAGCTTAAACTTTTCATCTCATTAGATCATGTAGATCAATAATCTAAAATTGATATGAGTGTCAATTTAAAGAACAGAAATTGCTCAATTACTTGAATGTAAAACAGAAAGCTGTCAGTTCACAGAAACATTATGGAAGGAATGTTGCAAGGTTCAGCTGATAATGCATGTATAAAGAAGAAAACCTAGAATGCATTAGCCATACCATGTGGATCAATAGTGCATGACTTGCTTTGTTTACTTACTTTTACATTGAAGAATTTACTTCCTTTTCAACGAAGAATACAATGAAAATGGATACGTTGGAAAAGAAAGAAGGGAGTGAGAAAGCTGACTTTTGCAACCATATATATCCAAATATGTGCAAAAATGATGTCTGCAAAGAGCTAATGGTATTTTAAACGTTAGAATAGACAACTCGTACATTGAGGTCACCAAAAGTGCTAAAACGTGAAATTCCATTGGTTATATTATGGCAAGAAAACGACAGATTAGAGGTGATAAAAACCAAAAGCACTCAATCATTTAATAAATATTCATATATGCATCTAAAATGTCACATATGTCATTTCTCAGATTTCAGTTTCATTTTCCACATTTGATTTTGAGACACTTTGAGAGTACCCTTTCTGTTTTTGAGATGTTATATTTTAAGCATATTTTGCAGTTTTCTTAAATATCTCAGTAAACACAAGCTATTTTCGTTCTTTTGAAGAAGATTAAACACCTCTGTTAGGCTTGCCAATAATGCCCTTAGTATGATTAGAGAACCATAAATGATAAACTTCTTTTTTCTTAGTAGTCTCTTAACAAGATTTAAGCATTCTAGGTCTCTATGTTCAAGACAATAAGATGAAATTAGGTTTTCAGACCAGGGGCCCCAGTAACGAAATCTACAAATAAGAAACACAATTGCAATATTTCTTATTTCTTAACATTTTCTTTCTTAATGAAAATTATGAAAAGATGTTTTTAGAGCTTGGTCGCCAGACCTTATTTGAGGCCACAGAATAATCAAGAATGACCCAAAAATTCATTTTTGTATGCGTTTTTTAGAATTAAGCATGGCCACATTTTTTATGTATGAAAGTGAAAGTGATTACTGTCCTCAACTGTATTTATCATCCAAAACTGTAACATATCATACACAGGAGAAAACACTTATGACACAAGCGATAAGAGATCAAACTTCATCACATAACAAATATTTTGCATCATTAAGTTATTGCATGACAATGCTATGAAGTCATAAACATGACGACGTCACAATTCTATGACATCACAACACTGGAAGTCTTAGGTTAGTGCAGTGTTCAGAGATGTTTATTTTTCACGTCCGTGTCGTCTGATATAAAATAAAAAAACGCTCGTTGATAAAAGTAAAAATAACCTCTACAAGCCTCGGATATTTATAGTTCATCAACTTTTGTTGATATATTTGATATCAGAAGACACGTTGGTGAAATTGCCTACATATACTATCTGTTGTACCCTTGGCTATATGGCCTTCAATCTGGATTTTTGTGACACCTATGAAAACAAGAGACTATGAAAGACATTTATAGAAAAAATACCCATATCTTACCTTTTCCTACGAAACAATCTAGTACCATAGATTTCATTAATCACTTTCTTCTTTGTCACTATGTATCCAGGGATAGCGTTATTATACGGCCTCTAGTTCCTGTAACATAAAAATAGCATTAATCAATAAGATGATTGTCAATTATATTAAACTTGTTACGTCATTCGGTTGTAATATATCTCTGCTAGTTTTATGTAGAAGCCGTCAATCATTTCTCGAGAACAGTGTATGTTTATGTTTCAAATAAACTAGAGCCTTGGCTTATTTTATTCATCCTAAATTTCACCAATGTTTATCGTTTTTTAATGTGCCATTTTTTTACGAAATCCAACAATTCCTATACATTTCAGTACATAATAGGAGATATGCGTAAAATCGAATATCAATAGTCTGGCAATAGTCTTTGAGATCCAATAAACTGTCACATATAACAGAACATTTCTTCATCAACATATACAGTCAAGTATAATTGACTAAACGTTTAGCATCATGATTTATAAATGTATAGGAATTAAATATAGATGTTAAAATAAATATTGAACGACAGACCACGTTTAAGAAAAAGGAAATCAAAAAGCACAGTAGCTTGCACGCTTAGCGATGTTCGTAGCGTGTCGGGAGTTTGAATGTTTGTCTCAAGAAACATGCAGAATAGAATTGAAACATCTTAATTAAACATGTTCATCGAAATGAGTTGAGGAAAACAAGACGGAAGAAGGTGATTTTTCTGAAGTTCACTTTTTTCACGTTTTCTTTCACAGCAAATAAGAGTAGCAGTAGAGAAGAGAAATGGATTGTTTTAACATATAGTATCTTAATATATTAAACTTTATTATGTTTAATTGAACTAATTAAAACTTTGCATGGTACATTGCTTTTTAAATTGGCCACAATAAGTTAGTGATCACATGCAATATCAAATGAATAAGCATGCATTTACTGTAAGAGTGTTCGTCAAGGATTTCAACTGCAAAGTAAACAATAACTCACTAATAATTCGTGACTTTCGTAGAAAAGGAGGTGATATTGAGCTATGTTTTATGACATTTAATTCAACTACGTTCCACGTATACAGATGTATTTTTCGTAAGGTACAATTAGCTGATCTAGATTCCATTTATCCAATGTATTATAAGAAGAGTTTATTAGTCCTACGTGCCGCTGTATCTCTAAATATCATGATAGTAAACAAAACTTACAATTAACATGATCTTATGATTTGTGTTGCTTAAAGTGCCATAGAGAATTTTGAGGAAATCGGATATTTTCTGAGTCATGCAGAACCATATATGTTAACATGATTACTAGTTTAAAATAGACAAGCTTAAAATGTACTGAGGGTTATTGCCCTTATACATAATCTACATGTCATATTAATTCAATACATTTTAAGAACTATAACCTTGAACTGACCATTGCAAGAATTCAAGTGCAGCAAGCCTAAAGATAAGTTTAGGTACCTGGAAACCAAAGATTGATGAAGACGTTTGAAGTTATCAGATGTCCTGATATGCTCGATATATCAACACATCTGTCAAAACGTTATAAAGGTCATACTAACATCGAATCATAATGCATTGAACAATGACTAGTTGTCACAAAAAGGTTGTAAGATATAGTGTCTGCCTTACAAACATGCAATTTAACATGTAAATATATTTATACACTTTTCACCATCTATTGAATGCTTGGTTTTACTATATGGTGGAATTATAACCAGCTTTACCAATTTCACCAAGAGAAATACAAACAGTTATTATTTGTTACCCCAAAGACATATCCTACTTCACCTTGATATATATATTATAGTGGGACAAAGAATCTGTAATTTTGATAAGTTCAATGATTATAAAATCATATTTCGAACTAATAACTTTATTTTGTACATGTCCTGTTTGTATTAGAACTTTAGTTTAAAGGACTAGCAAACTAATGCTACACAGGAGTCAATTATGTGAAAGTTGAAAAATCCAATCACTGAATATGCTATTAAGTATTGATATGTTAAGATTCATAAACTTATGACCTATTCTATAACAATAACGTATCGTATCGCTGAAAAAGGATTTTGAATAGAAGTGTACAACTTATCAATTTAATAATGCCAGGTAAAATATACCTAGATGCATTTGATCTTGGCATTCACTAATGACACACGGTCATGTTACCTTGCTAACTGAGGCCTACATATAGGAAACCAATATCACTTCTATTTTGTTACAGGTATTTAAAAAAGGATCAGTAGAGATCAAGTCGAAGCTAGACAAACAGCTGCTAACGTCAGTGACTCTAGTTTAATATTAAGTTGAAACCAGTATTCTCACTAACAAGGAAGATTCACTGCAGGGTAAATAAATCAGGAAGTTTGTTCTTAAATATTGACGTCATGCAATATCACCTATTTCCTGAATGCAATATTTGAGGCATGTGCTTAAAAGCAAATTATCTATAATTGCAAATGGTATTTTAAAATCGTTAGTCTAAGTTCCCTCAAAATGTAAACCCATTTCATACCCATGTTATGATATATATTTAGTGGCGGACTACCATCTACTGCCGCTAATAGCAAACACAATGTTTCTTTTCACTGCAAATTATGCCAGCTTTGTTCCAATCATGAACACCATTTGGTCTCTTTTAGCTACAAAATATCCGTTAATTCCTCTGCCCTATTACCTTTACCAGGTGATAAAAACTATATTTTAGTGTGATTATTTTGAAGAACCCTTGTATACATTTCTCTGAGTACCACTATCTATTTCAATAAGTTAAATGGCACTAAAACCGGTTATACATAGCACTTTAAATCCCTTCAATGAAGAAAGGTTGATAAATTGGTGAGTTCATTCATCAATGTCTAATGACCTTCCTCATACCGATTCCCCAAGAAATAAATGATAAATTTTAGATTATTTTTAAATACTTAATATGGTGATTCATTACTTGTTTACACGGTAATTTTCCCCAGAAAATAGGGACAAGAGCCACATGTTACATACCTTCCTAAAGCAGGTGGCATTCCAAAAATGATATACAATTATATGCATGTAGCAATCATGTTATAAATCAACTACACGCTATCCGATGTTTATTATTTATATATGAAAGATCGATAACTTTAATCTGCCCTATGGTATCGTAAATATTAGGAGGGAACGTAGATCTTTAATATATCATTTGAGCCCAATCAACTTACAACCACTTAGGCACCACTGTCCAAAACTTAGAGCTTCTTTTGAAAACTAATTTGACATGAAAGCATCAATTCTAAATTAGCCTTACTCTTTTGCATTAGACGCTATAAGAGGTTCCACTAAAAGGATATCTCATCTTGATGGCGAGTAAGGACTTGTTTTCTCTCTTAAGGCACTTAAGAGTCATCCTTCTTAAAACTGAATAAAAAATATTGCTTTGCCTTCGTCTTCTATTTTATTTTATGGTCCTATGAATACTGAAAGCAGTGACTTTTAATTATTCAACATAGTTATTAACATTGTATTCTTTCAACAATTCTTTAATTATAGTCTTACTCGCTTCTTATCTCTCTCTAGGAACTGCTTACAGGCAAGAGAAGCTTCTGTGAGCTGGCAACAATAGTTATTACCTCCCAAATGATTAATGTATCTGTCATGATTTCCTAGGTCATTAAGGTTACTCTCTTTGCCATATATCTCTGTACAACTTTTACTCACAACACGATGTCTACCGCTTAGTAGGGAATTATGTTTAGGTAACATTTGAGTGCACAAATCGAAGTAATCATAAAGGAAGCTGCCTACAAATTTACGACAATAAAGGTTATCATCAGTTCAGTGAAGCTATATATATTTCATTTGTGTGAAACCGGTTGGTGAGTAATTGATATGTAAAGATTCATGTTCAGTCTTTTATTTCTAAGGATATATATATATATTCACTTGTGAACTCTTTTTCAAATATTGTGTGTGTATATATATATATATATATATATATATATATATATATATATATATATATATATATATACATATATATAGAAAAAAAGATTTGTTGAAAAAATCAAGATCATTTATTCACAAGTACTCTCAACCATATGGTCTCGTCAGGTGAATGACGTTGAGTCGGTTATGACGTCGTGTGTAACAATTATGACATCACATTACATTGCGTAGATACATTACATATATATAAATAGACTTCATGCTACATATGTAGCACATTACTGAACATACTTGCAAATGGACATTGAATTGAAGAATATCAGATTAAAGTTTTTAATTAAGCTTTGGCTTTAGTTTATTAATAAATAATAATTCCGCCAGATTCCGTAGATTCAGTGGCATCAACTTTGTGTATCGGGAAAACAGAATACATATTTTTCCACATGTTTCTATATGCGCACTTAGAGGGATTGTGCGATTATGCATTTGTTTAATTTGTGAGCGATGCAGATTCATTTTTCCTTTTAACTGTTGCTCTGTTTTCCATCTGTATACATACACACATACACACCTGCAAATGAAGTGCAATATACGATATACATGTACCTTCACAAAACGTTTTATTTTGTATATTACTATTTTCTATACTGTAACTATTATTGTTATCATTATTATTATTATTATTATTATTATTATCATAAAGTATGGTACTCATGAAGAATCAGAATTGTCTCTGAAACCAAAATATGATATCAATGATACAGAATGTACATTATTAGTATAAATCTCTCTCTCTCTCTCTCTCTCTCTCTCTCTCTCTCTCTCTCTCTCTCTCTCTCTCTCTCTCTCTCTCTCTCTCTCTCTCTCTCTCTCTCTCTCTCTCTCTCTCTCTCTCTCTCTTAATAAGGTCGCACGTTAAGTAAATGTATATTTATAAATTAGATATTTCAGATTGCTGTAGGTATCATTTTAACGATGACTGGATGCGTCGCATTTCGACTTGTAAACATGTCTTTTCAACAGTCATATTACTATTCTATAACTTCTATAAACATTACCTTCACATTATCTATATATGAACCTTTTATTGACAATAGTTTGCTATCAAATCTCTTGAATGTTACCAAAATGCGTAATTACCTTAAAATGTATACGATTGTTTATTGCCAAGTTGCCTATCAAATTGTGTCTGCGAGCACATATTTACACTTTTTCTCTGCATTTCCCATATCGTTAAAGGATAGCATTGCCCATGTCAATCCTTCTAGATACATAAACATAATATAAACGCCTAAATAAATATTTGGCTGTGGACATATATAGAAAAAAGCTTCAAAATAAGAACTTCATGGAACTCATAATACTGTTTGATAAGTATCGAATATTTTACACAAGTTACATGACAACCTACCAAACTCAAAAACTGCTTTTTAACAGCTCTCGATAGTTTTATTCAGTACCTCTTTGTCTCAAAAACCTAAATATCAAAGAAACATTTATTTTCGACACAACAACTTCTTGCATAAAGTTAATCTCAGAAAAAAATGTAAGAAGTTATTTATCTATAATTTCTCTTTACATATGTGCCCGCAATATCCATATTAATACTTAATTGTAACACGAATATATATATATATATATATATATATATATATATATATATATATATATATTTATATACATGTATGACATATGCAGAAAATATGATTAAAGCATCATTAGAATATCATATATAAACCAACGTGCCATGTGAAGCCAATCAATCAATCATACGTATAAAATAATGTATTCTATAAATATACACCTGTCAGAAATATACGCCATATTGGGCAAATTTATTTAAAGTGATATTATGCAGACAATTGCTGTTGACATAAATGGCATTTTAAAAGGTTAACACAGAAAGGACAATATAAACAAGTTTAAGGCCCTTGACCACTATTTGTGCGTTTTTATGAATCACTTAACACAAATATGACAGTCATTGCTAGAGTTCAGCCAGATTTGATGTTTTATAACACAGAAATCTACATGTATTACACACACAGATTTAAATATGCAATAAGTTAACAACAAGATTATGATTGTAACCAAATGCAAAATATAAGTGGTACAAAGTTGCTGAAAATTGATTTATAACTTAGAATATGAATTTACATTCGAGGAATGGTGACGACTAGATATCAATGACTAGTCAATAGCCTTAAAGAAATACATTGTGTACACACAACCTACTCTCTTAAATGTGATATTACTTTTAGGGATGCTTTTTATCACAAGTTAACTCTTCATGCAGACATATATCATTGTAAATACTTCAATATATGCCGTAGGATATATAAGTTGAATGGAATATAGAGTTTACTCTGCATAGGATTTAATGAAGATATGACTCTTTAGTATAATTAGTAAATGATAAGCAGTGTAAATGACAATATATAATTACTCAAGAACACGTTCTATGGGTTTACAACTTTTTAATAACTTGCTTGATAACGGTGTTAGTTTATTCACTGAAAAGTCGCAATCCTGCAATAAAGAAGTTGTAAATCCATAGAACTTGTTATCTATTTCATCTCAACAACTTCTAAATGCCTCTCAAAGAAGTGATATTGAGACGCCGATTTTGTATAAAATACATCACTAGGCTATGCAGGATCCTCTAATGTAAAAGCATATAATTCTTTAATAAACGCAGTTCATGGAAGGATCAGTGGAGATCAAATCCAGTCTAGACTACCATCTGCTGCCGTCAATTACATCAGGGTACCATTTTGTTTGCATTTATTTTTGCAATCATCCTTCCTCACTTGAGGAAGTTCTCACTGTATTGTGTAGAGTACTTTGTTCTCATCAAGAACAAACTTGTTCTCTGTCTCCTAGCTAATTACATTTGTATACTGAAAAGAATCTTTCCTTAACTCATTCTATTGTTATACCTATATGTTTTATGTTGTACACTATTGACTATGTAACCTGAGGGAACAAAAAAAAGAACATCAAACTATCTTATTTAAAAGAATATCTAAAATATCTTTTAAAAACGTTTTTTAAATAAACAACAGGTAGCTTATAATACAAGTTTTCATGAGTAAATTGGATGATTTGCAGGTTATTAATTTGGTGCGTGTAATTGTAAAGACGGTTTAGTTGTCTTTTACTTTCATCCTGATTTAATGATATATTTGACAAGGTATTCTGATTTATCATCATTACAAACGTTTTGGCACATACTAAATATGGTACTTATGTTGGTACTAAGTAAAGGAATGAACACATTGTACTTAACCAACAATCAAAATATATAAAGCAATGTCTATTATTTGTATAATCATCTTACAGACGTAAGAATGATGATTTAACTTGAATTTTGTCAATTAGAAAATTTAACCAACATGTGAGTGAGTGAGTTATTGTTTAGCGCCGCTTGAGCAATATTTCAGCCATTAGCGGCGTTCACCAACGTGTGACTTTGTTTAGAATTATTTTCAAAATTCTGAAATGGAAAAACAGATTCAAGGGCTATATTGAAGTACAGATAAATTTCTTGGTATAAGGAGATGGTTTTACTTTTCAAGTGATGAATATTTGTCATCAATGTCTATCATATAATCACATTTGTCACGGGCTGGTCTTTAGCTTCTACATTTCTCTAAAAGTAAGTCTTTGACTGTTTATGATCGGAACATTTAACCTTAGAAATCCAAGTACATAAGGAAATGTACCACGCCATTCTACTTCATTACTTCCGGACTTGCCAAGACATCTTTTTCTCTAAGCAATATTGCACTGCGGAACAGCTGATAATGCACTGTGCTATTGCTCTAAGACAGCCCAGAATGCATTAGTGATAACAGGTGGACAATGAGTGCTTGATGCACTTTGTTTACCTCCTTTAACATGAAAAACTCCTTCAATAACACACATGACAGGAAACAAAAGGGGATATGATGAGGTTAACAAATACATCTCAAAACACACTACATACAAATGAAATGGATCGTTTGTTAAAAATTTAAAACATCTTTGGCATCTGTGAATCGACAGTGCCTTCAGTGTGAGGATATTGTAAACAGTTTGAATAGATAATACATACATTTAAATCACTGCCGGTTATTTTGGTAACCAGTGTTTTCTGTTGATACATTTATTAAAAATGGCAAAGTTGCTCTTAAGCATACTCTCAATAATTCTATGCATGAAAGAATTATTTGGATATAAATAAAAGCATTTTCATTAAAAATACCTTTCTATTTAATTGAAACCTTACAAAATGTGAAAAATAGTTTTAAGACAAAATGTTACTTAAATCTGAATAACAAAAACATGGTCATTCACAGTCTATTTTGATCATTTGTGTGTACAATCTTTATCATAATTGTAATGGAAAAATAATCATAGGCCCAAAACAACATAAGCCTAAGCTTATCCTTCCCTATAGAAAAGTGTAGTATCACTATCGTTTAATGTATCTAACATAAATTGTAAAATGATTTGAACAAAAGGGATTCACCATATTACATTGCTTTTACAAACAGACCTTACAATGGTAACAGGAGCAGTATTTCAATAGAAAATTCATTGTACTATATGTACCAAAAGAAATAGAAATGAGAGCAGAATATTGTCTTTTTTCTGATTTCAAGTACAATTTATTCTATAGTTTTGCAGACATTTTGACACCGATGCTGTTCAAAACAATTCCCTCAATAATTGTCAAGGATTTGTTTTTCGTCACATTAAAAAAACTGATATGATGTGCTTAAAGCATAGAGACGTTGGTTTACGTTAAATAATTGTATTGTCTACAAAGACATTTTGTGTATGATGTATTTAGAATAGATGACCTATATCACATTATTGTATCATTTTCATTGAAAATGTCCTTATACAGTTGCTGCCATTGTAATAATAATATGTAATAATAACAATTCATTTAAAAACATCTGTGCAAGAAATATGATTTAAACAATTTTTAAATATCACGATAATAAACAACACTTTAGAGGATGTTTAGTTTCCTTAGGCAAAACTGATTGATGAAGACGATTGAAAGGATCCTTGGTTTCTAATTTGTTTCATATGTGACAGAATCTGTCGGAAACGTTATCTTTATGTGCCGTCAATACACCAGATGATTGTTTAAAGACCTGGGTTGTAACGCCACAACGTTTGGCAATGAAAAAAAATTCTCAGAGGTTATTAAGTGCACTGCCAGTCTCCATTACATATATATGTTATGAAACTGTTTCGTTGAAGTATGTTTCAAATAATTTGGATACAACTTATATTGGTAGACCGTTTCTCTATTTTTTATTATAAAAAGCATTGTTAAAGTTTAATATGTTGATTTATGATTCTAGTTCAAATACTACAAGAAATGCAACCAATACTGTTTATCATGGACATTGGGGTCAAAATTGTGATTGTTTTCATTTGTTTGAAGTAGGATAGTATGATATATAACCTGGAATACGAAATGCTTTATTTTAGTTAGTTTTCTTCTCATAAAAATGTAAAATTAAGGTTGTTTTGTGATTTTCTTGAATATTGGAAATTTCATGTTCATAAGTAAGGGAAACACAAAAAGTGTTGACATAAAACTGTCCACAAAATGTCAAAAAGATAAGAAATAAAGAAAATTCATTTTCAAAGATACTATTGAAAACAACAAAATATCTATTTCTTTCAATTGAAATGACAATCATGTGTCAGCTGCAGAATATTAATATCTAGTAGAGAAAAACTTGTTGAGAAACTATTCCTAAATTTTTTTCTTGTTTTATATAATGTGTGTGTGTGAAAAATGGAATTGGTTCAAACGCAAGGTCACATATAGAATAAATATAACATACTTCACATAGTCGTTTGCAGAATCATTTTAATCCGATACTAGTATTTCGTCAATAGTAATGACTCATCAGGGATGAAACGATATGATCGTTAACATCGCATTACAAGCCTTTTTATAACAAAATATACGTAAAATGTACAAAGGTATATTGTAAATTATGCTAATCAGGTGACATCATGGTTCTTCCTTTTTGGTCTTCTGATTGACACAATCACTCTCTTATGAGTTTACCCCTTGAGCAATATATTAATGTGACATAATCTCTTTTGTTTTTAAATAGCTTAATTGTAGTTAGCGATATATGTCAGTGATTTAAGGGTAATCATCTCATTGTTTATTTAGTGAGGGTCTATAGGTGTCAATGAAGGACTCTTCAAGTCGTAAAAGTGCATTTGAGACACTGCCCATGTTAGATTTATGGAATTATTTATAGAAAGGAAATATTTTGAAATCACCATTTGCATAGAAAGATGTTTATTCACAAATAAACAGCGGTATCTGCTATCGTTATTGTGTTGTCTGTGTAAGGTTACCCTATTTCTTAGGCATTCAGTTTTGCCAAAAAATCCTATATTGACAAAACTGAATGCCTAAGAAATAGGGTAACCTTTCACAGACAACAATTAGGATTTGATATGTTAATGATATGGTAAAATATGCACTCTTTATTATAAAATCGTCAATGAATCCTCGGATTCCGTTATTGAGCAGTTTGTTACCAGAATAATGATTTTTTGTCGTTTTTTTCCCTAAATTCGTCCTGTTTATTATCATTTCAAGTGTTAATATACAAATTGCGTTGTTTGTCGTCATTCGTCATTCTATTAAAGTTTTTAAAGTTGCCAATGTTGTCGATTTGTGTGCTACTCCACAAATTAATTTTCAAGCCGAGAATAAAATGCTGTCATTAACATAATTTTGTCAGTGTCAATGGTAAGCTTTAACCGTAATGGGTATTGGCTGAAGGCAAATCAGAATTGTTCCTGTTAATGTTAATTCATTACGCAGTACACATATGTCTCAAATTTCTGGCACTGATAGCTTGCAGTGCTGATTATACTGATAAAGGCAAGAAATCAATTACCTAAAGTGAACCAACCTTGTAAACAGGGTATCAATTCCTAATGACGATGAACAGGCTATCAAAGTCATGAAAATACCATATAAAACAACATTCCATCTGAACTTAGTATCAATTGCAAATTATCAAGAGAAGGCATTTGCAAAAAAACATTATGTACAGAAAATAATTACTGACACATCATCATAAGGAAATGTGAAATTTGAAAACTGTTGAAAGGGATGGTCTTGTTTAAATTGTCAAGAGATGGAATTTGGAAGAGACATTATATACAGAAAATAATTACTGTCACATCTTAATAAGGAAATGTGAAATTTGAAAACTGTTGAAAGGGATGTTCTTGTTTAAATTGACAATATATAAGTGCCAAACAAAGTATAAATTATTCAAAAATATGTCTCAGTTATTTACCAAATTTCATATGATATAATAGGTAATCCATATCAAGCAAATACAACAATCACATGTTTTGAATAGAATAAATAATAACTGTTATAAGTTACATGTGGATTCATTGTTGATGTATAATAGACTCATATATAATCGAAACACTTGTATATTTATTGATGTTGTAGATTTAGCATTCCATAACATTATAAATGAAGCTGACATCTGTAGGTTGTTGTTTCGAATACCATTATAAACTAAACGGTTGGAAGTCATGTCCTGTTTTGGATGGGGTCATGTCAACTTCCAACTGTAGTTGCAGAAATCCGGTATGTAATCAGGAATCCTTTGGACAAGTGTTACAGCTAATGACGATACAATTCTTATTTGCTAAGCTGTAATGAAATTATTGCATTGCATATTAAAAATGAAACGTTCATAAAGAATAGTAAACAACAAAACCTTAACAGCCAATGTCATGTTTTAATGTTGTATTGTTAGAAAGATGTAACTAGGAGCTCTTCTCTCTCTCGGAACAGGTGACAGACAGGTGGTGTTTATATGAGCTAACATTCAGAGTTATTACTTTCACAATGATTAATGTCTCTGTCATGATTACCTTCTGAGGTCGTTAAGGTTACTCTTTTTGCCCTGGAATACAAATGTAAGTGTGTGTCTTAAATGATAGGCCTGTCCTATATTTCTGCTTTGTAAGTTACTATTTCGATTTATAGGTTCAATGAATGACGCAAAAGGACATTCTATTGTGTATTGAAAAACTTTATTTATTTCATTTCAGATTCCATATATTTTCTTATTACAATACAATTACAATAAATTAAGATAGCTTATTTAGCTTACCAGGCGCTCACAAAACAATTCTCATCACTTCAATTCTTGAATCAAAATATCTGGTGAACTTTGAGAGGGTTCTGTCAACATGTTAGCAGTACAGAAAATATGATAAGATAATGAAAATAACATTCAGGAGCATTTTCTAATAAATCAGAATGTGATATTTCTCAAAATGTTGCATAAATTCATTCCTCTTCTAAATTTCAAAGGTAAGTATGTACTTCCAAATGAAAACATAGGTGTTGGGATGGAAACGTATGCCTCAGGATATTCCTTTAGCAATTCCTTTTTAACATTGCCAGTGTTTGTTGATGAGGGTTAAAGTACCTAAAAGCTTCTGTTTAAAACTATCGATGTTAAACACACGGACAAATCGTCACGTAGAGTACGAAAAATACACTGCGTTGTTTTTCTAAACTAAATAATCTCATTTGCACAGTTATAATTGAGAAAATGCTTAATAGTTATTTACTTTTTTGGTTTGTTTTGTAAATAAATATAGATTTGGTTATCCTCATGAGATAACTTAATCAAGATGAAACTAAAATTTTGGAAAGGTATCATTCATGAATCCAGTATTTAAAAAGTCTAATCAAACATGAATGAAGTAAGTACACTTTTCTTATATTCAGATCATCATTTGATTTGCTTTGATAGCACTGATTAAAACTAACAATGATTTATAATTAGGCAGTCTGAAAGAAGTCATCTTTGTGGTGTGACCATTCAAAAACTCAATAATTTAAAAAAGGGTTAATGATTGCATCGTGCAGAACTTTTTCCCTGAGATTTACATGCCAACTACATCAGCAGTAGCTGTAAACAATTCTAAAGCTGTGCAAAAAATGATTGGAACATAATACAAGTATACATGCGCCACCATTAGCATAGTTACATAAACCAATTATTGACCAAGTCGGTTGAAATGCTCTGGGTGCCTCTATTTATTTCATATATCATCACATCTGTCAGAAACCTTAGCTTTATCGTTTATATGTACTTCATTGAATTGTCTACATTCCTTTATTATTGACCAAGTTTGTTGAAATGCTTATGGTGCATCTATTCATTTGATATGATTTATCATATCTGTCAGAAAACTTAGCTTTATCGTTCAAATACTCTTTATTGAATTGTCAATATTTCTTCACTGAAAGGTTTACACAGAATTTAAAAATCGCATATCTAAATGTAGAGGTAATAGCTAGCAAGATAGGAGGTCATTAGGTACACTGTCTTACTTGAATACTTAATACCCCTGAACATCTTCTTGCGATGAATTAAATGCACCATTTTATGTAAGACCTTATTGATGATTAATTCCACTGATTACTATTCAGTATATATCTTATGGTGTATTAAAAACTTTATCTTACACAAATTGAAATAATTATATACATTGAACCCAAATAGGTACAGTCATCATCATAATAAATTATTTCTAAAATTAATCAAATTATTATCGAAGTACTATTCCTTCAGGGTAATAATACAATGTGTGCGCTTTGAGCATGCACTGTCATGGATATATTCGTAGTACAAGAAAGCTTTTATTATTATTATTATTATTAATATTATTATTATTATTTTTTTTTAAATTCTGGATTGCATCGGCTGTTTGGCAGGATAATAATTTATATCGTGCTTAGTATAAAAACTTTTCAAAATCTTTTTTTTTAAATAAGATGTTAAGACAATATAGGTAGAAATGACACCATGCAGTTGGAAATTAATTGAAAATGGAAAGGATATATTGAAAAAGAAACACCGTATTTTTTACATTCTCAACAATGGATATAATTTGTTGTGTAAAGTTATTAAAGCTTTTAGACAATATATCAAAATTCAATTAATTCTCTACTGTGTGCATACACCTCTAGTCATATCAGAGAGAATAAGAAATACATTTGTGAGTTAATCTAAACGTTAAGGAGATACACTAGTATCGGTCATAGAAAATGTCATTAAATGACATGTTGTTTCTTTACAGGAAACAGAATAGCGGTAAACATTGGAAACGAATTGTTTATCTTATCGCTTAAGCTGCTGAACAGTTAGACCCAGTAGCTGAATTATCCAGCCCTCCCCACGCTACCGTTATTCCTAATTGGAACGGCGTGGCTGAACTTCAAATTGAATTGAGATGCAACCATTTTTACTTGATATGGAGTACATGCAAAGTAAATGTAAATGATCTTCAACTGAAGAAACTGACATCTTGCATGTTCATAATTTGTTGAAATTGGCAGCAATATTTGAGTTATTGGTCATCTATGGTACATTACCATATAGCCATGAATGTATTAATTTAAAAGAGTAATTAGCAACAATAATTTAGTGAATTTTCATATATAATTCATTTTTTTGTTGGAAAGAAAGAGCTATTAAGTCATGTTTTATGCCATTTGCACGAATGTACTTGGTAGGTGTCATTTGTAGCTTTCACATCGTTCCATGTTCACATTATTATGTCTAAGAGTTTATGAGTCAAGTCAAGTCAAGTCAAGTCAAGTCAAGTTTATAGTATTCGAGGCCTCCGGCCCATATACAGTTTACAGAGTTTACATATAGATTGAATAAATGACAGTGTATAATTATGTGTTTAACAATTCGTCTCTTAACTTATAAGTATATTTTATATACAAAGACAAATTTTTAATGTACTTGGTAGGTATCATTTGTAGCTTTCACATCGTTCCATGTTCACATTATTATGTCTAAGAGTTTATGAGTCAAACGTGCCACAAACATAGTTCACTGTATCTGTGACATGATATCATGATAGTAAATAAGACTTACAATTAGCATGATTTTATTATTAGTCTTCCTAATAGTACCATAAATATATTCATTTGTCAAAAAAGCAGAATAAATCTGATACCATCTGAGTCATGCAGTACTGAATATGTGTATATTATTATAAGTTTAAAACAGATGAGCTCAAAACCTACCCAAGGTTAGTGCCCCTATACACGATGTAAATGTCCTTTTACTTTCAATACTCTATTTTGATAACTGCAACCTTGAATTAATCCTTGCATGGATTGTAGTGCAGCACACGTTATTTTCATGATAAGACATATTATGTCAAGATACGTTTAGGTAGCTAGGGAAACCTATGATTGGTGAAGACGTTTGAAATGCTTAGGTGTCCTGATACACTCCATATCAACACATATGTCAGGAACTATAAAATGGTGGTACCAATATCAAATCACAATACAAGGAGTTCAGAACCAATGCTCTTCCTAAGGAACTATGACTAGTTATCACATAAAAGGTTATAAGATATAGTATCTGCCTCACTTTCTTATATCATATTTACATACAATATAAAGATATAATGTCACTATAATGCGGAGTCATACCAAGCTTTTTGATTGTTCTGACAGCCATATTGCTTTATTGCACTTACTAGATAGACAAGAGAAATACAAATAGTTGGTTTGTTATCCCAGAGGCGTATGCCAGTTCAATGATTATAACATCATATTTTTTACTAACAACTTTAATTTCGGAATGTCCTGTTTGTATAAGAACTTTAGTTTAAAGGACTAGCAAACTAATGCTACAGAGGAGTCGATTATGTGAAAGTTGAAAAATCCAATCACTGAATATGCGAATTAGTATAGACATGTTAAGAATCATAAACTTATGACCTATCCATATAATAATAACTTATCGCTGAAAAAGGATTTTTGAATTGAAGTGTACAATTTATCAATTTGATAATGCCAGGTAAAATATACCTACATGCACTTACCATTTTGGGACATTGACTCTGTAATCTTGGTATTCATTAATGGCATAAGGTCAAGGTTTACGAATACGATTATCACTTCTACTTTGTTGCAGGTATTTATTGAAGGATCAAGCAAAGCCAGACAGGCATTTGCTAACGTCAGTTTCTCTAGTTTACCTTTACGTTGAAACTAGTATTCTCTCTAACAAGGAAGCTTCACTGCAGGGTAAGTAAATCAGAAGTTTGTTGTTATAGATGAACGTAATCTCCTAATTTATATTGATAGAACGCATCGCCTAAATGCAAGCTTTGAGGCGTGTGCTTAATTCTTTTTGATTGACATTTCTATTTGACAATCGCACATATAAGGTCCATCATGTATACTCCTATTTCGTGTCCATGTTAGTGCATACGTTTTGTAGCTGACTATAGGAGATCAAGTTTAGGTTAGACAACCATCTGCTGCTGCTAAGGTTAATAGCAAACACCATGCTTTTTCTCACAGCAGGTAAAAAATATGCAAATCTTTGCACTCATCGAGACCACTATTTGGTTTGCTTCAGTTCAAAACTATCCATTTGTCATAATCCGAGTGCTTTATTTCATTCCTATTTCATGCCCTATTTCATTTAACAGAGGATAAAAAAAATAAGTTGAGGTACAACTTGCTATACCACTATTCATTTCAATGGAGTAAATGGCATGATAGTCGCTTATACATATCACTTTAAATCCCTTAAATGAAGAAAGGTTGATATTTGATTAAGTTTGTTCACCAATGTCGGATGAACTTCCTCGTTTCAGTTCCTTAAGCCAAAAAGCAAATTGGCCATGTTACAAAAATTTCAAATTATTTGCACATACGTATCTTGGATTTACATGTGTAAATTATAATCAAACTTAGCAAAATGAGAAAAGACTCGCAACTTACACAATTTTCTTAATCTGATTACATTCAATAATTGAAAATGAACAGATTATGTTCATATAGCAATCACGTAATAAACATCTACATATTATCCAATGTCTATTATTAATGTCTTACAGCTCCATAACTTCTTTCTGCCCTTTGGTGTCGTTAATATTAGGAAGGAACTTACGTTTTTAAAGACTACTTCAGACCCATCAACTTACATCCACTTAACCATCTCTGTCCAAAACCTACAGCTTCTTTAGAAAACCAGTTTGCCATGAAAGCATCAGTTTTAAATTAGCCTTACTCTTATGCATTAGACGGTATAAGAGGGTCAATTGAAAGTCATTCGTCTTACTGCTAAGTAAGCAATACGAAAAAGCCTTTTCCCTCTTAAGGCACTTAAGAATCAGCCTCACTGAATAATTCTTAAAACTGAGTAGAAAATATTACTTTGCCTACTGTTAATGTGGTTGAGTTAGGGCAATGTGGTAATGTCTTCAATCTAAATTTAGTGGTCTTCATGGAAATGAAATTAAACATGTTCCTATTGATGTACAGAAAGTCAACGTCAAAGACGTTTGTTGCAATTGGATGTTTGGCCTCCGGCTCATATACAAATGGTACAAGTTTACATTGAGTAAATAATATATACATACATACATACATACAAGATAATGATGATGAAAGACCAACTTCATTTCTATAATGGATTGGAATGACTATAGTCAGAATTTAAGAGTAGTAGAATAAATCAGAAATCCTGTCGTTTTTTCAAAGACGTTTCAAGCTGTGGCAAGAGTTTCATCTGATGTTTAGTTCAAGAACATATTTTACATTATGTTTAGCTCTTGTCGACTCATTTGGCCACTTCAAAACTACTGGAGGTGTTTCTATACATAGATAAGGAAAATGGATGTACCTTATGACCTGACATTTATTTTTAGAGAAATTTGGTTTAGATTTCATTTTACTTTCGCTTCTTGCCCAGGTTGTTTTTCCTGCGGGGTTTAAAATCAACATTAACTACGATAACAGTGAAGAACGGTCACAATAAAGAAGACTTTAAAAACAAGGATTTCTCCTGTTATTTTGGACTCACTTGATGTTTCTGTATACATGATAGTGTTTCCCCTAGGTTGGAAAATGGGCAGGGCAAATTGATTTTAAAAAGGGCACAACTCCTTTCAAAAGGGCACTTACATACAAATTCATTTGAAAGTATGTTTCGAACGAAAAGGGCGCTACTTTCTGTAAATGAAAGTTTTCTTTACACTTGTGTCAATTCTTGCAGTCTAAAATATATTTTAATAATTTCTGAATCTTATGAATAAATTAAGACAAACATCACACTTATTTCAACCAATTTTGAATGAGCTACAGAACATGTGTGCATACATTTCACTCATTACATCAAATGAGATCATTCGGCTGTGTCGGCCAGTAATCTCCCTATTGTTCCTGTATCTAGTGTTTCTAAACATGTGGTCAGCAGCTGTGTCCAAGTGAAACAAAGGATCGATTATTGGTTTAATCATTCTCTTCTTTTGTTTCTTTTGCTTGTAGTTCCTAATGTCCTGGCAATAATGAGCTTTTCATACATAAGTATCTTATGTAAAATACAATTGCGACATTGTAAATAATTTCATTGTACATGTTATTCTGCAAAAGGGCAACAAAATATTTGGGCTAGCAACAAGGCAGGGTGCTCAGGAAAAAGGGCAGGGCGGGACAGAAAAAGGGCAGGGCGCATGTTCAAAAGGGCAGGGCGTTGCGCCCTGCTAAAAATGACTAGGGGAAACACTACATGATTAAAGAGGTTGTTGGGATTTCTGTTTATCACTGTCATAATACCTTTCCCGCGTAGGTTACCTCTTCATATAAATGATATATAGTAATTATCATATGTTGATATATCAAAGTAATTGTTATGAAAAGAGTGCATAAACTTCTATCAAAAACATTAATTATATTTTATGTTAAAAGATATACTTTGCATTGGACATTTTAGCCGCGTGATACATGAAGATAATGATAAAGAGAATGATGGAAAATAAAGATAAGAATGGAAGAATTCTTCAGTTAAGGTCTTGTCACTGGTGAATTGATTTTGAGATTCGCCGCTATTTCTTATCATATAATAGTGCTTTTCTTAATGTTCTCGTCTAGACTCATGACGAGGAATGAGCAATATCTTTGATTATGTTTGTTATCTACTAGCCAATGCTTTTTCACTCATTAGTTATTGTCTGTCCATATCAACCAAAACGCCTGTTGACTTCTTTTCCTTTTTCAGGCAATTTTTTAGAAGAAGGCGTTATTGGTTGATGGATGGATGGATGGACGGACGAACAGACATTATTAAATGCCTAAAAGAGACAAAATATTTAAATTACACAGAACCAACATTGTTTTGTCAAAGTTGTGAAGAACTTAAGCAGTTATCATAATGATTTTAGATTCACTTTCACATTATGTTGGTTTATAATACTGTTGTAAATTTGTTTCATATTGGTTGTTTTTGTCTAGTTTTCAGATGTCAATGGTACAACATGTTTCATTATTATTTAACAAAACGCCACGAGCAGCTCAGAAAGTCGCGCACGATTGTCAAAGCTGTTGGAAATACAAGGACATACTATAAGAGTGAACATTCACACCGTTATGTTTCTTATTATTTTCGTAATTATCTGGCGTCTAAATAATATCGGTAGTACAAGGAGTTACTATTTTCATTTCATAAATTGTCAGGAGCAGCTGAGAAAATTAGGCAAGATTTCAAGAGTTGTCAAAAACATCTGACCACTGTGATAATGTAACACTTTTATTCTGTGAATTGGATGCTTGCAAAACATTTGACACAGGCAATAACATAGATTTTTTAAACTACAGACCAAACTGAATTAGTGAAACAAAACTTACAGAATTGTTGCGTAAGGTTACAATTATAGTTATTTCTTTCCACATGATTAATGTCTCTGTCAGGAGGGCTTTCCTAGATCGTTAAGGCTACTCCATTTGCCTTGTACATCTCTAAGCGTCTTATTCACTGGTTATAGTTCACTGTATAGATTTAAGAATATGATTTGGTGCTAGATATTGACTGTGGGTCATATCACGATACACATAATTTGCAAATTTGTATCTGCCGCTTCGGAAAAAAAATATTTTACAGGTGACATTCCGAAGTAATCATAAACGAAGCTGGCTTCATATTCCAGACAAAATAGGTTGTTTTCAATAAAGTGAATAAATGTGGTATCAAAATATGATAAATATGCAAATTAGATTAAATAGATGGAGTTTTAAAAAACGTCTTATAGTCTTATGCACATCAATCAACGATAAAGTCATTGAGAGTTTACATGATATATATGAAAACTGGTTATTATTAATTTTTTCTGCTTTCCCCACATTTTTATAAGATAAGATTGTCCATGTTTACCTTTCGAGTTAGATTGATATATAGTAAACGCTTACATATACAGTTGTTGCAGACGGAACACAAACAATATGCTAATAAAAATAGGAGAGGTTGTGCTCAAGATTCTTATCCAAAAAAAGATTATGTCTGTAAACAGTAGCATGTCTTTTGGAAAGATTTTTATCTTCAAAGTTTCCCCACTAAATATTAGTTCATGCGAAAAAAACAGATTTTCATCACAGGGTCAAAATATCTCATTTCTCAACCTCTATATTCATAGTCGTAGAGGAATTAATTAAATATGATGTAAAATCCACTTGCCGCTATTTTGGTGTGAATTTATCTTAATCATTTGGGGTAGGGGAATGGGTCGAAATACCCTTTCATGGTACGTTTGTCTTTAACTGCTTCTATCGATTGATTAATATTGTCTTGCAACTAAAAACATTCACTATCAGAACAGATCACTTAAAGTCTACATCAAGGTTTTAATGTGACTACAAAGCAAACTATACTTGAAATTGATTGCTCATTCAGTACAAAAGTGTTAGGAAACAATTTATGCCGTAATACAAGCACCCTTTCACTCCTGTTTCTGCATTTACAACATACGATAGAATAATATTGCCAATATCTTTTAAGTCCTTTATATAAATCTGACTTGGTAATTAATCTAACCATAACTATTTGTTGGTGGTTTTAACTTGTGCTCAGAATATTGATATGGAATATGTAGATGCCGACGACTCAACATCAATGATTAGCCAATCATCTTGAAGAAACTCTTCCAAGACAAGCCTATAGTCTTGAAGAAACACACCATGTGCCACAACGTACTTTCATAAACGTGACATTAGTTTGGCATGAGGCCTTCCATTAGCGAATATCGCAGGTAAGGTGTTCCTTCATAAATATTTCATTGACAAAAACCACAGCAATCACATTTCGTCGTTAATTTTTCGTTGTCGGGGAAAATAGGTAAAATGGAATACAGAGTTTACACTGACAGTATTTGAATAAGATACACAGAAGAAAGAACATTTTATGAAGCTATAACTCTTAATAAATCAAAACATAATGATTTACGTTAATGACAATATACAACTACACCAAACGGAGGAAAACATCTGATTGTGAGAGAACTTTTAAAATTAAAATCTTTCAATTATAATCTTGAGAAGCAGCAACGGTTCCTGATAAATCACTAGGCTAAGCGGGGTCATCTGAATGTAAAAGAGTAGGATTCCTATTATAAGTGCAGTTCATTGATGAACCAGTGGAGATCAAGTCCAGATAAAACCACCATCTGCTGCCGTCAATCACTCCAGGGTACCGTTTTGTTGAAACCATCCTTCTCCACTTGAGGAAGTTCTCACCGAAGTGTGAGGAAATAGAGTACTTTGTTCTCATCAAGAACATTCGTCTTCTCCTTTACCTAAAGAAGATTCAATTGGCTGATTTCAAAGTGGAAAAGTGCAATACTTTATCTCGGTATGTTTACCATGAGATATTCCAATGTAACATATTTCGAGATATTTCATTACATTATGTAACAGTGTATCTGACACTACAGGTTTTGCACGTAAATGGAGATTCTAAATCTTATCGGACCCTAATGATATTTGCTTCTGTTTTCTGTTATTGCTCTTACATGATTTAACTCCTGATGGAACTATACATTCTAATCATCTCACTTTCCCCTACAGATATGTACTATTTAATTTCATTATGCTTTGAAAGGACAATCTATAATTGAAAGACGTTAAATTTCACCTTACGTCTTTGAGGTTTAGTACATTGCTTAATCAAACCTAGAACAAAAGGGTAACTCTACATCTGCTACAAATTAGTTGTGATATACAAAATGATTGCAATATATGCAACATTTAAAATGTGGCTTCGATACAAGCCAAAATAAAGAAAAATATGATCTTAGTTTACACTATCTTGTTCGACTAGTATGCTCAACCTCAAATTCCAAATACGTGACATTTACCTATGTTTAATGATGGGTGTACTGAGTCTTGTACTGAAGCTACAACCACAATTACTAGTACGTCAAACGTGTTTTATAACTGTATGACCCACTGAACAGATCATATTCAAATACATATTTCTGTATGCAATAGATATTTGTTAATATGACTAATTGGCAAATCGTGATTTGACCATTTATATTGTCAGTAAGCAGAACCTATTGACTTTAAAAAGGTAAGTGTAGCAACATTCAGAATCATTCGATGAAATAACAACACTTTATTTGACACAAATATTTGATAGTCTTAGGGTCACTTTAAATGTATGTTAACTTTCACATTGTCTTCTTGAAATTCACAAAAGCCTGAAAACTTATTTTCCCATATTTGTTGTTCTGTGGTTTTATCATTATAAGAAAGGAAGGTTAACTTTTATTCACTGATTCACATCAATAAACTACAACCACTCAAGTACCATTACCCAAAGCCTTACAGTGTGGTTATAAAACCATTTTGCCTCGAAGGCATTAATCTTAGAATTAGCCTTTACCATTACTCATTCTTAAAGGATACACTGAAGACCTTTCTCCTTCTAAAAGGCAACTTACAAAGGTAACGCGTTATTGTCCTTAAAAGTAACGAAGAGTCGGCAAACAAAATAGGTTGATTAAATTTGGTTTAGGAATATTCTTTTTCATACAGGATAACGTGCCTACATCCGAGTCATTCGCCTTCGATACTGTCAAATATTCAGAGAATGTTAACCTTAAACAATAAAACGTTTCACACAAATCCATATGTGCGTGTTTTACAATCTGAACGGAAAGATTTTCAGGAATATCGCTCTTTTCTTCAATTAAAACATAGTTGCATATGTGTTTCAAAATGCTGTATATACAACAAAATGGATAACATGTGAGTAACATTTCCACAACACCTAATATCAGCATGTTTAACTTAAGTATTTTCAATTGCAGGTACTTGACATTGCTCGTCATATTTACCGTTCATATAGGGTCATCATAAACTTTGGCAAAATGATCAGCTATCATTTACCAAAATTCCATCTGTTGCTCTTCAGGCTTTGCATAATTAGAACTCCAAGGTTTAATTCTGTATTAACCAACTGTAGCGCTGAAATGCAATTTGAGAGCAAGGTTCGGTGATAATTCATATTATGTCAAAACATTCCTGGAAAGTTCTGTTTTCTCTTTCTGGAAGCATATTTGAAAAAACCGACAGATTTTAGACCAAGGAGTGTGCATGCAAAAGTTGTAGAAAAAGAAAAAGAACAGCTTTTGTAATGGCGGCTATTTGATATTCACTAAGGAATATAGGGTTTCAATTTTTCAACAGTGGATCATCTTTGAATAATTTTTACAGCTTTGTTATGCGCGTTGTTCTTGACAAAAAAGATCTTGACGACAGAGAGGTTGACGAACTCAGGACTCCATGTAACGCAATATCGTGAGCCCATCGAGCCTTACGGTAACAAATGCTAATTGTGAAAATGTATACTTAAACTTAAAACATTACGATGATTCCAAATATCATATTCTGCATTCACATCATTATGTTTCAACATCGTGCCGTTAAAACAGAAAAGGATGATCTTGACATTTCCTGGCGTCCAAATGTATATGTAACTGTAGAGGCACCTAAAATATGAAAATCGCCATGTTGTTTTATCATGTGACTATAATCAATGCATTCAATAATAATATTGTGGAAATGAATAAAATTTAATACATAAAATCGTTCACTTCGAAATTGGAGTCCTGAAACGAATACGGTCTAAAGCTAAGGTAATGTTACAAAAATACTTTATAATCAATTTGCAGTGTAAATATGTTTCAGACAACGATAGGTTGCTTTCTATCTAACTAACACTATACCCTCTGTTAGAGACATTTCCTTTATTTCTTTTCAAACATTTTATGAATATCAAAACAAAAGCACAAACACTCAATACATGGTTTTTCTATCAAATACGAAGACAAAATTCGCTATCCTTTATTTCGCTTTATTTTATTTCAAAACATTATAACAATAATAAGATTAATAATAATCATAAATGAATTGACAGAATATCCACACTTTTATAAATGCTTTATGATAAGTTTAATCAACAATGACTTGTAATGCCGTATAAGGGATTTTCACACCCGCAGCGCCATTGAATGCCTTCACTTCTCATTGTTGTGGGTTTTTTTTCACCGAGTGTTCGCCCTGATTTATCAAGCTGTCAAATCTAAATACATCAAAATGTTACCCTCAGTAACATGTATCCACTGTGTTGTGTTATAAACTAATAATGAATATAAATGGACATGACTGTCCCCTTTAATTTCGTTTCCACAAAAAAATACCCTGATAGGACTATCCTTTTAAAAACACTATTCCGGCAACACTGAGTTGTCACATTTTCAAGAAGTTATTGGTTCAAAATGTTGGCAAATTTTATATTTTTTACATGTATAATATCGGTTATCTTTTCTCAAGCTGAAGTAAACTCTTCAAAAAAAGAAACTTGACACTGACTTTCAAAGTTCAATATAAAGACCACAGATGCAAGTTAAACATTGAAATGAAAACTAAAACGCTGTTTGAAGATCTCTGTTCAGTAAATTATATTCAGAATAAGCATGATCTTGAAATGCACAGGTGCACAAGTGTTTCAACATCACAGGGGTGCACAAATGTCAGTATCGGGTATGGCAACCATTGGCATTGATTATTGCTTGGCACCGACGACCCATGGATGCAATCAAGTTGTCAATCACAGCCTGTGGAATGTTCTGACATTCGTGCTGAAGTGCTGCAAGAAGTCCTGGAAGTGTTTGGGGTGGTGGATTCCTACTGCGCACGCGTCGATCCAGCTCGTCCAAGAGATGCTCAAATGGTGACAAATCTGGTGACCTGGCTGGCCATGGCAATGTCTGGACATTGTTACGCTGTAAAAAGTCTTGACAAACGCGTGCAACATGTGGTCGAGCATTGTCCTGCTGAAAGAGACCACCATGGACGTTGACGTGAGGAATAACGTAAGGCTGTAGGATCAAGTGCATATACCGTACGTACTCCCGTGAGGTAACCCACAACATGCACAAGGGATGTCCTAACACCGTGACGAATCCCGGCCCACACCATGTCACTCCCACTTCCAAATGGGACAACCACCTAAACACAGTTGTCAGCATAATGTTCTCCACGACGTCGGTATACACGTGCTCGTCCATCATTTCGTCGAAGCAGAAAACAGGACTCATCAGTGAAGAGAACGGTTCTCCACCTTGCACGTGCCCATCTCATCCTCTGTTGACACCACTAGAGACGTTCCGCCAGATGACGTTGCGTTAAAACGGGACGTCGAACCGGTCGTCGTGGAAGAAGTCCAGCCTCTCTCAGCCTGTTGCGTACCGTTTGGTCGGAAATTCGACGCAGGCCTGGTATCTGCGTTGTTGTTGACGTTGCTGTCCTGGTGCGTTCCCGAAGGTGGAGCAGTCGGATGTACCGATCTTTGGCCCGAGTGGTCACCCTTGGTCAGTCTGACCTTGGCCTATCATCAACGCTGTTTCGGGTGTTGAAACGGGTCCACAATGAAGAGATGGTCTGTCTGGACACGCCAAAGTGTGTTGCAACATCTCTCTGCGTCGCTCCTACTTGGAGTCTGCCAATAGCGTTGTTGCGTTGCGCTCTGTTCAGTCTTGGCATTCTTCAGGTCGCTGTACCGATGTTGTGTAGTCTGAATGAACAGCGGCTGATATGACTTTTTATACCCCTAAAGTAGACGTGTCTGCATGTAAACCTTCATGATCCCATGCTGCATGTGCTTTGGCAGAAAATGCATTTGGACGAATCGCTCGTTGTCGTCCCTGAACACAACGTAAACTTTTTGGGCCATTGATTTTGGTAAATTTACACTTTTGAGCAAGCCTTTCTTTAAATTACAGGTATGTATCATGAAAAAAATTGACCCGTTTCGAAAAAATCAATTTCGCATGAATGTCAAGTTTCTTTTTTTGAAGAGTTTATATACGATATATATGATAATATTATAATATGATAAGTATATATGATAATAACTAATTGCAAATGTCCTTGTGAAGATCAAACTCCTCAAATCGACATCAGTTTCACAATGCATTACAATTAACAATTCATGCATCGAGAATGCAAACAATATCTAACCTCTTATAAGAAAAACATTTCAAATGACAATAATATTATAGACAGTGTCCGTAGTAACTTTTGTCAGACATTATTTGTTCACATTTTCAAATTAAGTGTTTACAAAATATATTTCATATACTTAATCAAATCGTTTATCCCTAGTCGTAGAATAATGTGTCATGTACTGTGTTAAGACAGCATACTGCTATTTTACAGTGATTATATTTTTATCATTGTGTTTGAGAAATTAATTTCGTTAACTTAAACGAGCTTTTTTGTCGTTATACTAAATCCCTTTAATGATTGGAAATAATGCCCTGTAAAATCCATTTACGTGAAATCAGATTAATTCACTTCTAAAATGTTGTTAAGTGCATTTAATCGGGGACAATGAAAACAACAAAGTGACGCTTGAAGTTCAGTTTATGTCGTTGTTCGATGATAATGCTCGTTGCCACTTAATTATAGATCACTGTCTAAATCAGGGCATTTTTCAACCAACATTCAAAAAAGCACTAAAGAGGTGTCGCGACAGACATTTCATAAATATATATGGAAGTGTTACAAGTTTGAGGACCAACGAAATAATAATTGTCATCGTCATTGTCATAATTTACGACATAACTGTTTGAGATATTCTAAAATTGTTGATCACTGTCTAAATCAGGCCATTTTCATTTGCTTTCATTTTAAGACCATGTCGTCTGAGAAACTTCTCGTTACAAAAAAAGTCTCAAACATAAAAGCAGTTCTTAACATTGGTATTGTTACAAAAATGTAACTAGACCTCTACCAGAAGCTGACTTCACTCCAGGAACAGGTAATAGACAGGTAGTGTTTATATGAGCTAACAGTCAGAGTTATTACTTTCAAAATGGTTAATGTCTCTGTCATTATTGCTTTCTAAGGTCGTTAAGGTTACTCATTTTGCACTTAGCCTCTATTCAATGTTATGCACTGGTATACAAGCTAAGTGGGTTCCGAGTTCAGAGCTTTGGGATTTGTAAAATATCACGTTTTCTCAAATGACTATATAATTCTGCACGTATGGATTGTCTATCTATCCCGATTTTAAGTTTTTACATTTGTTCCTGATCCTATTCATATTTACTCCATTTACTATTAACTCCAGCATGTATCAAGCAATAACCTGATTTTTATCTGTCCTTATTACCAGGCAATTAGATTGTGAAGGTCGTCATCTCATTTGCAAGCCTCCGCGATAAATTTTCAGATATAACAAATTGAAAAAAGGGAGGGCAAATTTGTAAAGCTGCCGAAAAAAAGCTTGGTAAAACGACCATGAATTAGCATGAGAAATCATGTTTTGAAATGATGCATGTATTATTATATCTCAACAAGATACTTCATGATAATGTTTTGAGTGAACATGCAAACGATTCATAAGCATACGACATATATGCAGAATGTTATAAAAAGGCAAGTTAGCAAGTTAAGGTGTCCTTATGTCTGTAACAAATAACAATTTGTTAAACTTTTAATTTGGCAGTAGTGGAATAAACCAGTTATTGCCATGATTTTCATATATTATCATAACATAAAGATATAATAAAGATGATTTGTTGTAAAGCAATTGCATGTTTAACTTGCTCTTGCATAAATTCTTTCAAATTGTTTTCAAAGTAGAGTAATTATCAAGTATTCCCGAAAGCATTAAATACAATTAACCTAGAAAACACACATGTCAATCCCGACTGTGATTTTCGCCATCATACAAACAGAAATGAGCTGTTTGAACCCTTTAACAAAGTGCAATTATCGAAACCCCGTCGTTTTGGAAGTTAACTAAAGTCAATTCACCACCTGTTGTTGAAACAAGGTTAAGCACCATCACCTTGTGTAAAACCAATGCAATGGTTATTTTCTGTCAACTTGGTCAATTTGGTGTCAATCAAAGAGAAAGCATTCGCTTCTTTAAAATCTATATTTGACTGAATTTGCCATCTCTTCTTATTTGCAAATTAAGAGCCTCATTATAGTTTATATTGCATAATTCACCTAAAAAATAAATACATATTTTAAAACCAAATAAGGTGTACACATATTGAAGTTTCTTTGACAGCTTTTCATTGCCATTTAGTTGACTTTTCGGTATGCATATGAAAGCCGAACTTAACAATATCAGAATATAACAGTAAATGTTACCCAGAAGTCCAAGAGTCAGTTTTCAATCTTTAATGTAAGTGTTGTTACTTTATAGATAGGATTTAACCATTTGATTCTGAAAGTCAAAACTTAAAAGACAAGTTTCTGAAATTCAAAACATTTATATTTTCAGTTCTCACTCCTGTCCATGACACAACCACTAGGATTTTACATAACTGGATGCTAAAAAATACTTTTGAAATGACAGAATATTAATTTGTTCATAGATCCAGACAAAATGGAACCTTACTGAAATAATTGGAATCCTGAAACTTGTTTAATATTACAGTTAAAGCAATTATATTTTCACATAGGCAGATTCTTTCTGTGTATGTTTTTTTTATTAATTGAACCCTAGAGGACAGTTATCTTCAACATGTAAACCTTAAATAAAAATACGTGTTAATAGATAATTTGAAATATCATACAAATGTTTTTGATACATTTAACAGTGTCAAGGCGATGGTGTAAAGAAAAGCTTGATAGATTTTGATAGGTAAGTTGTTTTTTGTAAGAAACGAAGGCCTAGTTCGTCGTATCTAAAGTAAATGTTCGAAGAAAAATTAAAATATATGACATATTCCTGAAAACTGCTTAAATACCCTTGTCCAATTCTGTATACGAGTATACTTCGGATATCTCCAAGAAAGGAAAATATTGCCAACACTATTACGACATCGAAAATTGCCAATGCAAAAGAAGTGTTTGTACATAAATGTTGTAAACCAAACGGAGCGAAGTATCCTGATATTTCTATTCAAAAAGGTTATTCTTACTTTTGACCAGTTTATAAGTAGAATTAATATATGACTCTAAATGATATGATATATTTTGATTTAATATTTTTGAGAAATATAAAAACCTTTGTTATGTAAACCATTATATATAACGCAGTATTGAATAATAAACTTGAATTCTGTAAAATTAAAATCACTTTTAAACCCTCAGACATTCAAGCATGGTATCCCATTGACCTGTAGCCCGGAAATGACCCCAAATTAGTCTGCACTACGTTAAACATCCCTTCAATGAGTGGTTGGAGTTTGAACATTTGTAGAATGATAGTTATTTTGTCGATCATTCTACTTTTTTCAAATGTCCATTTACTAAACTTTCCTGACATTCATTTTTAGCATATGCTGAAATAGAGTTATTGTATTAAACAGCAATTTTCGTGTACAGAAAGTAGCACGTTTATATAAATATCCATGAAATCATATGGTTTTCATATCTAGCTTAAATACTTGTTTCATTTGCAAACTTGAAATGCAGATGTAGGTCAAAGTCAGTCATTATATGCATTGTCAATGACTAAATGATAGTACTCACTCGATGTTAGGAACTTATGATTTTATTAACATATTTATTACAGTATATCATAAAATTCTTTCTAACCAATATAGTGTAGTACGAGACTCCAGCTATCCATGTTCCGTGAACTATCACGGAAAGAGTTTTCCATCGACAAAATAGACACTAAACCTTTTGTTTGCGTTTTTATCGTATTTTTCTTGGATATAAATGACAAAGTTGACAAATGCTAAGAAGCTTTTAAAACAGTTATACAATTTTCGTGTTTTTAAGATAGGTGCAATAGAGCGATATAACCTGCCATGAAGACTTGACCATGCACGTACAGTTGTCACATATAAGCAAAAATGATAACGATTTGTCAACCTCAGTAAATGATTGTGGCTAATACATGTGCGTGGTTTGATCCCTATATTCACTCAATCAGCCATTAGTTTGCTTTTTGATTTTCAAGTTTGAGTTTTAATTTTGATGATACTATTGAAGTTAAAGTGAATTTATGAAATTACAGAGCCTAAAATGTTTAGTACTTCAGTACGTAAACAGGGTTTGTCACAATTGATTTCTATATGAAGCTGGAAAAGAAACTGCCACAGTGAAATGTCTGGATGCCACAGAAATGTTTGTATATTCAAACCCAGAATGCCGACTTGAAACCCAAGAAGAATTGTTGTGTTCATGGCATAGTAATTTCCTTCACAGACGTCAGACAAAATCTGTCCGATCCAGCTTGCGGAACTGTAGATAGAGAATACGTTTTGAGATCAGAAGCCCTATATGTCTATTTTTCAATAATTAACAAGTCTGATTTTGTCATATCTATGTATTATGTATGACTTGCAATGTTTTATTGAAAAAAAGTAGATGATGGCAATCAAAAAGAAGCTACACAAAATATTGACATCGTGTAAAATCAAAACCTTTAATGTGTTTACCTAGACGTTTCTAATGCAATAACACACAGTTTTTTTTCGGAAGTATTGAAAAGAGTAGATATTGGCAATCAAATAGAAGCTACAAAAATTTGGACAGTGTGTAAAAATCAAAACCTCAACCGTGTTATGGAATTACATTTGGTGCAAGTTTTTTCCAAGGACAGAACATTTTAGGTGATAACGTATTGTTATTGGCTTTGAAGCTGAATCCAAACAGAAAAGTAAATTTTTGTGTAGCAAGTAATTATATATAAAGAAAGTGGACAAGAATGAACTGATTCACACTTACATTTTTCCTCTTACTTATATTCTGGATACCATTTGAGTCGATGTAGGCTTAGAACTAAGAGGTATGCCAGGATATCATACTGTAGAATTCAACATTTTTTTAGAGTAGTGCAATAAAATGTATCTTGTCTCTCAATTGTAAAACCATTAAGGACATCAACTTTAATATACTGAAATGATTACGAATCATTTTAAATGAGGTTCAAATACAAGTTGATTGAGGGCCGATTTTAACACATGCATCAACACAAATCAATTAAACATTTCAAAGTCCAACACAAGGTTTTATTATGCTATATAAAACGTAGGATGGTGCTTATTGAGGATCATACTCTTTTATCATTGTGTTAATGTTCATATCTACCACTACATATACAAGGTACATATATGAGGTATGCCAAAGACAATCCTGGTACTCCAGCAAGAGGCATAGGGTAAAATATAAAATTTAAGATTTCCAAATTCTGCAATGGAATAATTATTAAACAATTATTCCGGCAAAATTTCGAAACAGCGATATTTAAGGTTATTAAATGTATTACATTATTCTCAAAGATTTTGAAATAAAAAAAATGATGAAATATTTAGCACCCAAGCGTTTGACAATCATTGCCAAATGTGCTCTTGTAGAAATATGAATATGAAAATTTAGGAATGTAATAGGAACATAAAGTTACTTCACCTCGTCAAATGTCATAAGTTTGGCTTAAAGACGATTGAGTAAGTCGGACTGAAGTGAACACCTATTTGCATGATATTTGTACTACGTTTGCAGGTAATGTAACAGACTTTGTTAAGCATTGTATATATGCATATTATATATGTATACTTACAACAACTGCATGTATGCCACAATACGTGAAGCAATAATGAATTGTTACATCTGTGAAAATAACTCCTGATGATAACTATCATATTAGGTATAAGTATTTCTACCTGTATTCTTTACTATACCAGCTTATTGAATATTTGTTCTCATTTTAGCCTCATTCGTTTAAGAATATATACAATGCTACTGCTCATCAAACTATAATTTGTCAACAATGAGATTAGACACTTACACTGTACAAAGACTAAACTCTACTTTATCAATATATTATAACGGATCTGAATTTTTTCTATATCTGCCAGATGACATCTGAAAAACATGACGTGTTTAATTTGTTTCACGATTTGTTGTATTATTCATATAATTTACGTCCATTTAAATCTAATCATAAATGCATATGCATAAAATATAACGTAATTTTTACTGTGATGGCCGATTATCCTATAGAAGGACAGTGTAGTTCTGATTAAAATTGTCAGGGCCATGTCTATTAATTTGAAGGACATAAACATAAATATTCACATTATAAAGTTGTATTCATAGTTTACATTCATTTTACGTGGGTGTTTAGGTGGGGAGTTACAGTTTACAAGTGAATTCTCTTCCTGTTATCATATGAAGGTGAAACACTCAATTATATATATTCTTTTCAGATATATGGTAGGGAAACATATTGCATTTGTGTGTACCTTTTAAGTATCAAATAATTTTTATTGACTAGCTGGCTCTATAAACCTACACAACATCATTCTTTATGTGATTCAATTATCATAGAATTGCCATCAAGTGCTCTACAAGCAATATCAGAATGAACTTGAGATTTCGTTTGCATGAGAAGTTACTCGGTTGCCCTGAAGTACTGTTCGATGTTAGAAAAGGGTGTTGCTGGACAGGAAGGTATAGAAACGATTTCAAAACAACTTTTGGGTTTATTCAATTACAAGAATCAGATATAAAGACTGTTGTAATCCGTTTTGTGACGACATAATCTATATTGTTGACATTCATTGTGCTGTTTATTCAACCCAAAAACTAGAAAAATACTGATTTTTTTGGCACCATGACACAATGGTTGCCTCAATGAAACAGTAAGCCGTTGATATAATATATTTGGAGCAAATTAACGACTTGATATTGACTATACAGGCTTGTGTTTGTTCTTGTTGGTCCTGTTTTATAGTAAATAATAAATAGGTTTACGACATTGATAACTCCCCTGTAAACCATTTGTGTCAATAATAGTTGCATCACACTTCAATACATCAATTGCTATATAACAAGTTCTTTGAAATTACTAAAGTAATAATAAAGCAAGGGTCACACAATTTTATCATCATTGGTAGTCAAGATTGACTGGTTTTAACTTTAATAAAATGAACATGAAACAGGCACTCTAGAAAAAGCTATCAATCAATAGGAATATATTTTAGAATAAAATACCTTTTTAAAAGACACATTCGATTTACGTCAATCTATTTACAAACACTCCAAATTTCAAACATTTATTAGTTGTTTTTAAAAAATCACAGTAAAAAAATAGAATGTTTCAAACTTAATGAAATTTTTAGTTTTTCTTAAGACAATTATTGGTCAATTATTTTAATTACATTATCTCGTTCATTTTTAAAGAAAAATTCCATTTAGTTCAGGCATTTGTCAAACACAAACAAATGTCATCTGTAATACTTTTCAAACTCTGTAATGAAAAGAATTTGATTGTATTGATTAGGTTCGTTAAATTGATTATTCATTTAATCAAAAGCTACGATATCCTTATAAAGAGGCTTACCTATCGGTTACGGTCGGCCATGTTGCTTTGAGGGAAACTGACATGCACAATGGCGCTGTACTTTTACTAATTTCACAACCTATATTATATGTTTGGATATATATGGTATCCATAATTTAACGAATGATTTATGATAAGAGTAATCAACAATGCTTTCTAATGCCGTAGCAAGACTTTACACACTTTAAGCGTCCGTTGAATGCCTTCACTTTTCATTCTTATTTTATTTTACCGAGTGTGCGCTCTTATTTATATGGTTGTAAAATCTAAATCAACCAAAATGTTTTTATCAGTAATATGTTTCAACTGGGTTTTGTACATATAACAAACTTGTATAAACGGGAATGTTCCCTTGAATTTCGATTCCACAAACAATAATCGGAGACGACTGTCCTTGTAATTGTATAAGTAGTGTTTTTTGTAAAAAAAAGATATCACTGTCATCAATAAGAGTATCACTTTCCTTTTGTTCAAGCATTTTTCAAACAATGATATTTCTATTTTTGAACAAGTGTCATGTTGAAGACATTGAGTCAAAGATAACTAATTAGCAGATTTTCAAAAAGTAGATGAGATCCTTTATCGCAGCTGGTCTTTTACTGAGATAATGTGTGGGAGGATAAAGAATGTCACTGTTTTCAGTTTTCATTTTAGACTGCCAGCATCTACCTATCGGACTTAATATTTTGGATTATAATTGACCCAACTAAAATTCTTTAAAACATATTGGAACGCCTTATCATAGGTATATTATATACTTAAGCCTCAGCTTTCTCTTAACAAACTACAGAGTTGTGTTCATAAACCATAATTATTTCGTTTCACATGAGTTATGATTATATTTTTGATAACTTGTAAATAAGGGACATAAATAAGGGACATAAATCACGTACAATTATTTCATTTAACATGAGTAATGATTGTGTCCTGGATGCTTTCTGCTGTAATATTGAAATGCGGTTATCCTTTATCCACAACGAAGATTATTGGTGTTGTTGCTTCGCTTACAAACAAGAAAGGTGTTTCTTTTACATGACTAATAAAGATATTAGTTGTAAAATACCACATATAATTTTCCTCTCCATAAAACGTTCAAACATTGTCAAACAACACAGACATATTTTTTAATCCAGACGCCCTGCGTGGGTTATAAATGGAAGTTTATTTTACCCTTTTGTGAAGATTATCGAATTCATTTTCAGTCGATACAAAAAAATATGACAATTTTTTTTATTATTTGAATATCATTGTCTCGATACATCTGACAAAATTACACTGTTCTTTCATGGATAAACGATACGATTTGTATCACTTCTTTTTCTTTTCTTGTCCTCTTTTATATCAAGAGGAATTGGGTATATCATGTTCCCACAACTGCCAATTTTACCTATTTGTCCTATGGCATAAACATTAAGCTTATGGTCGTGTTATATCGAGTATCTAATCGTATATGGACTTCCCATTATTATACTGGAAATGCCCCGAGCAGCTCAGAGGTACAAATATGTCACAGTTATTAACAAGGGAAAAGACCTGCCAAGAACATTTGACATTTCTGAGGCTTATAGAGAATTTCCTTTAAAAGTAAGGGCAAGTCTTAGCTTTACACATCGACCATAATTGATTATGCGTTGGAGAACATGGACGAAAACTACTTCAAAAGTAGTGAATTCCTGTCATGGTTATTATCTCGTGACATATTTTTTATCAAATTCAAGTTGTAAGTACGCATTTGACTGTTAATCATAGTATGCCTTTGATTAAAAATGCACGAGCATGTCATGTCATCTCTCTCTCTCTCTCTCTCTCTCTCTCTCTCTCTCTCTCTCTCTCTCTCTCTCTCTCTCTCTCAATTTCTTACACTTGCCAATAACTTCATGATTTTGGAAGAATGTTACAGAGCAATGATTCAAAGAGTTGGAAATAATAGGTTTTAAATCTTATTTATTATCCGACTGAAAACCTTTCAAGGGGAAACTATCAAGGAAACGTTTACCAAGATCAAGTCTCTTTACGCTCTCTAGGAACAGCCGACAGACAGGTGGTGAGTACTCAGGGCATTCATTGTTATTACATTCTTTATGATTAATGCTCATAAAATTAATACCGTCTTGTATCTAAAGCGTTATCAGTAAAATGAATATTCCAATTATCAATTCTACATTCAAGACCCAGAGTACAGAAGAATATGGTTACAATAGCGTACTGATAACAGTACCACATATTGTTTCCTCATATTAGGGACTGTTTTTGGGTGTTTTCTGGTAAAATCTATTGACGACTCCTTTCATTTCATTCCATTTCCTAAAAATGGAAGATGCACAGTGGAATATGTTATCACTAATTTGAACATAAACGATATTCCTTATTGCTTTCTCGTGTACACTGGATTATCATATCTGTAGTTTTACGTGAAATTCTAATACGCCCCTATTTCATATTTTTATATCATATTTCTGTTTCATTCAATAAAGTTAATGCCATTGCCGTATTGAAATATTTAGTGGTGATAACATGACATAATTACTGCCAAAGTTTTTCCATATACATTTAAAAAAAAATTTATTGATTTATTAAGAATAAATTTATTTGTGTGTTTAACGCAGATATACTAAAATGAGCCTTACATAATAATCTGGTATCACATTTATGTTAAGATGAACAAATTTAATGACTATTCAATAAAAAGAAATTTCCGAACTAAAACATAGTAAAAACTGTAGTCCATAAAAAAATTGGCAAAATCTAAACCAGGTTTGAAAATAAATCTTAGACAAATTACATAATACATGGGGTCATAGAAAAGACGCCTTTGCTTGAGACACGTGTACAAACATCTCACAAACGTTTTATGTTAACTGAAGTCGGTTGTTGAGGTGACTAATATGCCGGCAGTATAATGACATCGACTGAAGCAGGTGGTCCTTTGTTCAGATGAATATGTGAGAGGATAATGAAAATTAGGTTTTCCCTTTTGAAATTCGATTTACTTGAAATTGTATTTCTTTTCACCATTGTTGTTTTTTTTTCTATACAAAAACATTATATTCTAATTGTTCTCACATAGTGATCCTATACATACCAATGACTTGTAGCATTGCATTCATCTTTTCGCAACACATTATGTAAATACATTAATTAAATTGTACACCGTTTTGAACTCTAACAAATGACAAATGTTAAATGTGTAATACTATTGTATATTTACATTTATATTTTTATGTTAATAACTACATACGTCATTCAACTAATAAAGGGATTTGGAAATTTAATCAGATATATTATCATGATTCATAATAATTCATTATCCCGATCTAATTGTTCTTTTGGTTGACAAAGATTTAATTATCTATTGGTGCAAACTTTGTTTTTTCCTAATTTACAACAACATTTAAGCAGATAGTTTTGTTTTCGTTTAATACTCGTGTGCAAAAGGGGATCTGACGTCCTAAAAATTATAGAAATATTTCTCTTTTTATATAAATCATAAGAGAAGTTGCAAATGTTACATGAGGACTGGCGAGGTTAACAATGACCAAGCAGTAATATTCAATAACAACATACATGTCACTGATGAGATGCGATCTTCTAGATTTGGCTGTTGTGCATTTACAGAGAACCTGCAGATTATGATGTACACTACACAGGTTACTCTCCAATAACGATATTAGTACGTCTGTCATCCCATTCGCCATTTCATCAGATCTTATGGTAAAAGAACACCTGCTAAGGTTGATTCATCTCAATCACCTTAATTGGATATCATACCTCTAATTAACACTTTGGTTTTCTTCTCTTGAATTGACATTTTTTGTAGGGACCACTTCTCTTGAAAACTCTTTGCAAATAACGACTGATGGAATGAACAACAAGAGACGTTCCTGAATAGTAAAATACTTTAATATTAAATTGGATCAAAGAAATGTATCCACAGTGACAATTTGGTTCTTTTGTGAGGTGAGGTGAGATGGTGTTTAACGCCGCTTTCAAGATTATTTCACTTATATCGCGGCTGCTAGTATTATTGCAGGGAGAAAGCCCGCAACACCATTGTGGCTATGGGTTGCGGTGAAACCTGCGAGCATCGGCTGGAACTAGCGAACCATGGGTGGTACTGCGCTGAATTTCAGTGTAGCATTGCACCCAAAACCGACAGCTCTCTACTGCAGACAAAGTTGCCGGGATTCGAACCACGGACCTCCTGATCCAAAGCCGAACACGCTAACCACTGCGCTATCCCGCCCCCGGGTTCTTTTGTGGTAAGATGCAAACATTATTTAGTATCTTGCCTATCATGATTATTTTTAGTCATTTTAAAAAGGGTTGTTATTTCCATGTGTCGATTAACCTTACAACTCGTCGATTAACCTTACGATTCATCGATTAACCTTACAATTCATCGCATAACAGTACAGGTCCACAATTAGTCATCTTGTGCAGAATTTCGTTGACCTTTAGTATCCGAAATACTTTTAATGATACTGGTGCCTACATAAAGTAAACATAAAGCTTATTTCATGTGGCTTAGTTAGTGTTTAAATGTACATTAGTGAGCTCTGAGTTTTAGAGGCAATTAAGAGACACTAGGAATTCCTTTAGCGTTGCCCAGTTGCCTAGACGCAAAGCTCAATAAAGGTGAAGTGGTCTGCAGAAACAGGTCATTGCATTACTGTTAGCAAAATGTTGAAAAGCTGATCATTACATGTTATTGTCTTGAAATTGGAACAAAGCACATGTATCTTCGATTAGCTTTCAATGTTGAATTTGGTGTCAGTAATGTATCAAAACAAAACAATTTAATACCTTATAGTTCATGGAATGGAATACAATGAAGCAAGGATTGTTCCTTAAGAGTAGGTATTTAAAAATATATGTTGAAAAGTTAAATCGAAAGCTTTTTGTCAAACTTGTACATACATAAAACAGCAAATATCAAGTGTTTTTGGTGATTTTACTGAAGACAATGGTACTTTTGAAAGGTAGATATGGCAAGTAAAGCAAAATATGTATTCCAAAGGGCTTGGGTATGTCGAGGGAAAGAATACATGGGTAGCTCAACATGGATTTGATAACTTGAAACACAACTGAACCTAATTTATCTTTAAGTTACCATTTAAATAATTATGTCATGAAATAAATGCGTATGTGTTATGCTTTATTTGCGTCAAAAAACATTTTCAACTTCAACTTGGCAACTTCGTAATATCAGTAAGATCAGGAAGATTAGGACAAAAAACTGTCAAAAACATCATCATTATCTGAAATGTGTAATGACAAGGATATAGTGAATTATTAATTATTTTTTAAATTAGATTACATCACGTTCATTTATCTAGCTATTGTCTTTATTGCGTTGAAACGCATGTTATGACTACAGTGTTTTACTTGAACTATTTTCTCAGATAATGTCTTTTAAGCAATTTACTCTTTGTTTATTTTCTACCATCTTTCAGCCCTGTTAAAGTGGGAAGACATTACTTGTAGGCCTGACGATATGCAGATGAGATACAGAGGGAAATGTTAAATAAACATACCTTCTAAGACAGGTAGTGTTCATCTACGATGGGAGATTTGCAAAAAAATGGAACTGGAAATGGTTTGTTCCTAAATTTGCTATGTCGTATAGAATATGTATGCTTTAATATCATAAGAGAATTGAAATATAGTGAACTTTTTGTGCAGCAAATGAAAACAAACCTAAACTGTGGAATGATGCAGAACGACTACAATCTATAGCATGTTTACAGAGTTGAGCTTTTAAGCGACAATATGTAAACATTTGACGTGCCACAAACATCAACACGTTTTTATTTACGTCATTTGCAAGGTAAACCAACTAATGATCTTCTAAAACTGTGATATATAAATAAATTAAAACAGAATATAGATAAAATGAAATGACGAAAGCCATATGCCTGTGCTAATATGTAACAATTCAGAGTAAATATGCTTGATTGGTTACCCGTTGTGAAGGTTAATAATTACCATAAAACCCTACTTTTATGAACTTTGTACCGTACCAATAATTATATTTTCTGTATATTAGACACGCTTTTTTAGTTTATCATCAATGATTATTTTTTCATTTTGAGAAAAAATTAAATAATTTAATTCTTCAACTTTTTATGCTCTGCCCGGGCGACGTCAGAGAACAGAATTTTTTATGAAAGGAAAAAATAAATATGAAAAATAGATTATGAATCCTATGTATGCCCTTCCCTTAGTGAATAGCAAGGTTAAAATGCCACAGACAAATCTTCACAGTCACGCCCAGAAGGCAGATGTATAATCTTAGCAGATCCAGTTCTGTTTATGACATATATTGTAATGCCCTATATTGCATCCAGACAAAAACTGTCAGATCCATGTAATGAAAATATAACTAAAGAAATGATTACATTTCACAAAGGATATATATATTTCACAAAGGATATATATATATATATATATATATATATATATATATATATATATATATATATATATATATATATACCACCTCTCAAGTCTTATATATAAAATGTGGCGACAAAAGATGCGCAACCTGTAAAATGTTGATTAAAGGTAGTTCAGTTAGATTGTCCGCAACTAAAACGTAGAAGTATGACCTGCGACTCAAAAAATGAATTTTACATCATTTCATGTCATGGATGTCAGGAAATATATATCGGGAAAACAGAGCTAAAGTTAAAAAGTAGAATGAATCTTCATCGTTCACAAATTAAACAAAAGCATAATCGCACAATCGCTTTTAAACAAATAACCGCCCCTAAAACTATACACATACAAAAACAAAATTTAGATATGCAACAGAGGCATGACTTAACATGTGACTTAGTCTAACAATTAAACTCTAAAATGAAAATGTATCAGTTAATCGAACAATTTTATTTTCATAGACTTGCCTAGGCTTCTACCTTATTTCAGGGTCTGGCCTACAGACTACATGTAACTGTGATACCACTTACACAGGTGTGAATAAACTACCGTCTCCTAGGTTCTTGTTACAGTTCTATAGTTTTATTCTATATACATCTATAAGTTCATGCAATCAATTTAACAGTCAAATCATCAAATGCAAATGCAAGTAATACTTGTTCTATTATCAAAAGAATTTACAACATTTGAATGGTCGAACGCATCGCAGCATCAGTGGACGTTGTCAAGTATGAGGATTTTGAATTCATCATTCATTTTAAGAAGTAAATTACAGATTATAAAGGCATTAAAAGCACGTAATTTTGAGATCCTTTCTCACCTGGTTAATAATTGAATCTTAAGGCAATTAGTCAATCTAGCATATCTGCAATAACATTTTTGTAATCTGTAACCAAATAAAGCAATAATTACACTTTCTTTATGTGATTTAATTAGCTTTAGGTTTTGCTTCAATGGCCAAAAATGATCTACAAATCTTTAGGAGGCTATTGACAATTCTTCAGCATAAAAGACCACTTAGTGCCATAGAACTTCTCTTCGAGCTCGTTGGAAGATGGGTCAGAGCATTACTGTAGTCAAAATGTTCCCAGTAAAAAGTAAAACATTAATAAATGGCTACATTTTCAAAGCTTATAGCCTGCAAAAAAGGCATATCGAAAATATGAAATTGTATATTTTTGTTGTGTTGTTGTAGAAGTGTGAGGTGTGCAATTTACGTATTATATATGAACTTTCCATTGATTGGCTATGTGGGCGAGATGAGTTGTATATAATTGTATCATGTAGCCTGAGTCATTGGTAATTTGACATTATCGAAGGCGAAAGCTTATCCTGGCAGTATTATTTCCTTAATTTGAGAGTAAAGTAAAAATAGTAAAAATAAATATAATAAATATAACATGTCATAAAAGACTAAAATTTACTGAAAATGTATACAATACCATTTCTTGTCAACTTATTTCATGTCGATCTTAGAAAGAATTCCTCTATCTGAGATAATTAATCCGCAGCCTTTTAAAACGATTGAAGCAATGTTGTTATGATGGTTATGTAGGAGGATTATAAATATCAGGTTTTATCCTTTTGAAATTAATTTTGTTTCAAATTGTCCATTTTTCATATTTGTGAATTCTCATAACAGAAAGGCGAGCTAAAGATCAATGAACACACTTTGACTGTGCAATATATGAACAACATCTGCAATGCCATATTTGGGATCATCATATGTGCAATATTCTGTTTGATCTCGATTCCCTTGCGGAACAACACATGACACACTGAGCACTGATAGTACCAACAGCTAACCGACTCGCCCACCATGGATGAGTAAAATATGTTTAAAACAACCAAAGTGTTTGAAACAATTTACCAGCTATGTAATATTTTAATGCTTTCTGACACTCATTGTCTGATCTCAATGGACACGTGTACCTGGAATGCAAACCCTATCAACAATTCAAACAATTTGATTCATTGAAAGAGATTCCTTTACCGATGTTTCAATCAATCAGAATGTGTAACGAGCAATAACAAAAACGTCTGTATATAAGATATGTAAGGAACGATTATTCGTGAATATGAAGCTGCTTTTCCATTCTGCATTGTTTTGGCTTTAAGTTGCCCAAGTTTGCGTTTTTGTCCACACGCTTTGGGTTAATGGGATTCTGTCATTGCAAATTATTTCACACGCCGTCAACTAGATTTAAGACAAAATAAAATTCAAGTACCTAAAAATATTAGAACACATTCTAGGATCGTGAAATCACAGTGAGGCTGTACATAGTCTTTGACTCTCCTGACAACAGCTGACAGATAGTTTAGGTGTAAATAAGCATAAGAAATAACACTTTATACATACACACACAAAATTCGTTTTCAAGAATGATAATGCAGGTCTCAAACATATGTAATTATCGTCCTTACTTAAGAAGTGTAACACACAGATACGTAAATTCATTACGACGTTTTGTAAACACACAGCTTTGATGTTCTTAAAATTTTTTATGGGAGATGTAAGTATAGCATATATTTCTATGTTCATAAATTATGTGTCTGAAATATGTATGCACATGTAAAAACACACATGTAAAGTTCGATCTCTAATTGAGTAATATTTTGGCCATGGCTCATGTTCCCGGGGGCAACATAACGACAAAATGAGGGATATGCACCCGAACAGTTGGAAGCAATGTACTCCGTAATCTATGAGTCTTGGACGAAAATGTTTTTATAAATTACCATGTTCCCAGCTTCAACATTTGGTAAACTGCATTCATGGTTTTGCTGTTCAAGTATTCAAGTTTTGATATGAATTTTCTGTTGGGCCTCGACAAACTATACGATGGTAAGATAGAATTCATTTATAACTACATAATCAACACACTGTTAGGTGGTGTCTGTTAATCGTCTCCAGAATCTTATTGAGTGTTAATGCCGATGTTTAAATCTTCATGTTTTATCTCTCTGAGACTCATTTTTGTATGAACTCTTTCTCCTTTGACATTTCTAAAGACATCTCAACACGGTATAATTAAAACTTAAGACATAGTAAAACTGTTCGCCCTTAAGGTTTTGAAATTGTCATTACCTTCTGGAAAAATGCAAATATGCATAGGATTTCAACTTGCGTGAAGAAAATTCGAAAGTTTATATTAGTTACTATACGTACTATAATTTCAAAAAATACTTTTTTAAATGAATGCCTCTAAGGACTGACATTATGACAACTTAAATCAATCTAGCTCTACGTTAAACTAAACTGAACAAGAGGTCAAACTGAAGTCTAAGGTGCCTCTGACGTTTTTATTTATGGGGACTAGTTATCATCTCTGTAAAGGAGTGCACAAGAATTATGATCATAGTTTAACTTCAACAACATAAAGCTTCCTCAAAATGATTCAATTATACAAATTCATAATGATTGCATCTCTGTGGTTTGAGTTTCCTACATGCCATTAAACATTTTGTGTTTCTTCTGTGTTTCATAGAAGCTTAGAAGCCAAGTTTGATAATGGTTAAATGACGTTTTTCAGGTTACGGAATTACTTTAACAAATTTGTTTACTGAGAAAGACATGATGACTTAATGCATGCTTTTATCTTGGACACTTCTGAGCATAATGTAATATTCATTTGACAGAAATTACATATCTTGCTTGATTTGGTCTAAATATAAAAATAAGTGCTGGTAAAATCGAGCTTAATAACTGGAACTAAATATAAGGGTTTAGCTCATGGATTATTTGTCCGAATCCAACCTTTAGCCCGAATTCAATTTCATTTATTGAGGGGGTATAAAAACAGCACTTCTTTGGCCAAATTTTTTTGTGACAAATCTTTTTTTCTGTTTTATTATAATCAATTTGACAAGGTTTGCTAATAAGCGATTTTCCCTTCTTATCACTATGCTTTTTGTTTCATTGAATTAACACTAGGATGTAGGTAAAAAAGTGATGATGACTAATTGGTGTCAATAATTTAGAGAATCCTAATTGTATTTTAAATTGCCAAGAGCAGCTGAAGCTAATAGACCATATACTTAAAAAAGGTGATTCTTAAATTGTAAAAATGACCACAAATTTTGAGAAATAAGAAATAAGAATTAGTGATTATCTCATGTACATTTATACATAGTTACAACTTGTGGCAAGCATATAGTCGTTTTACTGTTTTAAGTCAGACATCAAATGCAAGTATCAAAAATAGAAAAGATTTATATTTTTAAGGAGCAGTGAATTTTAAAAAAATATTTACTCCTTCACATTCTCCAGAATAAACAGCAATGTATGCCAGATGTTTTACATTTAGATGGTAAAAAATCGCTTCATTCAACCCTGCTTCTATTTTTTAAAAGCTATTGTCATGCAAAAAAATCATTTCAGTTTTTGTGAGATCACATTATCTGTCTCATAAAACATTCAACCTGTAGAATGGTATTAGTGTTGAAATGATGTTATTACTACACTGTATATCCTGAATTCCATTCTAACACAGTGTTCCAGCTATTTGTGTATAGTGCAAATGTATATGATAACATCTTTCAGCCGTTCTATTGTGGGAAAAATTTACTTAAATGCCTGAGGTTATTCAGATGGTATACACAGATAAAAGGTTAAATAAGCACGTTCCAAGGGATTTGGTTTGCAAGCTTTGTACTTAATGATCTCGCGCAGATAAAATGTCATGAACAGTTTTGTTTTCAAAAGAAAACTTGTACAATTTACATTTGATGATCTTACTTGAAGGCATTGACAGGAATTATTTGAATTTAAGGTTTTGTGTTATGTGTTTCTCATTTGGTATACTCAATGGCACTGTTTTGTACATGATATTTAGCTTACAAAAATGCATCTAGTTTCACAGCTGTAAAAATAATTTGTTACCTTACCTGCAAACTTTAAAAAATCAGGCAAATAGGTGTTATAATAGTGATGTCGAGGATACTTATTTTGACTCCACGCCACAAGGGCATGCTCGAAGCGCCACACATATAGTACCCTGGCTTAAGGACAAACATATTTAACTCATCAGCCCAGTAACCCCTTATGGTAATATGTCACATTGCCATCACTTCCAAACCAGGTACCCAATTGTTCTGCTGGGTCAACAGAGCAACATTTCGAAAAAAGTCTCGCTTAAGAGACGGGGTGAGGTGGTTGGGATATGACGCCGCTTTCAATAGTATCACGGCTACTAGTAAAATTGCAGTGAGAAAGCCTGTAACACCAGTGTGGGTAGAGATTGAGGTGAAATATTTCCTAATTAGACGCCACAAGTTTCACAACATGTGACTCAGTGTGGGGCAGGGAATGCTCTTCACATAGGCCAAATGCGTTCACTCAAGTGGCTCATCCAATCACCTCTCCGCTAAAAGCTAGGCTAAAACCTTTTAGATGTAGAAACATCATGTTCATAGCAGATACTTGAATATAATATTCACATTCCCTGTAAAAAAAAACTTATTTGGCATGAATGTTTTAAACACTGGGTTAAAAATTCCAATTATGAATTTTTTTATAAACTTCTCATAACATTTTATTTTACATTAGTTTTTGCATATAACGTAGTATATGTATTAACAACAATCATCATAACTACTTTATCCTAATTTTGCCTGAAATGTGTTTATTCGATGTTCAATTGCATATGTATGAAACTCTGAAATTTAAATCTGAAATTGTCAAACGCAAAAATTGTCACCGACACATCTCATATATGTACCTTGCATATGTAGTATTGATTATACCCTTAACATATTGATCCAAAAGTATGGTCATTCAATTGTTCTCCTAAGAATAAGCAACAATTTCAAAATATCAAAAATTAATGATTTTAAGTAGGAAACTAAGAACAGTGTAACAAACTGTTGTTCAGCAGATGTATTTCAACAAAAAGTTTCTCCCAGTAATCATGCGGACCAACAAAATCAAAATGATAGAACATACTTTCAGGTCTTAAGAAACAAGTACAGTTACAAAGAACCATGTCAATCTTGTGTATTTCTGGAAATCACTTGTGCCGGTGGGTCTTATTACAGCTCTATTTGCATTGAGTGCTTGTAAAGACAAAATTTAATAGCTCCTTCAGATTCGAGTAGTCGTGAAGGAAGATTATACTAATGCAATTATGGAATTAGAAACACAACCACTTAGTTTCATGACAGACCTTTAACATTATATGACTCTTTTGTGCTTTAATGTACACACAGTGAACATTTTGTTCCTTAAAAGTTAATTAATGTTGATAAATATTATTGTAAACTTTTTTTCCATAGAAAACAAAATATGTATATCATTATGTACAACATATTCACAAAGTTAGGTAGATTTTGTACAATGTTACAAAAAGACCTTTAAGAAATGCTTCAATATGTTCAATATGAAAATAAAATTATGATGAAATTTATAGATCTCATGAAACTCTCTTGAAAGAAATAACTCATTTTAATGCAATTGTTAACTCAATCTGCACTTAATCCTTTTCCTTGAATTCAATAGAGATGAGAATTAGCATTTTTATGAAACAGTGTAACAATATAATTTTTAATGGCACTTATGCATGTTAAGCTCAGTTGCTGGATAATAAACATATTTTTCTATGAAAATAACACGTTCTCTAATACTCCGTCTGTCTCTTACCACTGTCAATTACCCAAACCGAAACGAATCAGAAATAATCTTGACTTGAAAATAGCAATAGTATTGATACTATTCTAGAGGACTTTTGCAAGATCTTCATCTCCTAGCTTCTTATCACTTTCACAAACAGCTGACAGACAGGTGGTGTGTACTCGAGGAAGATTAAGCAGTTATAGTTATTACATTCAACATGATAAATGTTCTTGTCCTGCTTGCTTTCTGAGGTCATTGAGGTTAATAAGGAGATAAACATACTGTGTTTGGAAATCAGAGGCATATAACGGAATTATAATAGCTCTAACTTTAATTTAAAGTCGAACGCTGCTTTAAATGAAGCTCATTCTATTCAGTCGACCAACGTCAGAGTTCGGAATAATTTCTGCAATAATTTAAGTTTTGAAGTCGGTATTGAGGCAATGGTATTTTGAATAAAGTTATGAGGTGAAAGCAATTTTAATTTTGATGATTTTGGTGTGATGTTTTTTCCGTTTCTGTTTCAAACCACCATTTGCCTACTCAGTAGCGCCGTATTATTGAATGCCTGCCTTCATGAACTGTCGGGGTTTCGCCGTGTTTGACCGCGTTACGCATTTGCATTCGTTTATTGAATTGGAATTTCATATAATTGTGCAATGTAACTCATAATAATGTTATCTTTTGTAAAATTGTCCGGCAGACAAGTATTTAGAGAATATTGTTGCTAGGCAACTTGTGAATTCTTGCGCGTTAACCGAAGTAAACAGAAGACTGTATAACCAGATTATACACCCTCTGATTTTTCACAGCAGCCAATCAGAATTTGGTGTTTCGCACAGTTATGGTATAATATTTAATGTTAGACGTTACCCGTTCCATAATGTTGGACCACAAGCAGGGAGGAAATGTAAACATAGTTTAAAAATGAGTTCGTGTCGTCGCACAATATGGGTTAATAAATATTATTTAGCTTTTTCTAGTGTTAAACGGTGCACACATGTAATGTGTTAATGTGATGTATACGTTTGATGTGTTATTTCTCCATTTCATTGAAGTTTTGACGAGTTGAACTGATATTCCTTAAAGGTGATTTTCAACAACTGATGTGAATGACACAGTCTTGTTTTTTTCGATGAAATGGTTTGATCCTATTGTTTATATATTTTTCACATATCGACCGTGACTCAAGATTTATTTGAGAAAACATATAATTTGTCTAGATTCATTATCTCCCCAAGCACATTTATGTCTTTAAAATAAAATAACCAAACTACTCCTCTTGAACCTATATATCAAGATATAACAGACGTTTAAGCAAAAACTATCAGACATTGGTTCTGACCTTGGCGGTAGAAAAACACAATTAATCAGCCTAGCTTATTTGAAATGGTATTTGCGTAAGCTGGTCCTTTAAAAAATAACCTTACGGTTCTTTTATTTGGTTTGATTAGCTTAAAGTAGTTCCTCTGTGGACTCTAGTGCTTTACAAACAATTAGGAGGCCCTTGACATTTCCTCTGCATAAGAAATTACTCAGCTGCAGAGAGACACAGTTCGATATTGTTTGACGGAAGGTCAGATCAATCCTTTGGCAAGATGCAATTTTAAAATAATTTGTCAACATTCCTAAAAACGTTTCCTTTGAACATGTTTTTTTTGTGTTTGAAGAAATGTGTGCTTCGTACGTAACCTGTTGTTCAAATTCTGTATATCACTCATTTACGCAAGTTGATCAATTTTTGAATTCCTAAATCATTAGCCTAAATTCAGTAAAGGAAAAAATATACCAATGTACCATTATCAAATAAACACAATCCCATTGCTTAATATTTATTTATTTGAATTTTATTGAATAAAGTTAATTTCACTTTATCTTGATGTTTCAATTTAAAAAGTATATATTTATGTTACGAGTAAGTCATTTCATAAATCCATACATTCACTGGAAATTCTGACATACTATATTTGAAGGAAAATTTTACGACGATGGAGAAGTTCAAAATATACTAGGCTCAAGGCAGACAATGACATAAAATAGGATTCATAAAAATGCGAGCAAATCGTATTCTACCATGACATTTAAAAATGCTAGTTTTATTGGTGTATTTCATCCCCGAAACAATGATTATTTTAGATAATCCATCAACCGCGTTTCAAATCATTGGCTCGACGCAAGGAAGAGACGTGCGGTGTTTAACACTGATCAAAACTGGCTTGTACAGACTTCATTTTCGGTTTCTATTATTTTCACTTTTAAATTACTTGTTATGATTTTGTATGAACTGATTCTAAACTGAGGGTTTTATCGAATATGGGCCGACATTTCAACTACAGTAGGCTACATAAGATCAAAACATTAGTCAGCATGTAATACAGTTTGTGGTTTCCTTCAACTGCAAACATTTTTTTAATTTTACCTAAACATACTTCGCTTACATAAACACTCTACGACTCAATATATGACTTGTTTGCATCAAAATGGTAAGGAAATCGCTTGATTCAGTGGTTTTGTTTACACTCCTGTTATTTTTGAGATTTTTGACGTTGAAAAATGATATATCATCATATCAGTAAAATCTAGGTAAATATACATTGTAGACAGACACGACACCTCATGCTATTTAAATATCATTCTAATCGAACATCGTGGTCATTCGGGTCTGACACCAAAATCGATTATATGCCTGTGAACAACATTAATGTTTATTAGATACAAAGAGGTACTGAGTATGTTGTTGGTGTCAAATGTGAAATTTTGTAAATGGTGTTGTTTCATCGAAAACCACTGGTTAACGCTGAGCTAAGTTTCAATTCGTGAAAAAATCAGGTTTGGGTCATGTTTTGTAATTAAAAATTAGAGGACAATGAAGTGCGTCAATGGCACAACAGAATTCGAAACTTATTTACAGCAAACGCAAAGACAACTATGGGTAAGTAGTGTTCAGTAAGATATTTAACCAATATTCATGTCAATTAGGCGAAGAAATTTGACGTTTAACATTTATATGACTGTGATTATATTTGACACAGGGAAAGTATTATATTTGTTTCATTCTTACCTAAGCAATTTGAACATGTATTAAACATATTCGGTGTCAGTAGTGTAATGTTTAATTGCTCAAGTCTGAAAGCTTTTTAACATAATTGAATTTCATATTCAGCAAACATAAACCTTCTTTTATGAGATTCAATTGGTTCTTTATAGTTCTTCTGTCAACTTTATTGCTCCACGGGTAATTGACATATAGCTTAAATATCTTCAGTGTCGCTCGTTTGGATAGGGGCCACTTTTGGTAAAAGTAAATGGTGTTTAGTTCAGGTCATGGAATTAAGTTTAGCAAATTGCTTTCTAATACTAGATAGTAATGATATTCTACCAATAATACTAACAGACAAAAGAATGCTCAAGGATTATTTTGGTTATTTATGTATTGATGGTTAACATGTTTAATAGTTAAATGGTAAGACAGTTACTCGCCGGAGCGCATGAACTTTATATAATTAGCTAAGAATGTACTATGTAATTTCAAGAATCATTGTCGCTCTTATGAATGAAAATCGTGTTACTTGTTTATAGTTACAGGTAAGTAAATTACCTTAACACCCGTGTAAATAACACTTACCACCCGTGCATGTAAAAAAAGGTGGCGATTAACCTTTCTACCGTTCCCTAGAGAACAATATATTGGCATGGTAAGAAGTTTTACAGACATGCTTTGACTAATGACTATAGACCAGCAGTAAATTTGGCAAAGCAGCATTAACATTCTTGCAGTTTACACATTGTTGGTGAGATAATATCTCTCATACTGCCGTAGGCATTTATAAACGTTTTGTAGGTGTACTGATAGAGTACACAGATAAACTATTTTCTCATTTCAGAGAAACAGGTGGTTCAGGAATCTTTTATCTTAAGATCACAGGTAAATAAAACGTCTTCAGGAGTGATTCAGGTTAAATGGTTTACAATCCCTTAATTGATTAGTAGTCCTGTGTTGAACACCTGATGTCAGATCGTCTATTTGGAAATGGGGGAACTCTTATGTACTACGTAAACTTTAGGACACTCGCAAACTTTAAGCTTTGTTAATTAAACCAACACCAGTGTTTTCATGACATTTTCTTTTGTTTTGATAGCTGTGAAATATTATTTTGTATGATGATGATAATCCACAACATAATAGTAAATAATTGATACATGAAATTTGATATAGAATAGAAGCGTTTTAGCACTTTCAGTCCAGAAACTTTTATCGGCAGCCAATTCAAGTTAGAATGTCCTTGATGATAAACCTGTGTTGATATATATTTCAGATCCTTAATCACTATGTGGCCAAAAACAAATATATTTTTCATAACGATGACGATGCTTTTTGTACTCTTGCAAATAGTTTTTGCAGATCAATACAAGAGGATTTTATCTCTAAACCATGAATAAAGACATTGTACACTGTATTCTAAATTTTGTTTTGAAGCACATGCAAATCAGATAATGGACTAAAATGCGCCACGACTTACAGCAGCTACCTTCGATTGCTCTTTCATATTAAACTTAAACATTAAAACATTTTCTCATTCATATTTACTTAATAAAACCCAATAATACTTGTTTCAGATAGTTTAAACATTAGTTCTTAAAAACGAGGCATTTAAAAACACTATTTTCATTTGCGACAATAAAGCAAGTACAATTCTATACTGATAACGTCGTATTTGCACAAGGTGAAGTGTGTCAAGCCGTTGCCAACACCAGATTAAAGAATGAAGATAAGGGCTTAGTCCATAAAACCTATTATTGGCGACAATGTAACGCAACTCAGAATAATAATAACTATTTGGACTTCTACGTTCATATCATTGATTTTATGCAGCACAACTAAAGTCGAGAACATTACTAGTAGTGTAGGTAATCTCTAGCAATAAGTCGGCATATAGTCAATCGAAGGCTCTACTGTTAACGTATGGTTTGCAAGCTAGCTAGGAATCGGAAGCAACACAAAACAGGCGAACACCACCTGGGTGATTTATGATAGGCAAATATCAGCAATATGCTCAAAGTTAATTGACTTCACCATGAAGTAAAACAGTTTAGTGTTGTTTACGGATTAGAATCCGATACGCCTATGGCACCTGGGCGTAAGTCAAAAAGAGTTATTCATTATTTTATTCCAGGCAATGTATCAATATTTTAACTTTGGCGAAGTTTTGAACAGTTTTCATACCTTGGACAAAATGTACCATAATTTACATTTCTTGCATTACAGTACACATTTCAACAAATGTATATGTTTAATAAGTATATGACATTTAACAATCAATGGAATTGGAATAAAAAGTAAGTAAATCAATGTCTTCTTTGTATTTTAATCATGTTTGATACATACATATATGACAAACGTGAAGTCAATTTTGAATGACTAATAGTCTTAAACATTTAAAAATGAGTATTGATTCTTTGATTTTTATCGAATGAAAATGTCTTCTTTTTTGCTAGAAAGACGCTTCATGGTTTCACAAAAAAACATCCAATAAGATTAAGAAAAAGAATACTTCCTCAAAGAAAATGCAAAATGACAATTTTGAAAGTAAAAACAATGACACAAGTCATCTCACAAAAAGAAAGACGTTGACGAGATGCCTAAAAGACAAATTGAGCTAGAAGAAAATGTCTAGTGTGTGATTAAGAGACATAATAGTCCCTGAAGAGAGAAGAAGAAGTTCCCTCTGCAGCTTAAAAGTGCTATATTGCAGCATCGTTGCCAGGATGTAAAAAGGACAATGTACCACGCACTCTCTCAAGTATCTTTTTAATTTGTTAACAAAACTCCAAAAATAAAAGTAAAGTTTTTAAATTTCCTGTCATGATGTTGATTAACATTATTGATATTAAGTTATGTAAATGGCCGAGTTACATAACATTGCAAATACAATGCACATGTTGGTGTTGACAGATTTCTTTTGTAAACGGCATGTTAAAATGTTGAAATCAATTTTGTAACTATTCATTGCTTATCAAAAATTAAATCCTCTTTTTTGTCCTTTTTATATACTCTAATTCGGATGTGTTTTGTACATGTCTGTCATGATTATTCGATATTTGTATCAAACAAAATAAACTGAAATTGAAACTTCTTTTTGCTTTAATAAGGTTTACAATAATTACGTTTGGCGCATTTTATGGTTTCCGATCAGAACCGCTACCATTCTCTCCATTGAACCGATTCGCACTAAAATGATATCTATCAGTAACGATCATTACTGTTCCATAAACATAAGCAAAGTCTCTCCACTGAACCGATTCGCACTAAAATGATACTTTTCAGCACCGATCACTACTGTTTGATAAATATCAGCAGTCTATAAAGTTTTCAAAATGTAAAATCTCACTTAGTGGTACCGTAAAAGTACGCTGGAACGTTTCATGTCGACGAAATACAGTATCCACGGTGCTTTGTAACGTGTTACTATGTTATTCACCTAGAATATTTCGAAATAAAACATATCATCCCTTTCATTCAATAGTTAAAAAAGAGAAAACGGCATTGCCATATGGTGTCAACAATAAATTTTTGTTTTTCAAATAAATTATATGAAATATGAGAAATTGAATTAAGAAGTAATAGGTGCTGCTGAATATATTTTCCAATTACCTGTTCTTTGCACATAGCAATGTATACTAGGGGGATAAAGTAAATGTCAAAACTTTGGAGCATTTTGATAATTACCATAGTAATCTAATTTAATCTAAGTTAATCAAATCAACATAATAACTAACACTCTGAATGTATACATTCAAAACATATTACTGAAATAAATTATCATATGTAGATATATATTACATTGAAGTAATCATTAATGAAATCATCATAATTTACCTTTAAACAATATTGTTTTATCGTCGCAATATGTTTAATGAAAGTTAGTGTATGTTTAAGTTCCTTAAAGGATTCATATAATTTGTTTAGGTGAAGTTTGAAGCAAGGGTTTTAAAATAATAATTTGAAGTAATAAATCTATAATTTGTTATTATTTTTTTGTTTGAATCTACATAACTGAGATTTGTCTTATTTCGTTTACAATGGATCATCGACGTTTAAAAAAGAGCGTATTACAACACATTAAATTTTGATGGCCTGCTTCTGTTTCTCAGAAACTTGAAAATTAACAATTGTTTTCTTTCAAAGTTGATGCAAAAACATGTCAGTATGATTTTAGAGAGACTATTTATTTTCCTTTTTTGTTGATAGATATCTTTAGAAATATAAAGACATCATTGCCAGAGATGTTTTTTCTCATCAAAACAATGTAATTGTTATCTTTATTCCATCACATCGCAAAACGATTATTATTTCAAAGAATCAATATGGCAGAACACAAAATTCCCTTTTGGTTTTAATCCTCGATGAAATGTAAAGAACTATTTTTCTTTTGCAGGTTGTACACATTTAAAAGACATGGAATATCTGGACCGATGAGCTTGTTTGCTTTGCTTTATATTTTTCAATGCCAAGAATACTTTTGCATATTTTTTGTCCTGTTAGGAACGGAGAAAGTAGTTCCGGTGAATGTTCACACGACCAAGATCGCTTAGAAAAGATTCACACAAGTATGAACAATTTTTGTTAGAGTTCATGAGATATGAACTTCATAAATTTAGATGACAAGACCGTGCGCTCAACCAATCAACAATCAGGATTATACACAACTATATGTCAATGCAAGATTCACCTTGAGTTTTTTTAAAAATATTCTGAAAGTAGCATAGATACAAACGCCTATTCGCTTATTACTCTGCCATCTACGAGGGACTTGTTTGTACTTGGAAATCTGCCAATAAACAAAAAAAAAAAAACATTAAGTGCACGGTAAGTAAGAAGAATGTTTTGTCACGGAATATCACAAATAGTGTTAATTGAGACACGCGGCGTTGTGATTACTGTCTTTAGTGCTACATTTGTTGTGTTTCATGAAACTGTACCTTCTATACTCGTATAGCTTGTATACAGTGTACAATAATGTGTGGTAATTTCAGCGCATAGAGTCCATCCTCTATGGATCTTATTTTCAACATTTATCAAACAAGATGCAATTATTTTTTTACTATACCCTAGCTTACAAATGACCGCCTTCCCTGTTTAAAAAAGCAATCAAAATTCGTTTTTATGGTTGTTATCGTTATGAACTTTCAAATGAAATATGTGTAAGTAACTGCGAACTAATGCGTGTATAACATGTTGCAATGAAGAACTCAAACTGTGCAAAATGTGACTTACAGTAGATCAACATTTTGTCAGTTTTAGTGATATAAACAATATCACAAAAGTTATATACATGTAGTTAGCAATTCTTTTCTCTGGGTAAATAAAAAGAAAGTTAATATATTGTTTCCCAATAATGCAAAGAAATAATCATTCAATAATAATAATAATAATTATTATTATTATTATTATTATTATTATTATTATTATTATTATTATTATTATTATTATTATTATTATTATTATTATTATTAAAAATAATGATAATACTAATAAATTAGCATTTGTATGGCACCTTTTCCACGTACAATGCACATGTTCATGGCGCTAACACAATAATTGTTTACATTGCTAAAGGGGGAAAGTATAGTTAGTTGTAATGTGCAGCAAACAGGTGTGTTTTCAACAAGCGTTTGAAAGAGGTAAAGTCAGTTGCTGATTTTATGACTGGTGAGAGAGAATTCCAAAGAAGTAACTTAGAAAATTGTACTAAGGCCCGCCTTTGCTTCAATTTGCATTACAACATGTATTACAATTTCTTTGATTGTATCTTTATCAATCGATAAAACAGGAATAGATGAAACAGGAATCAGATTTGAATTCCCACACGTATACAACGTTTATATGTAGCAGCTGCTTTACAATATGACTCTTTTTTTAGTCAGAAATGGTTTAATGAATAAACTGTTTCATCATTTGAGAAAAAAACCTCATAAGCTTTTCTTTGGTAATGTCAAAATATAACTTCAATCCTAGGTGGATTTAACTTCTAGTCCTTGTGAGGCCTTTATTATGTTCTTTTTCCCTTCTCTTTTACAACCTTTTGAAAAATTCAAATTGAAAGTAAACGATAGTGATTTGTGACTGTAAAAAGAATGAAAAATGGCTGATTGCTAAAGTTCTTAGACAATACCGAACATTTTTGTCCTTTCATGAAACTGTTTATATAGTTTCAGTCTGTTTCATTTGGGTAACCTTAGATTCATATTGTAGCTTATATCATGTGTATTGTAATCACATTTGTGTATATACTAGTCACATTTTATGTTTTAGCGTTCTTTCTTATGAATATTGGATACATAAACTTTTACTAATTCTCATAAGATGCGTTATTTTGCTCTAAATGCAATGCTAAGACCGTGGTCAGACAATATATCGATTGAATCCATATCCCGAAGGAGCCAATATTTTGTATATTAAGGCCACAAACCGGATTGAGTTTGACAACATCAAATCCTTGAGCAAATATACTGCTAAGAAAGAAACGCAAACCCAATGTTTTTCCGTTTAGTGTATTCAGATTCAATCCTAATTTTGCAGGGAAGAAACATGAGATGAAAGTTCTCTCTAAACATTTCTGATTTTGAAACTTTTGCCACTGAACAGGTTTCCAAATAAAGACAATTTAGTCTGACTTTCGTAATAAAGAAAATTAAGCAAATATGTGAGGCGGTTCATGCGAATTTCCCTGCATACATAAGACATCATCGTTTGAAATAAAAACCAGTGGTTTTCTTGAATATCGTTAAATAACTCAGCTTACTGAAGAGATTTAGCACAATGTAAACAACCATCTCGAGGCTGCCCAGTAGAACGAACATAGACTTGTAAATAGACTGCCCTTCCCTACAATACAAGAGCAACTAAAGAAGGTTTGGCATTGTATAGACAGACGTGTGTGTTAATGAAGGGTAATTTCGGATGAGACTACCCATGCCTGACACGGTCTTTGTCACTTATGTAAAAGTTTGGGGAGCATGGGGTAGGACTATCAGAATATACAGGACCGTGTACACCGAACTTCATCCAATCTATAGGACACAAAATCAAAGAAAATATCGTTCCTAATGTAGGTCGTACAATATATTAACTGCTCAGTGACACTGACCTTTTGATTTCAATGGCCAATACGTATTTAACAATTTTTACGACTACTTTCAGTAATGTGATACTGAAGTTGTCTTCGGAATATTTACGAAGACCATGGTTACGTAAAATCCCTCATGTCTTACATGTCTTGATGTTATACAGTTCACCAAACAAATTACATATTTATTCAACATAAATGACACCAATGATTTGTCCAACATGACCAGATTATTTTAAATAAAACATAAGTTTCAGCGGCAACTATGATGTCAAGTTTTTGCTTTTTGTTTTTACTACTGTAAGTTTTCGTGTCAGTATTTTGAATAAATTTATGCATTATTATTAATCTATGTATCTGATGAACATACATCGATTTGAAAATTAAAAAGAGCAACAACTGAGTTGAGGTCTTTAAGAGCTTTGAGGCGTCAATATTTTTTTATTCAAATTATCTTATTGAAACGTTCGGTGAATTGACAAATTGAAATTTGAATATTTTTATTTAGAACGGTTAGAAAGAATTACTAGATCCCAGTACAATGCTGTGGACGTCTCAAATGAAGCAAAATCGTTTTACCCAAACGAATGATGGCCCTCAACCCGAACATGCCTTACAGTTTAAGAAAAATCAGATGATCATAACTTTTTAGTTTTGCCATTTAGTGATATACTGAGAGTGTAAGTGACAATTTGATATTTTAAAGAGCAAAAATACGGAAACATGGAAGCTTTCTAAAGTTCTGTTAAAATCGTTTGGATGTCTTCTCAAAGAAAAAGACAATGCTGACTTAAAAATGAGGATCATTCCTTAAAATCAATAATGTTGAACACACAATTCCATTAAGCACTAATGCGCAATAAAATACAATGGATCAAAGCTGCAAGTGAAGAAATAAGAATAAAGAAAAGTGTAAAAAAAATGTCAATGATGATATAATCTATTGTTGAATTGTTCATCCTTTAACTCTGTTTCGAGAGAACTTAATCCTTAAACGTTAAGAAAATATTAATCAAAATAGTTTACATATTTATATATGTTTTCACATGAACCGGGTAATTTTGTATATCTGTAAAAGCTGATTATGAGTTATGTTTATTTCAAGAACACATACTATTGTTGAAAAATCTTGCAATGACAAACAGAATTTTATGGAAAAAGTTAAAACAATACAACTTGGCAAAATAGGCTTTGTCGAAAGTGGTTAATTGTCAAGCTTGCAAAAGTGTATCACTAACAATTCTGTAGATATTTTTAAAAAGGGACGCCAAGATCACAACATTTACACGTTTTTCTACATCAGAAAGATCATGAGATAACAAATCCAAGGCTAAGATCACAAAAACATTTTCTTGGTATCAAATGTTTATATCTTAGTCATACGTTATGATGTGCATGTTTTATATTTAAATATTATGAAAACGAATAACATGACTTTTAATATGTACCTAGTATCATAAAAATTAAATATATGCATGCCAAGGATAAAAATTGTTAATTTCCAATCTCGTTAATGTGTCTTTGTCCTCTTATAACCCTCCTACGATTAAGCAGTTAGCAAACTTTCGTTGTTATAGCTTTGCAGTTGTTATAGCTATGTAGTTACGAAGGTTCCTTTCTAGCGGATGGGGAAAAGATGAAATACGAAATCATGAATTCCTAAGCTATTAACAGAGATATGAGAAAGAAATATCTATTTTCTTGTTCCTTTCAGCTTCAATAAATCATTAATTCCATCTTTTTCATCTACAGTCGCTTATCACAATCTTTCGTCTCCTTTCCGCTTTTAAAAGTTATTTTTATAGGGAGAAAAGAGAAAATCAAAGAGCATCCCTAGGAATTTACATATCATACAAATTACACAGGCTTTGAAGAGTTCAAAAGTAACGCTAATATGTTCCCATGATAATACGTTTCTCTGTGGTCCCGTTTTTGTCCAAATTAGAGACATCTTGAGAAGGCGGTAGCTCTGCTAATACAACGTGTAATACCCTTGAGACAAACGAGATGCAGAACGATATTGAACGCTCTATATCTCACTCTCATTCCTCACTTCTTCATTCAACATTGAAAATGGTAATGATAATTCGAATCTGCTATAACTATTAGAATCAAGTGCCCTGGGATAATAGTGTACTAAGGAAAATGGTAATAAGGAGTTAAGATTGAAAAGGAAAACACATTATCGTTGTTTTTCGCAAGCTCCTTATTGACAGATGAGCATTGGAAACACAACTAGTCTTTTAGGCATAAAATGTGAAAACACGATTGTGAAATTACATACCTACATGGAGGAATATGTGCAGCTGTTGAAATATTTTAATCTCTTAACTGAGGACAAAGAATGATATTCTTTTTGTTAAGTTTATCTGTTATTTTACCGATTTACACAGTCTAAGAATCGCTATTGTAGCAACCATGGAGGCTGCCGGGTTTTTTTCTTTAGATTAAATGCAAATTTCAGTATTGCCGACAAAGTAGTCCATGCTTATTTAAAGCAACGTATTACATACTTACTGTCTTTTAAAATTAACCTTGGAACCAAAGTCGTCTCCGCAAGTTCTATCAAAAACTTCAAGGCAATATATATCACCTATCAGATCATGGCCAATAAAGACTTTGGAGTTCAAAGTTGAAACCAGTGTCCTTGACATTAACATGTCTTAGTATCATGAGACTCTTGCTTATCTAGAATTGAATCTTAGAGTTAAATGAATGGAGCACAGATGAATTGACATTTGATACACGATAATTACATTTATCCACCTAATGGCAAGAAATATGACAGCTAATGCATTTCGTCATGTATTGCTGTAGTCGTAAATGACAATGACGCGTGTTGGTATTAGCTATTTCGTGACAGAAAATTAAGTTAATCTTCCAATTTCAGACTCTGTGGTATTTTGTGCAATGTCGGTGGCGTTCGTGTTAAGAGTGTATAGAGATTATTACCCGAGGAACTGTGTCTTATGAATTTTACGAAATGAGTGCGAATTTTTTTATTACCCGAGCGAGAGCGAGGGTTATACACATGTTCGCACGAGTTTCGTAAAAGTCATATGACACAATTCAGAGGGTTATAATGTCTTTATTACCGATTCTACGGAAAGCGGCCTGCTTTCTTTGCGGCGGCCCGCTTCAGTGACGTCACGAACAATGGTTTGATGACGTCACAGAAAACATAATACGGTAACTCGCGCTGAAACAATCGTTGCTAGGCAAAAGTGATATGTGCACATGTGCTCATATTGAAAATATGTCATCACTTATGATTAACCATATGCGAATCTATGGGAATACAACAAAGTATAACATTTCAAACATTACAAAATCTGAACAGCTTTCCTGTATAGAATACAAAACGGTATAAATGATGTTGACTCTAATGATTCCTACGTACTGACATATCTCTTATAATAATATGCGTTTGTACATAGCAGCAATTCTGTTTGCAAAAATACACGTAGTTCTTCGTTTGTAACGTCACGTTTTGTGATGTCAAACAGTCCAGAGAAACAAAGCCATATTCAAAATATTGTTTAAGCAAGAGAAAAAAATGGCACTTAAGAAGTACTTTCGCTCAGTAGCGTTCAACATGACTTTCACCAAACTTGTACAGACTTGTATTTAAACTCTTCCTCTGCCAAAGGCAACAGACAACGTATAAGTAGTTTCACACACTACCTCTGTGATAACTATCTCATATGTCCATAATGAAAGGTGCCTCAAACCAATATGTCTAGGGATATAATTTAGTAAAGTTCAGATGGTCAGGTGAAGAACTTTCACATGTTTGAATGCTATTAATTATGATACGAACAAGGGGATGAGGATATACTTTTCAAAATCGTGTCATGCCAAAATGATGTGAAATCGAATTTTCCACCTTCCGATAGATAATTGTTATGTTATATGCATCTATCAGTGTAAGTCGTTTACTTAATTTGAATAAGTCCTACTTAGGAAGGAATTGTAAGCAACGGACCTTCTTAAACGTCGTGTTGAATACAACGGTTCTTCATGTACTTATGACCAATGTCAAACATATCTTACTTTCGTATTCATAAATTGAACCTCTAGCTGTCTATAGTTCACATAATGGAACGTGTAGCAATGTGTAGTGTTTATCATATGCAAATCATCATGGCAAATGTGTAGACCAATGATAAGTTAACCGATGGTCTACATGTATCCTATGGAAATACATCACTATCAATATTGGGTAAAACAACACATGAAAGTAATGTAAACAACCTACCTTGTCAAAAGACCAGATAAAGAAAAAGCTTCACTGCACGGCTATTGCAAGATGTCCAGTGTACACTTACAACACAAGATACTCAAAGGATTCCAAGAAGAACACAACTTAAACTCCACTTGAGATCGTTCAGTGTATGTATATCAAAACACCTGAGTTAGAAGTAAACCTTGCATTATATATTCTTCCACACGTACGTACGATCCTTTGAATGTCTGAGATAAGCGTTGGTTAAATCTTTCGATTGTCTTCGAATTTAACATTGGTACCGTTCACCTGTTCCATTGATATTTACACAGGAGATGATATAATATTCCAGGTGGTAATATCCAAATTGATAACTGCTTTGATACAAACACAACGGAACTACACTATCATCCTTCCGAATCATCACATCACATAAGCCTGTTTAATTCCGTGTATATTCCGTGCATGGTACCTTGTTATTCAAACACAAACACTTATCCGTCCGAAGGTAATCATCAAATCTAGTGTAAAAGTAAACCTACTGGGCATTCAGGGCATGTGTTTTTATCCCAGACGCCCGATAGGGTTTGTTTTTTAAGTGTCCAGTTACAACGGTCAAATGGTTCTTTTGCTCAGGCGGTCAGTCTCCACGGGGTTGTATCTGAAGAAAAAACACGATTTTGATGAGAAATGATGGCAAACGTGAAATCCAAAACCTCTACCCACCATGGACAATTCTATGTTATCATTCAGCATGTTGAATTTGGCACATCAGACACACTGATGGAGAACGATGGAAATGTTTCCCTCGTCTCAGCATTCCGTAGAGACACATGTCAGTTTTCGGAGGATATTCTTTTATGCATGCATAACTTGTACATTAAAAAAAACGTTTCTTCAGTAAAATAACTTTTAAAATCCAAACTTGTTTTAAAGGAATGTTATTCATAATCTTAGTTTCAAATTGCACCATATATCTAATGACATCTTTTGGCAAAGACTTTTGTGATTACATTATAGACACTTCTCTGTTAATACACGATGATTGTTATTTTATACTTAGAAAACTGAACTGAACTTAACGATTTTGCTAAAAGCCATGATATTTAACAGTGTGTGACTTTATCAAGTGAGAATGATATTTATGCAAGTTGTTGAGTAGAAAACACCTCTTATTTGGCAACACCTCAGATAGAGAATAGTAATTTGCTAATGAATAGCGAATGAATGCCATCGCATGACATAGTAATCGTATAGTTAATATACAATAACATTATTGATATTTAATTTCTTTACACATTTAACTGTATGTACATGTATAGCTGATTGTTTCCATTTTAGGTGTTAAGGTTTTGAGATAAAGATAACTTATCGAATGGCATGCTGCATTGACATTCGAGCTACATCGTCATACGACTAGACACACCTTAGTAAACATTTTGCCAGAGCTGTGCTGATAACCATGAGAGCGAGGCGACATACAGTGATTTTCATGATATTTTCTTAATCCTACCGGTTATAGGTAGATTTCCCAAAATACTTTGAGTGATATACGCACGCCACCGTCTGTAACATTGTTTTCGATCACAAACGACTGCTATATTGTCATTCTTCTGAACCGGTAAGAATCAAAATAACTCTTAACAGCAACATGACAAGAGTATGGCATTTATGAGTCGAACATTTCCCGTTGTCTCTCTGTAGTAAAATTAACTTTCACTACTGTAATTAGTTGTTCATGTCTTAGAGTTAACGATAGTAATTATTATTACAGTCACCGCTGGTGTGAATGACTTTGTGTATACAATCAGCCAAGGATAGTTACTCTGTGATCATTAAAATGGCGTTTGTTAGGCACTGAGGTAGCAAAGGTTGTTCGTTTTCAAAATAACTTCGTCTGTAAACAATGACCGCGCATGGCAACTAAAATATCAACCGGGTGTTCCCAGTCAGTGCTTTGATAGAGATTGTTCACATAGCAGTTTTGATGTGTGTGTGTATATATATATATATATATATATATATATATATATATATATATATATATATATATATATATATATATATATATATATATATATATGTACATGTAACAGGGATGTACAACGATGACAGCAGCGACACCATGCGAACTTAAATCAATCTGTACACTGGGAAATATTCTCTCTAAACCTCTTGATGAACTAGTTTATATTTCATTAATGTGGGGGTAATCAATGTTTAATCTCCTTTTTCATTTATCTTTTTTAAGCAGACAGACAAACCCATCCATGTACAAATGAACATCTAAATGATGAATTTAATGATAATGATAATAATAATAATAATCATCATCATCATGATAACAGCAACAATGATTATATGAATATTTCGTTGACAGATTCCAATGTCCTAATACATGCTAAAAGCGCTAGCTTCGCCATTGCCCAGAAGGAAGTATCATTGCAAAGCAGTTACTTAGCGCCAAGCGCGACCGAAAAAAACGAACAACCTTTTTTTTCAGGTATGCTTGATGTGCTTATTAGAAGTATTCCTCCAGTATTGACTTGCGTTTACGTAAGTATTATTTAAAAGACCGTCATTGACTTGGCCATACTATGAATAGGTATGTTAATGCTAGAAATGGCATCTTGAATGCATAATTGTCTCAATTTGAAACTACTGCCGCCAACGTAAATGGTCGCCCATGTTCATAGATAGCCTTGCCAGGTTATTCACATGCATAAACTTGACACTAATGGTTTTAGGAGTCATTGGCTCGTGGCCAGATGTGAAAGGAGAGATACATGTCACTCTGCCCTAATGAGATCCCGCGATGGTCTACGAGAGTCTACGAGAGTAATCAATCTAAGGGCTAAGTAGAATTTTTCTGACCCCAGGAGCAAACACTTATCATCGTAGACACAGAAGAACGTTATCTACATCCGCATGTTACAAACAAGCATCAAGAAACTGACTATCTGCGACGTACTACAACACATTCTCATTTTGAAAGATAGATTGGTTCTTCGTGCCCCGATGTGTTTGGCAATGTACGTGTGCATGGGCTTCTTTTACAAGGCTTAGCACAGGATAGCATGACATACATAGAGGATACTAAACGGCCTTCCATTTAATACTATTTCTATTAAACGAGTTAATGATTAAGTATAAAACGAGCGAAAACATAGGCCACGTTATACAGTCAGACCCCGATAATCCGGACACCGATAATCCGGATCTCGCAGTATCCGAACGGTAGCAAACTGTAACCAAACTAATCTCTATGTAAACTCATTAAATGTTGATTCATTAATCCGGTGATTCAGTCTCCGTATCCGAACGCTAATTAGCTGTAACGGATTAGTCAATTACAGCTATTTCTGCTTCATTAATCCGACCGTTTATCAAAGCGTTCGGTAATCCACTAGTCAAGCGAGCACCACACTGATTGAATCGGTAAACATCAATGACAGTGCAAGTTGAGTTGAGCGTGTCAGCAGTTTGTGATTGTAATAAATTTAGATGTCTCACTTTGTGTATCTGGAGTTTGTGATTTGTGTGATAGTTAAAAATATCGTGTCAGAATGAGTTTAGTTGTTAATTAATATATGTATCCCAGTTGTTATGTGTATATGAAATAAAACTCATTAGATATTCGTAATACGTTGTCGTCTGTCTGTAGATTTGGTTCGTTTCAGTAGTCCGAACGTTTCACTATCCGAACGTTTTTGATGAAAAACGGAAGTGTTCGGATTATCGAGGTCTGACTGTAGTTGTAAAAGAATCAAAGAGCCATAAGTAACAGAAATATAAGTTTATATTTTCCATATGGTTTAATGTACGAGGATTTGATAAACAGTGACAGGCAAACATCTTGACAGATCAAAACGCAATTACAATATTCTCCGTCACTGAAAACTTAACGCGTCATCGCTAAATTTGACTTGTCACTGCTAACGATAGATGAACAACGGCAGCTCGCATTGAACAAAGCAACACCGAGTCTGTCAAACTAGATACAAGAAATTACTGATCATCAAGTCTCATTTTCTTGTTTTCTGGTCCAAAGAAGTTATCATTTCTTGGGGTACCACCATATATTAAGGCTGAGAAGATGGAGCAAGAGCTCGGTACTCCTGTAACTGGTTGTCTGATTGCTCTTGGAAGCGAGGTTGACAACAGAGTTGGAAGGGAGACTGCTCTCATTTTGACATGATTCGACAAGTGCGAGAGAACGGAAAGTAGATTGGTGACTTGACTCAAGTCATTGTGGCGGTTCATCGACAGCGTACTGTAGTTGTTTATGCACTCTACGTTCAAGATGTAAACAAAGCGCTAAAGGGAGATAACTCGCGACTGCTTCATCGACGAAATTAACACTTAAGAATTTCTTTGAACACAAATAATACTTTTTCAAAAAATAACCTACGTCAATATTTTATTATTCACAAAGTTAATGTGATGTTTGGTTGTGTTTTGTTGCTGATAACTGCTTGAATATAGGTGTGATGTTAATCTGAAATATTGAGGTGGCAACGGAAAGATCACTTGTACTCGCTCGATTGTTAAAGTAGTTCGGCATTATGACGTCACTATCGTTGAATAACCTGTTTTGGTTACACAGCATTCGTTGAATAATTTTCAACTGGTTACACAACACTTGTTTCAAATAACCAAAATTATCTCATAAAGATATTCAGAACACATGTGTAATAAACTGCAGTATTTTACACGGGCGAGTAATAACATACACTTCAATATTGCGGCAATCATGCCGCCCTCCATTCAAACCCCTTGCTAAGTAATGGGAGCATAATCGCACTGACCTGATACAGACGACGGTTTGTTGCCTTTAAGAATCCAAACAGCATGCATGTACACAGCAAGTCGTGTCCTAATGAGAAGATAAATGATACCAATATCTATAATTCTATAATCTGAGGCTATTCGTCTTGAGTTTCATATTCAAGCAATGTTTAGATAGTAGTCCAAGACAGTTATACATGTAAATGTAGATATCATGTTTAATTAACTTCATTTCTACATTTCATAATTTGAAAGGTGAATCCTGCAAAAAGGAAAAAACATTTTAAAAAATCAGTTTTTAAGTGGGAGAGAAAAATAAAAGTACCATTGTCAGACTTTGAATTTGATTTATTTTACCAATCATCGGCATATCGTAGGTTTCACCGAAATGAATAGCTCTTTCTCCCTGCAATAATACTAGCAGGGAAATATGTGAAATACTATTGAAAGTGGCGTTAAACCCCAAATCACTTCACTTTTCCACTTTTGCTGTAAGTTAATATACAATTCTTCGTATGATTTAGAAATTTACTATCAGGACTTGTAACCAAACTGGAGAAGTCATTAGTTACTAATAAATACATAAGTTATCCTACAGAATAAAGTTCATAGAATATGAGGATAATGTATGATCTTTGAAGATCCACCCTGCCACCAAATTAATTCGTAAATATCCAACTCATTTAGAACAAATACTTTCTGAATTCTACAGCCATTGCGTTAATGGAATATCGATCTTTTTCTTGTCTACAAATAGTTCGGATATATGATGAATCTAGAGTTAGAAAATGTACAATGCAGGTACACAATGCCATGTCTGGTCTCAAAGCACACCTATGATATCTAACAATGGTTGTTGTGATAGTAGACAGCGTGATATCCGATCAAATACAATTATTCGGTTTTCACATAGATTAGATTCATTACCTTACCCAACAAAGTCATTATTTGATTCTAGAACAACATTCCAATATTTTATGATTGGTATATATTGAATGATTTTAATAAACAAAGTTTACATTTTGTATATTTTGAATTATGAATACGGACATTTATAACCTAATATCTAAACGTATTGACTTACTTGTGTATGTATATGTGTTCCGTGCAATCTGGGAATGATCACAATCTGCAGATTGTTCGCTCACAATCTGCAGATTGTTCGAACAATCTAGGAATTTTTTTCATTCCTAGATTGTTTAAACAATCTGCAGATTGTGAGACCTGAAGAATCTGGGAATGATCACAATCTGGGAAATCTTGCATTATAAAATGAGAATTGCCTAGTTTATTTAGGGTTTTATTTGTGTATGCATTATCGTGACATATACAGTAAGGCGGTTTTTCAGAATCAAAAGTATTCACATGTAGGTGAAGACTATGATGTGCAAAATGACTTTTCCCCGATGATTGTACTAACATAACTTGTTTACCATTGACGCGTTCAGTAACAATCTGACGCTTTATTTCATATTGCGGATTCTCTAAAAGGACACTTTTGTATCGTTACATGTCATATTGAACTTAACGGTACATAGAAACCAGGCAATGAGATAATTTGAAATTGATGTTCCCGTTATCAAAAAGCCTTGTTCTTAAATGATGCACCTCCTAATGTACAGGCTAATAACAGCTAGGGCATAATAAAATCATAATATACAGATTTATGTAGACCCTAAAAATTATATGCAAGATATCATGTAAGGTAATCATACAAGCATAATACAAAATCAACTATCCCCTCGACACCCCTGCAACTGAGATTAAAAAGTACAAATCTGGGTCAGGATTTCCGACGCTCTCTTAGCACTAAGATAGTCGTTGGTTAGTACCATAAATTAACTTTGGCTTACGACTATCTTAGCACTATGATAGCTTCGAAAATCTAGGCCATGGCCTCCCCATTTAAAATCTTTGTTATGTTTCAAAGGTAATCTGGTCTGTTTACATCCCCCGCCAACTGATGATAAAATTAACTTATCGGCCCCTTATTTCTTATATAGGAGTTACGGACCCGATTTAGACTCGTACACAAACTTGAAAACATCAGTGATTGTACAGCTTTCTCCTTTATAATGAATATATATCAAGGTCCAGTAGCCGTGCTGCTAACTGTTGTACGTTTCGTGCTGACTGTGTTCCCGGACTGTAGGTGTTGGTTCAATTAAACAACAGGCTCGTCTCGAAACAGTTTGATAATTTGACGAAAAGGTTTCTTTTCAAATGTTATTTCGCAAAATTCTAATTCTATAATTGTGAAAATAATCTAAAATTAACGAGGCATGATATTATGAAACATTCACTGGGGAAAAGGCTATTTTTGAAATAGTGTGGTAATCTGTCACAACTCTTTGGTTCAAACATGAAACAGCGGTGCAACGTTGCAATCAATATCTATTTTCGGTAGCATGACAGAATCATCGCTTCCTTTTATTGTTCCTGGACATGGAGTGCAATCATTGGGCACTTTTTTCGGTGGTATGACGCACAAGGCCTTGTCGTTTTACGTGACAAGTACAACTTGTGAATAATGACTGATTTTTCTAAAGGGAGAAGAAACCAAATAATTGGAGAATAGTTTTAATGAGATGAATTTTACCAATTGCATTGATTTTGAACTTTATTTACAGGTACATTCCAAAAGGTTAAGGAAAATGGCTTTGAGGGTTATCAGATTGGATTAATTTCGGTTAATAAACATAGCAATGAGAAATGCATAGATTATTCTTAATGATTAAAAGTAAATTAAAAACAATTAAGGTATAGGATAAAGTCAGCACTTATTAGGAAGGTAAGCTTAAATGTTAGCAAGTGTATTCACTCGTCATCTTTTTAAATTATTGGTAGTCTTTAATTTTATCTTGAATGAAACCATGTTCAATTTTTTTATTGACTAAGACTGGTATTTCATGACCGAAAACAATTATCTATTACTAAAAAGATGCATGACTTGCTCAACATAGTATAAACATTATATTGCAAAACCAACATCTTCTGATAGATCATCTACAATTTACAAAAGAAATATCAGTTTTGAACTATTTTGGAATAATAAAACCATGCTACTTAAAATCTATAGACAGTAGCTCGTTACTTCTTTGGCATTGTGAAAACATGTTGATACAATATTCACATGTCCAAATTTGGATACAAAACCTGTTTCAAGGGAAAATGAATGAAAATAAAAGGTAGGATGTCTTAACTAATGTTTCTGAGTTCTGTAATATCTGCAAATCACTTACTCGTGAAAAGGTTAACAAAGGCAAACAAGGCATTTAAAGAAAATGCAGTTAAGGGCAAAACCCTTCATTCAAGTATTCATTAAAAATCCCAGATTTCACCAGATTTGTACTTTGATTTAGCAGATGAGATTGTCCTAGCATCAACTCGATTTAAGAATTGACAAAAAAAAAATCAAATGTTATAAAAAAAAAAAAATTTTTATAAACGGTAATGCTAAAGCATTGGTGTATTGAAAGACTATCAAATGAGCATTGACAACAGACTTTTCACTAAAATTCAGCGTTGTAAAAATCTTTAAGACAACATGTTGTATGCTGGTTTATAATGTTGGAACTACTCTCGATCTAAAACGATCTACTACTCTCGATATAATGATCGAAATGGTTATCAATTCAAGTATTTGTTTTTTTTGTTTTCGTTTTCGACAGCGTTTAAGTAACATTTTCAATAAATGATTAAATATCGTTTGTCTTTACATATGGACATTATTTTATTATTCGTTCGTAAATTTCTTATATCATTAAAAATATTTAAAAAATATAAAAATACTGGTAACGCTTGCATGTGAAAGTTCATCAAATGAATGTGCATGAATTGTTTTGGTTATGTTTATGAGTACCCAACAAGATGAAACCATATATGATTGACATTATTTGGTGTTTACAAGTATCAAAACAGTTTACATAAGGTGTCAAAATAACAATAAATATGAATAGACTGTTGGGATTTTATCAATATTTAGATTTATAGATTTATAGATTTACGTTTTTCCCGATAGTCAAATGAAAAAAGAAGACATGACTTATATGATCTATTATCTATAATAATTAATAAGTGTTTTTAAACAATATAAAATCTAATAAACACTGATGGATTGATATCAACCTTTAGATTGAGACATTTGACTCTTACAAGACTCATGTAATATGTAGAAAACATATATTCCATCATAAAGTCATAATCATAATATGACCTTGGCTCTATATATGTATATATAAACATTATCCTGTTTCTTGACTATTGCGTTGATAATGAATTACATTACCTATCTCATATTTCATCTATCAGTTGAGGGTCATAACATTTTTCAAGTTCCTTAAAAATGTCATATTGTCTACTGCAATTCTTAAAGGTTATACAGTTCATGAGGTCAGTTGGCTTTCCTTCACTTTGTCCGGAGTCAATGTAGACATCGCAGCCAGACGTGAACTTGAAATTAGAGTTTGCAATGATTTAAGTATAAACTTATCACGGTATGGGACATTCTGGAGCTATTCAAGATTTGGCGTAAATCAATTAAAACCAAGCGGATCTTAAAGATGCCTGATCATGCCTTCAAAATTTCATGCCACACAGTACATCAAGGTTGCATCAGCTATACAAAGTCGTCAACTACCTTTTATTCCGTCAAATTCTTGATCAGAGTAAAGCCCATCAGTACGAATTCTCGTTTCAAGACAAATTTCAAGAGAACGTGCCATGAATATATTTGTACAATGTTGTAAACTGATAGTAGCTTTGCCTAAAAACTAAGCTTTTAAATTCATATACCTTTAACATGCAATAGTTCACACAAACCTATTACTGATGCTGGGTATTGCTTATATAATGAAGAAGTTCTCTTTTACAAGTCCTTTTTTTAAGTCAGCGTTCCTATACTGCATTGTTAAAGTACATGCTAAGGCTCACGTGAAAAAGAAATGCCCCCATATTCTAGAAAATAAAGTACTGCCGGATGCCGGATAGTTAAATTTGAATGTTTGATAAAAACCCTTTTGATTTTTTATATGTACAAGCATCCATGAGGTGCTTGATTCGCCGTAATACAACAATTCAACAGAATGTTCACCATTTAAGTAAAAATCGCCAAACATGAGGTAGCAAGATGTGTAATGGGAAGGGAACCTCATTTGACCTAAACTTTGTTGAGGGTTCCTTCACGACAAGGTCTTAAGAATGAACTTTCTAATGAAATACGTATAATTCCAAGTTATGATCAAAATGTCATTCGCGAATTTAACTTTATATCTGTCAAAACCTCTCCATACCCCGAGTTCACAACAGCAATCTGACGTACATGTGTAAGTTGTCATCTGCAGTGTTTCAAAACATTCTCATTCATGGCACACAAAAAGCAGTGTGGCACTTCATGAATGTATGAATGACGTTTTAATGTGTAACTACTAAAGATTTTATGAAATGATGTTTCTTCAAAGGCTAAATTCGGATCGCATAATAGTGTTTGATGACAGATAGAATATGATATGGTCAGGACAAAATCAACATCCCAGAGTTTTATGCTTTTTCTTTTATCCCATGACAAAAATTTTTTCGCAGGTTCTTCAAGCAAATTTCTGAGCCTTGACACTTCGTTTCACTAATGACCTCATGCCTTTCAGCAATAAACCGATGTGCCATCGCTTCTGTGATTTATTGTAATTCTAATACCACTGGCTGTAGTCATCAATCTTCACTCACAGCGTTAACTGCAAGTTTACCATAGACCGAAGTGGAGCCTGGTTACAGCACAATGAAGTATAAACAATGAGATTCTTGTCCTCCAATCGTTTTAAAATAATAATGAGATAAAACGCCTATTAATGTTTTGTGATGGATTTGTTTGTTGACTTTAATACTGGTTTTAAAGTCAAAAGAGCAGCAGACTTAACAGGTTGAAACTTTAATACGGAGCTTATTATTTTCATTATTCCTGGAAAATGGTAAATAGGGTAACAATTATCTATAGGATAACTATAATGATAACTGTATTCAATCAGTGGTAGTTTAACATTACACTGCGTTATATATTTTTTAAATATACCAAGGGTGTATTTACAAATTCAAATTTTCAACGTTCATGCATTCCATTGTTTAACACATACAACATGTTCCCTAAAGATTAATCATATTATGTGAACGTTGTCAACCTCATACGCTGTAGGACGATGGATGTTTCATAAATAGTTACTATGTTAACTTTGTCTAATATTTGAAAAGTTGTCATATATCTTAAAGAAATGCAAAGTAAAGTCAATGCAAATATTTTACACATCTTGGCCTAGATTTTCGAAGCTCTCTTAGCACTAAGATAGTCGTAAGTACCATTCATTAACATTGGCTTACGACTATCTTAGCACTAGGAGAGCTTTGAAAATCTAGGCCCAGAATAATAAACTATTGAATAGTCACCCTGACCCATGATAACGCCTATGACAGTGTAGCATAAAACGATACTTATCTTTCCCTTGGGACCACTTTCATGGTTATGACAGTTAGAATATATCCATATGCAAATTGGTATGCTTGCAAATCCAAAACAATAATCACACGTTTAGATTTATTTATTCATATTATGGCTGAATTTAATTTGTTATGAAGAACACACACAAAGTTTGTCCAGACTGTGAAACAATTAAGTATTGAGTGTGAACCTTCAGCATTATGTTAAGGAAAGGAAAACAACACAATAACTGGAGTCATTTTTATAGAGCCATCATAACCCGGGGTCGAAGTGTCACGCAAAGACGCTGTTTTGGTAAAGGTCAATATATTCTTAAATCGCGCGTTTGTATTCAATAACTTTTATAGAAAATAAATGGTCAAATTGTTGAGATAATAAAATTAAAGTTATTACACAAGTACAATGGAATGAAATATGCTTAATGTACATCTGAAATAATACAACAGCTGCAGTTGAATTGTATTCTGATTAGGCACCTAAATTGCACCTGAACAAAAAACACTTCGATAATATTTCATAGAATACTAACTATGTCTCAATATTCTACTTGTCTTATATTTTCATATTCATAACAGCAAATTCTTTGATTTTTACAGCTTAAAATATCATTGTAAATTAGTAAACCTAGCAAGACATTTAAGGGTATCTTTTGCATAAGAGGAAAATTGAAACCGTACCTTTTTGTTCACAAGGATGATGTAACTTAGGCTCAATTGTCAACTGTACAATAACAATACAGACATAGTTGTCATAAGTGAAATGATGCAAAAATTCGAAACTGCACCAAAACAGTAACACAAAATATAGTATCATTTTCTGCTAACTCTCATGGAAAATACTATAAGAAAATTCCTATTATTGGAAAATTACTTACTTACTTGTCTCGAAACGTTGTCAACATAAGATAACATTTATTTGCATTTTCAAAGCTCTACAAATTGTTACAAAATTACGATATTGAATAGTTTTTTATGCTATCAATTGGTGGCGTACACAACTGCTAGCAGAAGTTAATTGAAATAAGGAATCATATTCAACTATCATCAAATTTGTTTTGTGTCTGTGATTCACCAAAGTCTTGAAAGGTTAAATGAGTATGCATACTTCACGTCTTCTAAAAACTTAGTATTAAAGGCATAACAGTTCTCTTTCTCATTACCCGAACGCGTTAAGCAGCAAATACATTATCGTGCATCTTCACAACTATCGTACTTATCATGGAACTATATTTTCTAATTAGAGTACACGATGTTAGTCTTCCATTGTTGTACGATTATGTTAAAATGTATAATTTATTTTTTCCAGAATTACAGTATCTAAGGTACTCTTTTTAAACTTTTTTTAAACTCTTGAAATATATCATTATGCACCTTCTCAATTCACTTCCAATGTGCTTGTGTCTGACAGGAGCAAACGATGATTAATTGCAATTCAAATACCCTCATCTATCTTCTCTGATGTCAGACCTCGGCTCCGTACATTGCTTAGACAACATACAAGGGTAGAAGTAGTTACAGTGATATTCCGTCAACAACTATTTGGATCGAGATTGGAGTAATAGCAGCAATTCATAACATAGACGTGTCTGTATCGACATGCACCTGTGACCTGTTCCACGTGTAATAAAACCAACTGAATTATATTCATTACAATAATACTGAATTATTACAAAAAAGAATAGATGTCCATACAGAGATTAAAGTATTTGCTGAACATCAATCGATCAGCTATTTTCAATTATATATATTACATGTCATAATGTTACAATGTCGTCAATAACAAAGTTTCGAGATAACAAAGTTGATAATGGTGATGCACAGGTCATTCAACCACATACAATTTACCTTGTTTTCAATTGTACAGATTTTTAAATCAGTAATTGAATTAAAGAATTGACTATTACAAAAAAGGTGCTACAATCAGTTTCAAGGACCATTTAATTAAACCATTTTCAAATGACTTTTTTCTTTGACTTGTGAAGACACTGATGGCCAAAAGGATTTGTAATCAGACACCATCATAAAGTTAATACCTTGATGGACCTTAATTCATATTTGGTGACTATTGACTGAAAGTAAGTTTGGTTATACATTATTCTACCATGACATTTAAAAATCCTTGTTTTTGATTGGTTTATTTCATCGTCGAATCTACGTTCGAACATAAATTTTAGATAGCCGATTAACCGCGTTTGAATACATCTGCCTCAAGGCTCTATGCAAAGAGAGACGCAACAGCACTGTGCGGAGTTCGACGCTCTACCGCTAAACATTATGAAAACGTGCTTTTGATAGCCTTCTGTTATCAATTATCATTAGGCATACATACTTCTTAACGCTTATATAAACAGTATACTACTCAATCACATGATTTGTTTGCATTAATGTGGAAAACGTTTGATTTCAAGCCGCGATGACTGGATCAGACTCGGCCACGATAGTTTTCATTCTAACACTGTGACGTCATGGGCTTGTGCGGTGTGACATGACGTCACAAGACTGATCACGTGATCAGCTTAAGGAATTCGGTATCGGCCATTTTGTTTGAGGTGATTCAGTACTTTTTGGAAGTCAAATTCTCATGTTTTATGCTGGTGCAATGAGTTTCAAGAAAAACTCAATGCTCTGACTTGTTAACTTGACAATTATTTTATTTTTAACGTTCCCTACTCTATGTTTTCACTTCAATAATAGTTTAGGTGTTACCCATTCTACCTATTTCAAATGGAAATGCCTTTGACCGCGTCACACCTAAACTTTCGCGATGTCAAAGAAATGTAATTTAAAAGTTTATTAACTCGTCTTGGTAGAATGGAGATAAACCAATTGTGTTTTAAATTTTTTGTGATTCGAACGTAGATTCGAAACCTGTTGATTTTAAATTCGAAGCCTCACGCTACGCGTTCGGCTCCGAATGAAATCAACAGGTTTCGAATCTACGTTCGAATCACAAAAAATTAAAAACACAATAGGTTTATCTCCTAATCATATTATCTTATTAAACACAAAACATCGGTAAAATAAATTCCACGTGCATCCCTCTACCTTTAATTTGAGTTGTAAGAAGTGTTAAAATGTGAATTATTTTCCAAATGACATTTCAAATTTTCCAGAAATTTTACACATTTCCATGGTTTCAATTTGATAACTATTATGGTTGATATCTATTTTGGTAACATGACATAATCATTGTTCCAAGTTATTGTTTCTAGACATGCTGTGCAAGCAATGGATACTCTGTTCCTTCAAATGACGCACGTAGCCCAGTCAATTTTCGTGACAAGTCGAAACAAAAGATAATGATATTGGTATTCAAAGGAGGAAATCCCCGTCTTGGAGGAACGAAATAATTGCTGAGTGTCTCTTAATGAGATGAGTCTCAACATCGACAGTTCTTAAACATAGCAGAGGATATTTTAACAATCCCGATTTACATGTCAAACAATCAATCTCATGTTAATTACACAATCCCTTAAAGGCACTATAACACTTTCTTCAATGTTTTATATCTTCAAAGTTTCCCCGTCTTATATCATGCTACAAAAACTAATTGTAGGGTAAAATATTTCATCAATAAATCGGATTATCCCTACTCAAGGAGTCAAGGTTTCTGTATTAATTGTACATAGATGATATAAAACAAATGTGAATGTACTCTAAAACATGATTTACGAATGAACAATGAATAACCATTTTTATAGATGTTTCAGTATGCATTTCGTTATATAGCCAATGGCTTGATTTTGATGAAATGTTTAAGAACACATGTAAGATAATATGAATGAAGTGGAATATCAAACTGTAAGTGTCAGAGAAATAAATATATAGATTAGCTTGTGAATTGATGAAAACATTTTGATCGATTAAAACAGTTTATTCAAAAATGAAATGCTTGAATAACATATGTTTCAATCAATCAAAATGTTTGTATCAATTAACTAGCGATAAGGAACACGTCTGAATATGTTATTAAATTAATATGCGTTCAAATTAAATCTTTAATCACAAGCTTGCATTATAAATACAAGCATGTGCTTTATCTACATGTCATTGTGGTAAGTATAGTTTCTAATCTAACGGTTGGTAGTGCATGCTACCTATCGACAGTGCGAGTCGAGGTCATGTGCAGACAGACAGTCAGACAGACAGACATTATATTCACTATAGAGGCCAAAGGCCCATAATACAAACTACATTTTCAATATTTTTACAAGCGCACATAAAAGATTACATGTTTTATGCATTTACAATTTTAGTTCTAGTTTTATTAATACATTTAAGGAATTTACATACATGTAAGATAATATATATATCTTTACTGTTAAGGAGGTAGATTAATATTGTGATTATGAACACTTGAACATTTATGCTGAATGTTTGCCGTCTTCATAAATGAAGTTATGCCAAGGCAAACAGTTTAATACAAGAAAATTTTTTTAAAAAGTTAAACCTTTGAAAAAGAAAGAGAATGCTCTAACAAATAAGAGTAAAAAATAAAATACCAAATTCAAGATCCTTCACATTGTCAACTAAATACATATCCTTAATGATAGGAATTCTCCGATGGTTCAAGATTTACATGTAATGAAACTGCACCTAGAAAATATAATATGTAAAATATTTAGTATGTAGTTTTCTTTTACATTGCACCAATCGTTTTTCTTTTTGAAAAAAGGACATTTTCATCGAGTGTTTTTCTTTTAAAAAATACAAATTCTATTAAGTACATATAAGTATTCCAACAAAATTCTAACAAAGATTTCCCCCTTTTATCATAGATGACTTTTCCCCTTCTTAGTTTTCAAAAGTATCTCGTCACCTTTATAATTCTTTCACTAATGACCTCATCCCTTCCTGCACTGAGGTGTTGATGTGCTCTCACCTTTGTGATTTACTGCAATTCTAATACCCTTTGCTAGAGTCGTCAATCTTCCGTGATGTCAGTTCACCGTGATGCACATTGCTGAGGATACACGAACAGATGTAGTTAAAGTGACTGCATGTTAACAAACATCCTGGATTGTTCAGTTAGTAAAATGATGATTCAAATAAAATAACTGATTACTAGTATGGTTTTGATAATAATGTGGGTATTCCTATCACTGTTTTTCCACCTACTATTACATGCTCGAAGCGGCATCTATACCAAAGAATATAGCAGGTTAATCGCCTGAATGATTTACAACTTGTCAAGTGACATGAGTGTTATAAGTACAATTTATATAATTATTTACGAATTCAATATTGTATAACAGTGTTGTAGAGTTCATTGGGTAACAGACATGGTTGTTTTGCTATTGTAGCCCCTCTCTCTCTCTCTCTCTCTCTCTCTCTCTCTCTCTCTCTCTCTCTCTCTCTCTCTCTCTCTCTCTCTCTCTCTCTCTCTCTCTCTCTCTCTCTCTCTCTCTCTCTCTCTCTCTCTCTCTCCCTCTCTCTCTCTCTCTCTCTCAGAATCATGTGGAGGTTTAGTAATCTAAATAAAGGTTAAGATAATGAATACTGTTATCTTTCAGTTTCCTGACCCTTGGCAATGGGAGCATAAATTCTGCTGCGCTAAAGTTTTCTATTCTCTTGAACGTCGTCAATACTGAATCATGTAGGCACGTAATTTAAAATACAATTTGTCACTTTTTCGTGGTTGACTTAGGTCATTTTCTTATTCCAAATTTTCACGTATATTTAATTCACCCTTAAAATACGGTCTGCGTTACAAAGGAAACACGAAATCCGTTTTTCAATAGCATCCTACGGATTTCCTTATGAAGCCAATGGTTAGCTTTGTTACCATTAAACTGTTTCTTTACATCGAAGCTCCTTCCTTAGTTAATGTTTTGCTCAGGTCAACAAAAGGAAATATTCAACTCATCTCAAGTTGATATCTGCTGATGATTTTAAGTGTTAATTTTACCATAAATGCCCTTCATTGCAAATACACAACATTGCAAATTCTAAATTAATTCACGGATTACTCGTTTAATTCTTAAATCCGATTACTCTTTGACGATGTGTGTAATTAGATACAATATAGAATCCATTTGCTATGGATTAAATATTCAATGTGATGTTCCTTCATGCAGAATGTCATAAAGCTTTTATATCTTAACAGTTTAAAGGTGCTTATTGTTTTTGGTTTTTTTGGAAGAGAGTAAATTTCTATATATAAATGATATTTTGTTATCTTTCAAATGGAATTTTACAATAGTTGACAACCACTCTCTAACATGTTATTTATTTTTGTAAATGCATACGTTACAGTATATACTTGACAACACTAGTTCGAGATACATGAACATTTTGAAGTTATCAATAAAGATATATTTTTACATTGAGCACCTGAAAGCATTATCAATAAAATTGCAAATATCCCTATTGCCCAGTATAGTATAACTTGCACTCGTTGTCGATTATTCACAATTCTTACAACCCAGGAACATGCGCCATTTAAGATATAACAAGCTCTAACTTTAGAAAAACGTTAATTAATCGGAAGCAGCTATATTATTATATTTTTATTGGTTTACGTTTTCTAAATTGACGAGATGCATGTAAAGGTACTTTGCAATTACTGCCCGTCTTTTCCCATGCTTGCTAGAAATAAAACTGATGTTTACCAAATAACTTGTTAGGCAGAAGTTAATTGTTTGAAAATGGCACTTGTAAAACCAAATCCTATAATTGGAAGTATGTTTGTAACTCGTCAACTCTTGAAAACAAAAACGAAGGGGAAAAAGTTTGGCAGGAAAGTTACGTGTGATTGAGCAATTACAAACATTACCACATACATAAACGCTTCTTGTTTAATTGTGTACCACTAAAATTACTGTTGGACTGAAGTGTGCACAAATAACATATATTGAAGTATGTCCATGGTGTGTAATGAGCATTTTCAAATTCAGTGCCTCTCCTTACTCGGCTGCAAGTACTTTGATTTGTTTAATGCAGTGTGTTTTTTATTCTTAAATTCAAATTCCTGCTTTTCTGGAAAATTGGCAAAGAGACAATGAAACAAAGCTTAACAAACTTATTTAAGGAGACAGAATGACAGATAGTAGGCTATAAGTGTTATAGCTTATGTAATTAGCAATCACATTCATAGAACTGTGACGCCCACTTCTTATATTCTTAAAGCATTTGTTCGATTTTCAATAAGATTAGTGAATTGCTATGATAGGCATTTACCCGTCAGTGTGTAAAATAGTGTTCAAACAAGTACCCCTTTTATTTCCTCCATTGCTAAAAAAATGACTTTACACAGAGGTGGCATGGATTTTGTAATAACTTAGCTGTTGAAACTTGCTATCTCGAACACCTGATAATGGTAAGGTGTCTAATGTCAGTCTAGGGTTGATTTACTGTGTATCTGTCAGTGTGAGAGGTTTATTCTGAATACAACCAGGGAGTTCAGATATCTTTAACTGTACAAGAAGATCCAGATACGGTAGAATTTCGTTTTTCCGGACACTTTATTGTGCCTGGATCGGGATTCGCTGGTTATCTTAGAAAAATCCTTGAGGGGTTGAACTTAAAGAAACAATTCGTGAATTGTCATGACATCATGTTTAGTTTTAATGCCAACCTCAATGCCGCAATGCATGGTATTTGAATTGAATACATCTCACATATTTCTCCCACAAAAACAAATATTTGATACTAATAGTTGTCAGTGAGTATCTGAAAGCAGCTTAATGTTAAATGTTCGAAATCACACGCCCAACTTGGTTACTCGTTATATAACCAAGCAACACTATAAACTCCCAACTTTTCAGACGACTTCTTTCAAAGTTTCAAATACCATGTTTGAAACGTATGGTTTAAATCACACTAGCGACCTATTTATTTTTATATTGTCACAAGACAAGTTCTCAGCAACATTCGGTACTTCTCTATTAATTGACACCATTGATAAAGTTTGGCATATTTGACTCCAACAACTAAATTTAACAACTCTTAAATCACATAAATAACAATAACAGTTATCTACTAGTATCTCTTGTTAAAAGATCATCCCCACATCTACATAAAGCTACATTTCTACATTTAAAATGATATATTTTTAGGTTACAAGCGCAGTTGCTGCTACATGTTTCAAGTGGTAAAATTTTTGAAAATTTTGAATGTAAATTTATTAGCTCATCGGGTCTGACCCGATGGGCTTATGGCATGGCATGGCGTCCGGCGTCCGTCCATCCGTCCGTCCATCCATCTGTCCATCCGTCCGTAAACTTTTCACTTTTTCGACTTCTTCTCCAGAACCAATGACTCTAGAGAGCTGAAATTTTATGTGCATACTCCTTGGCCAATGGGGATTCTAAATTGTAGATTTCGTGACCCCATGACCCCAAATGGGGTCACAAGGGTCAAAACCTTAAAAATCTATTTTTATCTTCTTCTCCAGTTCCAAAAGGTCCAGAGAGCTGAAAAGTTGTGTGTAGACTCCTTGGGCACTGGAGATTCTAAATTGTAGATTTTGTGACCCAATGACCCCAAATGGGGTCACAGGGGTCAAAACCTCAAAAACCTAATTTCATCTTCTTCTCCAGTTCCAAAAGGTCTAGAGAGCTGAAAAGGTGTGTGTAGACTCCGTGGCTAACGGGGATTCTAAATTGTATGTTTGGTGACCCCATGACCCCAAATGGGTTCACAGGGGTCAAAACCTAAAAAACCTAATTTCATCTTTTTCCCTACTTCCAAAAGGTCTAGAGAGCTGAAAAGGTGTGTGTAAACCCCGTGGCCAACGGGGATTCTAAATTGTAGGTTTGGTGACCACATGACCCCAAATGGGGTCACAGGGGTCAAAACATAAAAAACCTAATTTCATATATTTCCCTAGTTCAAAAAGGTCTAGAGAGCTGAAAAATTGTGTGAAGACTCCTTGGACACTGGGGATTCTAAATTGTAGATTTCGTGACCCCATGACCATAAATGGGATCACAGGGGTCAAAACCTCAAAAACCTAATTTCATCTTTTTCCCTACTTCAAAAAGGTCTAGAGAGCTGAATAGTTGTGTGTAGACTCCTTGGGCACTGGAGATTTTAAATTGTAGGTTTGGTGACCCAATGACCCCAAATGGGGTCACAGGGGTCAAAACCTAAAAAATCTATTTTCATCTTCTTCTCCAGTTCCAAAAGGTCTAGAGAGCTGAAAAGTTGTGTGTAGACTCCTTGGCCAACGGGGATTCTAAATTGTATGTTTGGTGACCCCATGACCCCAAATGGGTTCACAGGGGTCAAAACCTAAAAAACCTAATTTCATCTTTTTCCCTAGTTCCAAAAGGTCTAGAGAGCTGAAAAGGTGTGTGTAGACTCCTTGGCCAACGGGGATTCTAAATTGTAGGTTTGGTGACCACATGACCCCAAATGGGGTCACAGGGGTCAAAACCTAAAAAACCTAATTTCATCTTTTTCCCTACTTCCAAAAGGCCTTCAGAGCTGAAAAGGTGTGTGTAGACTCCTTGGGCACTGGATATTCTAAATTGTAGGTTTGGTGACCCAATGACCCCAAATGGGGTCACAGGGGTCAAAACCTGAAAAATCTATTTTCATCTTCTTCTCCAGTTCCAAAAGGTCTAGAGAGCTGAAAAGGTGTGTGTAGACTCCTTGGCCAACGGGGGTTCTAAATTGTATGTTTGGTGACCCCATGACCCCAAATGGGTTCACAGGGGTCAAAACCTAAAAAACCTAATTTCATCTTTTTCCCTAGTTCCAAAAGATCCAGAGAGCTGAAAAGGTGTGTGTAGACTCCTTGGCCAACGGGGATTCTAAATTGTATGTTTGGTGACTCCATGACCCCAAATGGGTTCACAGGGGTCAAAACCTCAAAAACCTAATTTCATCTTTATCCCTAGTTTCAAAAGGTCTAGAGAGCTGAAAAATTGTGTGAAGACTCCTTGGACACTGGGGATTCTAAATTGTATGTTTGGTGACCACTTGACCCACAAATGGGGTCACAGGGGTCAAAACCTTAAAATCCTACTTTCATCTTCTTCTCCAGTTCCAAAAGGTCTTGATAGCTTAATAGTTGTGTGCAGACTCCTTGGACAATGGGGATTCTGAATTTTCTTTTCGGTGACCCCTTGACCCCAAATGGGCAATGGGCCTTTTTTATTTAACTTTGAATAACTCTGACGTTGGGACAGGCTATCTTTCCTACACTGCCCATGAACTCATGGTCTAAACCCAAACACCTATTTCTATCAAAAGTCTGATGAGCTACAGAGCCCATGGCTCTATTTTTATCATTATTTTAGCCTATCATGTAATTGAAGATTAGAAGTGGTTGGGCATCGGAATCTAAATTCACTATGCTGTTAAGCATGTTCTTAAAATTTGATTACAACTTGCATCAGGTATGCATTTAAGCATAACATAGTACAATTCAAAAGAAACATCGTTTAAACAATTGCAAGTTTGTTTGTGTAGAGAACGTTGTTCATTGTCACAAAGCATTCTCACTGGGTATTGTTTAAATGCCTCATGGCAGATGGTGATAAACGAGTGGTACATTACTTGTTATTTATCTTTAAGCAGGAACCCTTGGGCTTTGGGCAATCTTACTTCCAAGATGATTTTACGATGCATACATGAGGCAAAGTGTTATTCATTTTGGAGGAAGAGATGGTTATACATATCATTCTCATGGTTTTCATTTTCAGGTAATAATTATTTCATACAGCAGTAATTGTCTGGAAGCAATTGTTAGTGAGTATACAGAGTAGTTCACAAACTTACAAATGAAAATCCATATAAGAGATGGTTTGTTTTTCCTAAACGGCAAATGCTTTGCAATATCAACTAAGTTCAATAAATTGTAAGCAATTGGGAATTGATTTATAATGTTTAACAAGTAAGTGCAATTCAAACCACGAGGCTATCTAAAAACTAAAGTTAACAAACGTTTTGGTGTTAGGGACAGACTAAATAATTGTGTGTGAATTTGTAATATATTATGACAATGATCAAAGCTCATTTTAGAACTACAATTTTTCCTAAAATCAATGATAAATTTCAGTGACAGTAACTTACAGTTTGTGTTGAGTTTTCTTTTAAAAAATATAAAGACTTTTACTGGTTTCTAAAGTTGTAATGTTACATTGATTGCTATATAATCTTGTAAAAAAGTGATACAAACATATAGTTTCAATACTTCATCGCTCAGCAAATCAGAATTGGTAGAATAACTGCATCGAACATGTATGGCAAAAGTTAATCATACATTGACCGACGTAAATTCCTTTTGTTTGTCTATTAGGAAAGAATTGTCATTATCAGCAATGGTGATTTTGAGAAGGTAAACATTTCTTTCAGTTTTCTAAAGATCAGTCTTGATTATTACATTCTGTGAAAAAGTTAATGGAGGTTTTCACAAAAATATCGGTTATCAGATTTTAAGTTGAATTGGTTATTTGGCCCAATAGCCATGTTCATTTCCTGGTTCAGCTTTGAAAACAAAATTTCAAATATCCGGTTGCTCACGTTTCGTACAAAGCATTTTCATAATGTTGGAATTATTTTATTACGTTCACTTTGATGTGCAGATATTACAGAGTCTTTGTTCATTTTGGATTCTGAACATAAATTGAACGTCCGTAGTGATAGTTCGTATAGTATATTTTCTTATCTGTCATTTTGCCTTTAAATATATACAGGTTATATATGACGTCGAATAACATTCATATCACACCGAGTGAAGTAGGAAATTTTATGTTCACGAGTGGCGCAGCCATGAGCATAATTACAGAAATTCTACTTAACGAGATGAGATAGATATTGCTTTTGACGAAAATGTCAAATATTCCATTTATTTTATCCCCCAATGTGGCGCAAATTACAGAAACGTTTAAGAATGATGTAACGGATTATGTCAAATGATTATAGGGTTATTTTACTAGTAGAATCGCACTGAAATTTCATTCAGTGAAAATACAATTTTAATTGTCACTGATAAATGACGTATTTCACCATTGAAAATGTATTCTGTATCTCAAAAAGTTATATTGAACCGAATTAATTAAAAACTTTGAACCACATTTAAACGAGACACAATGCCTAATCAGTCATGTGCAACACAACAAGTCAAACGTTTTTTAAAAAGAACAAAGCTTTTAAGAGGATTCAGCTACTCCATATAGTTTAACCGTTACATATGTGTGTCATTGGTGAAGGTTTCATAAATAAAATGTTTCCTTTCATAGTAGAATGTATTCTACTCATCTCATTATATTTCAAAATATTTCTTAAAGCAAATAGAACAAAATAATCCTAGATAAATCGTTTATCCCACTAAAAATGATTTTAATACATTAAGAAGATTATTTTCATGGTGTTGAAACATTCTTAACATGTCCAAAAATAATTATCCCTTTCTTTTATATGCTCAAACAATGCTAACGAAGGAAAAAAAGGAGGTCATGACATCAATGAATGATTAGCTTAGATCAAGACTAATATTCGTCTTCAGTGGTTATTCAACAAGGATCCATTATGTATCACCAATGATCCGTGTTACAGATTTTAAAAATCCTATGCAATTTTATTCAGATTGAGATTTTTATTTATCCTCAATAATCAGATTCACAGAACATGACTGCATTGATCAGTGCCTTAATGGTGAATTTAATAGGGCGGAGAGAAAGAAGATAACTTTTTGTTGAAGGTTTCTAAACGATCTCGTGAATGTAAATGAAGGTTTATGGATCTTTAGAATAAGATCATAACTCAGTGATAATGTTACTGTTGTATGGTAACGTGTGTTAATTCAGTAAAAGGTTTTGAGTATTTCCTTCAATGATTTTTCAATTTTGCTCAAACTCTAATTGATCCATAACAAAGTTTTTCTTTCGGTGGTTTATCATTTTCAATTTCATTGATCAGAATGATGATGCAAAAATACAATGGTCAATATTATCATCCAATCAAGTTGAAATTCTAAAACAAAAATTTGATAATATTCATCTGTGTGTAACGGAAAAAGGAATTATAGAACAGAAAAAAACCTTTTTGTAAGTGGTCGTTGCTTGATAGTATTCACCGAAGAGTTTTTTAAATATTTCGGTTCAATATGACATATAACGAGCATTGATAAATATTGTTAAATATGTGGTTACTTTATTAAAATGGTTACATATTGTTTATAGTAGTTAGATTATAAAAAGACAAATATACTTACCAATTCTTCAACTGTATGTTTTTGTTACTTGTAATATATCCTGAAAATAAATAAATAGGAAATGGAGAAAATTAAGAAATGAACATATTCATCCTAAAGATATGTATATGTTAATGTTAACGTTTTCACATCTATCATATCTTAAGTTGATATATACTTCTTTACATATATGTTCTTTGTTTCATTGCAAATAAATTCATGAATCTTTTGTAAAGTGTTATGATCACTCATCATGTGTGGGTACAGTAAAGAAAGAAGCGCAATAACACATACATGAACAGACTGACAAAGCAAATGTGTACACGTATTACCAAAAATTTTACTTTAAGAAGACAAGAAATCTAAATTGGTATAAGCTCATTGTGAATCCTTTTAAGAATCGATTGTACCTGTGTCTGCATATCAATCATGTTAACATACAAGACATTTTAAATATTGTTTGATGATACCACTGATGTTATCATCATTCAAGTGAAAAAAGATAATTATAATATCTATTGTCAAACAGTTTATGGCAAATATTTACCATTTCATAACAGCATATTTGACTCCATCCGACATAAGCTTATATTTGATTTTAATTCATAATTATATACGTTTAAGGAAATTAAACGACAGAATAAGCACGATTATATACATATTTTATCTTTGCTCAAAGTGGAAATGTTTAACAAAGTATAAAAGCCATTGTATCCCAAAGTTGTACTTTGAATAAGTATTAAGAATGTTTACTCAAGCTCTTCCTGAAATTGTGATTAATTGATTTTAAAAAGATTAAAAAATACGAGGAAATTATTTCATCCTAATGATTGTTCGTATTTGGTGTGTTTACATCTTTGAGAATAGAACTGCCAATTGGTCATGAAGTGGATATTGTCAATCAATGTTGTCAATGTCTCTCCCTAAAGAGGAGGGTTGTCCATCGATTTCTCCAGGAACTTTACGATCTCTAAATATGGCTCTTTGTAGATTTGATACTCATATTAACGCATCCATGATTATGACGAAGTATTTTCCACTATTAAAGTTTCTTATGAAGGAATGAGACATGCTTCGTTTTACTATCAGACAAAGGAAGGAAATAGTTTCTCGTGTTAAAATGTGCACTGAATATCTTTTAATATTGTATCAATAGTGTGGGTGCTTTGTAATGCAAACATTTGTCGTAAACATAAAACTGTATGTCTACAGTAACAATACGGCTATTGATGAAATACACCTTTGATTTAAAATGAGATTTTACTCAAAGCTTAAACCAGATTTGTAAATAAAATTGGGAATACTACAACGTCAATTTATTTTATAAATGGTTTATTTTATCTACGCATAAAATATGCATAAAATATTCAAGTAAACCATACAAAAGTAAAGATAACATTAAGTCCAATACTTCCATCTAAATCACAACTTAATTAGCCTGATTCTCTTAACATTTCAGTTATATTTCAATTTGACATTTTGTTATTTTCTGAATGGTCATATCCATAGACATAGCTATATGACTTAAGTTAAAGCAATGAACATATCTTAAACTTGCTTACTCTGATTGCGTCGCAATGTTTTCCGGCAAATCGATACTATTTTCTTAGTTATAAAAAGTTACATAAGTGTTTTGTCTTTGTTCTTAGTGGCACAGTGAATACTTTTAGATTCAGCCATTATAAGTGAAACTGTTCGATTGTACGTATGTGATATTTGAGAAGTCAATTATGCCGGGTTTATGTTTGACTTTCCCATACATTAACAAAATATAACGGTAACAGAATGCTTTCCAAATAAAAGGAGATATTCAAAAACAGAGTTCGCTTTGGTGAAACTGTTTCAAAAGGGGCCACCGTTTTCTCCTCCAAAACGAGAAAGAAATATTTTGAGCTGAGGATGCATGATAAAATTTTAATATTGATTTTGCTTTTCACTGATGTGGAAGTTTAAAGAAAGCAACTATTACGAATAAATGGATCAGAGGCTACGTGGGCAGAATTTAGTGAGGACGCTATTGGCAGAGGAGAGTGTTCACGTGCATATATTTGCCGTCGAAACCTGAGAGGTGAAGTCATCTTTATTCGGTTGAGACTCCGCCACTCTAGCTTAAATACACACATGCATAGTCTAGTGAACGATGTGTTTGCCATGTGTTTTAAATGTTCAAATAATGCAAATAAGCAATTGTAAAGAAACTGCTTTTTGATTTGAGCATGAAGAGCATAATGAATATTGAGAACATCTCAAAGACGTAATAACATCAAAATCAAGCGTTTTCTATCTTAAAGCTACTCTTGGGGACCCCTTTACAATATGTACACAAAAAAGGGAAAATATGTTAATATCAGTTAAACAATTATTTTACATTTAATTTCAACAAAAACATTCAAACCAAGACACGGTATCACACCAACCTTAAGAAAAGTTCAGATCTAGTCATTGATACATTTTTATATGTTTCGGCATTTTCATGTCATATAAAAAGATTTATAAAAATATATAATGAATTATAACATTGGTAGTTATCTGTAAATAAACTTCAAATGTTTGTAAAAATGCAACATATTAAATTGCTATTTATTGTCATCTTTGAGCGTGATCCCAAGGTCTTACCATCACATCATTTATAGACTGGGATACGTAAAAAGCAAAAAAAAATTATGTTCTGTCACGCTTTAGTTCTTACCGAAGATATAATGATAATTCAGGTGAGGACTATTTTATCTGAAATGTGTATTGCTGGCATAGATTTTATCCACATGATTTTCACGAAGTAATACTACGTTAAAAGGAAACTGTCTGAGTTGGGATATTCTTCTCATTATCGAGCATCTTCATTTGACTTGCAAAAAATCCAAAAATAGGTAAGCTGTGACTCGTGTCTAGGAATTAGTGTCTTTGGACTTTAAAGTTTATCAATGTGGTCGTGATGTTCCAAAGTGTTTTCGACCTATTTGTTCAGCACTAAAAACCTTTAAAGATCATAGTATATAAAGGTATTGTGTTTCTTTATAACTAAAGAGTGCGGGGTTGGACTTGTTTCCCTCTATTAATAATTTAATAATCAAAGTTAAAATGATTGAATCAAAGTTAAAAGTTAATTTAATAAAAGTTTAAATCAAAGTTATTGTATTTATTTAGTTTTCAGAGAACACCACAGAAGAAACCAATACAAACAAGTTTTCATGAATTCACGTGTACGGAACATAATTTTAGAAATCGTCTTCATCATGAAGGTAGTGCAAATGCCATGATCGAGTTCTTAGTGGCATATAATCAATTTTACATGGATATGTATAATGATCTTTATGTACCGGCATTATGTTTTGTCCAGTTTTTGTCAGGGTTGCAGAAATTTTCAAGAAATCATGATTATCTTTTATGCAATTAAGAAGAAGTTAATAAAATAAACGATGTTTGAAGATGGTTAACGTGGCTGTAACTAACCCATCTTACAAATAATATATATTCCGTTATTTGGAATATACATGGCTCACCCTATCTATGCATGCATGCATGCATGAATCACTGATGTGAAATAGGATTAGACCTATACCCAATTTCTTAAGCTATAAATCACAAGGTTGGTGTCATATTTTAATATCAGTGCATGGGCAGAAAATCATTATCTTATGATACACAGTTTTGAAATTTGCAGAAGCTCAATTGAGTAAAACTAGCCAGGTCATCAACATAATATGCTAATAAAAGTGTTATGGACCAAAACTTATATCTAATGTATAGGAAAACATTCTTATTTTACAGAAAATAGATTTTACTTTCTGTCGAGCATAGAAAAGAAATGTTTGTTTGAAAGATGTCAATGGAAACTTTCAGGTGTAAATGCCTGTAATGACGATGTTAGAAAGATGATACTTTGTTTAAACGTAAATGTTAATGAAAATTAATAATAATAATATTTTTAAGGTATGACAACATAAGTATTTGTAGAATATCGAGGTAACAAAGATAACAGACTAACACTGACAAGAAAGGGTATAACAGCTAAGATTATAAGATGAGAAGTGTGGAAGTACATGTACCTATCAATCAGAGCAAAATAGGAAAATTGGTATTTTCTCTCTTTTTATAAACAAGTATGATGAACTGTTTTAAAGGAGCAGTGGCAGTTTTTTAAAACATATAAAGCGACCACACAAAAAAAAATGTTGTTATTTGCAAGACAATGGATTTCAAACAATAGATACAGTTCTAAAAAGAACGTACTATGTTCAATTGAGCTATGCGAATTAACTCAATTTCCTCAAATGATTAAAAGGCCTTCACAAAAGAATGGCCGACAATGGATTTTGCTTGACACTTGAAACTTTATTCTACGGCTTCAGATGACAAGGCTAGCGATAGAAAATAAGGTATGTGACTCTCTGAAGATACATTTGACATAAAATAAACATTTTTGGGGGAAAAGAATTTTTGAAAAATGTGCTACTGCCCCTTTTAACACTTAAGAAAAATGCATGTTTAAGAAGCTTACATAGTGAAACGATTGTATTCACTAAAGATTCCTTTCATGACAAAAATAATTGAATCGGTTTAAAGGTTTTCTGTCGCATATGTTGCTAAATTAATGCCCGACATCAATCAAGGGTGACATTACTGTTCTTCTTTTATATCTGCCAACCCAAATCCAATTGAGAAAGAAGTAAAAGAGCTTTAAATGGTGTTATTACGTATTTAGGACCCTGAGTTCATTGCCTTTAAAAGATGCTACGTACTTCGGTTCACAAATTTTGATAAGACAATGTTTCACACAAACGGATTATTGGGCATGGACTAATCTTTCGATAAAAATACAGACTTAAGAAAGCCATATGATTTAACTAAACATATAACGGTTTATCCTGGCTATGAGTGTATTTCGCAGAACTATTGGAAATTGAAACATCTTCAAAGATGTATTTTTTTATGATTCCAGTTCTTTAGAAGTCATCAAATCCAGCATGGAACATCCTTATTGATCTCGATATCTTTTTCTGTTTATCAAGTTTTCTGTTAATAACAAATTGAAAAAAAAAACCCGGAGCATTAGGAAATTATTATATTGATAACCTTAGTTCAAAGAAGTCTAATGGCCTAATGTTCGTCTTCAGTAATTATTCAACAAAAATCCTTTATGTTTAGCCATTGATCCGTGATGAAACTTTGTAAATCATCTTTGGTAATCGGCTTGATCATTTTTCTCCATTAATTGGATTCCACTTTTAACACAGTTTTTATCGAAATAGAGAAACCAACGTAATCTCGTTTGTCGACATAAGCATTATCTGTTTGAGAATGACATTTTACATCCTATTTGGATGAGTAAATACCTATATGAATATCTAAAAAATGTAACATATTCCAAGCTATGAATTTTTCAGTTTATCAAAATCTAAAATTTTGAATGATTTTGTTAACACAGAATCGCAACGACAAGATACATTATTTTAATGAAATACGTTACATAACACGGATATTATATTTGATTGTCTGTTGAAATGTATATCGTAGACATATTCGCTATTATTTCTGTTAAAATGCAGAATCAACACCATATTCTATATGGTTGTCTTGTAGATGAGGACAAAAAGTACATTTATGAACTTCATTATTCGTTTATGCTTCAAACTATGTCTTATGTTGTTTTCTATTTTTCTTTCACTTTAATGAGACGAAAGGTAGCATATACTGGTCGCGAAAGCATAATTGGTCAATCATGCTCTATCAGGACCATGTTATACTGATTTTATTTTTCACAAATAATTACACAATGGAATCTTGATTTTCTTTTGGACTACTTCAAACCTGCTCCAAGAAGGTATGACGTATCTTTACTCTCGTGCAATGACGGGGAGTATATTGCATGGATGGAAATGTAGTCGATTTTGAGAATCACTTCCAAATCTTTCGTAATTGTGAGAATTAATTCTGCAGTTCTTGAAATGTCTGAAGAATGTGTTTGATCAGAACTAGTGCCTGCATTTGACAATTGATTTGTCTCTATGAATAGACCATCGAACGAATCCTGAAATGGTTGGTTTCTATTCGTCCATTGGTAAATCAGAGGACAACGTTATATTGATTTCCCTGGAGAAGATACATTCGTTCCTCCGTGCAGTGTAGTGTTGAAATGATTCACATATATGGATATAAATTCATGAAATGATTTTTTAAAAATTAAAATATGTTTATTGATTAAATGTGATGTTTTGACATATTAGAATAAAATAATAATTTTCAATCTTTCAATAAATAATTTGTCGAAGATAACATAGAATGGCATACATATAAAGAAAAGGTCATGGTTCGGCACAGCAAAAATTATATTTTGTACCTAGAAATACAAAATAAACGCAATGAGCTGAAAACTCAAACTCAAAATGAAATCATCACGGTAAATGACAATATATTTTCAAACCAATATTTCTATGACTATAAGATATACCTTTTATGTATGTTGACATTAACAAAAGTGTTCAATTTTTCAAATGTACTTAGAAGCATGGAGCATCGACACAAGAGCTATCAAAATATTTTTGTTTAATGGCTAATGGAATGATTCAGCGGCTCAATAAATCAGTTATGTTTACCAGTCTCATGTTGTTATCAACAATTGTACCATAAAAGGAAAGGTCTTTCATCATCCTTTAACCACATTGATTCGAATGTCAATGCATGCTATAAATGCTATCTAAAACACATTTTTAAGAGAATTTGTGAAAACGATAAAAAAAATTTAACTATACAAAAACAAGAACTCTTTAAAAGGCAGCTTAATTAAATGAAAGACGTATTTTGTTTCATTTCTATGTATATTATCCTGCAATCACTGGAGGTTTTATAACACAGAGTGATGAAGCAATCTTATGTGATAATAAAAGACAGATATCATAGATATACATAACACCTGAAAATAACTTTGGTTTTTCAGCATTTTCATTTCCAACCTGTTATGAAGTAATAGATAAGTAAATGCCATGATTGATAATAATCTACTGTGACTCATGAGGTTTAAACTGTTTATTTACAACTTTGCAAGTGCCGCAAATTAGAAGTACTATCTTGGTACACAGATATCACAGAAATGAGATTGGGTTAAGCCCCAAGATACTTCCTCAGCAATGAATCACAAGGCTGGTGCCATATTTCTAGTTCAGCGCCAACAGGCACGAGGTCATTATCGTACAGAGGATGAACGTTCTAAATTACAATTTTGAAGGTGACAAAAAGTCATTTGCGTTAAGACAGTAGGGCAATTGATCGAGTATACCAAGTAATTTGCTAATGGACTTATGATTTTCAACTTTAGATAACATAACATGAAGTACTATGATGATATTTCTTTGGAGGTCCTTGGTCACGTCAGTGTCTTAAAACGTTACGTGACTTACATATATACTTTCATTGTTTCTGTACATCTACTTTATTCCTGATTAATGTGGTTTTAGATTTTTTTTAACACAAAGGAAAAAGCAATATATCCACCTTATTTGACATATATCTTATATGTTCATAAATGACAATTCTGTCATTGTTATGAGGCAAATAAGTATCTGCCATTTCTTCTTCCTAATCTTTTATTGTTTTTTTCTTTAACATAGGATGTCAGTATCTAGCTTATGTTACTAATTTTGTAAGAGTTATTTTTTTTCATCAATCATAAAAATAATCATTAAAAACAAGTAGAAAATTACTGACTATTCAAGGTTTAGTATTTTATTTGTTTTGTAAAACCACCTTCTTACTGAAAAGTATTTGATAAAAAGTCTTATATAGACGAATCACTAAACTAATATATGAACATACAGATTTCATGTTTACATTTATACCTATGTACAACATATCAAATAACGCTGAAAAAACAAAATAACCTTACACTTATAACAAACTATTTTCTTTCATAGTTCATGATAGCATAGAAAATAATGTGAAACAAAATAATATGACTTCTTTCCATATCTATCTTTACTATGTCTGAAATCTCCATTAAAAGCCAATACACGGTTTGCCCTTTAGGGCTGGACATATATGTCAAATTCAAATTAAATGCAACTGTTAAGTTTTTTAAGTTTTGATGGCAGTTATCTTTATAATATTTTCTATTATTACTATCCGAGAAAGTGTGTCATATAACTTTACGAAACGAGTGTGAATGTTTGTATTATCCTAGCGAGAGCGAGGGTTATACACAAATTCGTACGAATTTCGATAAATATCATATGACACACGTCCGAGGGTAATACTTTCTTTATTACCGATTCTATTCCATTTAAAACGCATTGAAATATTCAGGCATCGGCCTGCTTCCTCTGCGACGGCCCGCTTAAGTGACGTCACGAGCAATGGTTTTAAGTTGTCACAGACGACGACATACGGTAACTCGCGCTGAAACAATCGTTGCTAGGCAAAAGTAATATGAGCACATGTGCTCATATTTAAAATATGTCACCACTTAAGTTGAATCAATTCTTGCTCCAACTGTAAGAACTTTTAAAACGTACAGTATGTAAGGTTAGGTTAGGTTCTATCAAATCAGGTCATTCTCTGTCAAATACAGAACAGAAACCTGACGAAATACATTCTTTATTTGTCACAAAAACTGTTGGCTTTTTAAATAAAATTAAATTCGATTCAACTTTATCAATATCACATCTTCGATATATTGTAATTGACACTTTTTCTCAGTAGCATCAAGTTCAAAAGTATTTTACAAAAGGGAAGATAATTCAAGGTTACTAGTAGTGAAACCTTTCTAAATCGAAGTTGTCTTTACAGCGCCATAGAAATGATTCGATCAACAACCTACAAAGGTGAAACTGATATGCGTTTTACTTAAAATATTAAAGTATGCGTAAATAAGATAGTGAAACTAATACGTTGATTCAAACAAGTCAGATGATTTCCATAAGCAGTATTTTAGAAGCTGAATTGGTAATTGATATCTTAATATATAATAATATATATAATAATTGTCATCACTTGTTTGACTGAAACGACGCATTGCTCGAAATAAAAAAAGTTGACTATCTATAAGAACTTGTTCTTCCTGTCAGGTAATCTACTTATGCGTTCTTAAGCCACTATCGTCTTGTTTTAACAATTTCCGACATATGATGGTTGAAACCATTACCATTTTCTGATAGTGTTTTGTTTTGTAGATATTTATTTTCAGTAATAAGATTGCTATAATGACAGTAATTCTTTTAGTAACACTAAATTTTACACAGAAGTAACTTGGAAAGAGAGTGGTTACTCTCCCATAAACTTTTCTAAGTTGAAAAAGTGCCCAATACCTTTTAATGGTCAACGATCAAATGTAATAGATTTTTTACTAATATGTACTTAGATAACATTATACCAGTATTATCTTTAACCGCCAATACTAAGAAGTATATATTATCAACTGGTCTCACACATCAAGACGAATATTTGCATCCACGTGCACTACAGTAAATTACAAGGTTTCAGTGTTTACTAAGTTTTTGATAGGCTTGCAAATTGCTTTCCCTATCTAGGCATACAGATAGAAGTGGATTAAGTTAAGTCCCGAGGTACCTTTCACTGATAAATCACATGATTGGTGCCATATATCCATTCCAGAAGCAACAAGCAAGAGGTCATTTATGTGCACAGGGTAAGAGTTCAAACCAACATTTCTGAAGCTGACAAGAGCTCATTTCATAGAAAGTCTATTATGTTAAGCGCCTTTTGTAACTTTGTAGTACCTAAATAAGTTGTATGCAGGGAGTTAGATTATTTTCAAAATCGTCTAGACTAAAAGGACTGATGAAGATTTCAATTAAAAACTTTAAACAAACTATCCTTCCTTGTTTTGTGAGAATGCCTTATTAAGAGCAATACTTATGCAGGGCTCTATATGTTATTGTCTCTAATCGCAACGTTGTGTGACCAACTTGCACGCAAAGATGAGTATGCCCTTTTGCGGTAGTGATTTCATACCTTATAATAACTCTCACTGTTGTATTTAAATCTATATCTGAAAGTTAATCATCTTTAAATCAAATGTTTTTATATTGAAATTCCCGTCAAGTACTTTAAATTATTTTTGATTGAAAAAGTATAATTTTTTGTTTTTTATTTAATAGTCATTATAAATAGCTTTTAAACTTACATTCGCGTACATAAATAATCACTATCAATTATTCAATATGTTTAGAAACTATAACCAGCAAATATTTCTACTGAAAAATACAAATTTTGTTTCCGACTACTTGTGTCAAATATTCTTAACATAAGGTCACAGTAAAGTATCTTTTCATCTTTGACCTTGCAGATAGCTACATAACTTTCAACGTGAATCACTGAATGTCAGTTAGATATAAGATTATAAACTATTTTATCATTATATCTAATTCTATAATTCATTTAAGACATTTAATTCGTAACCATTTGCAATATTCTCATTGTCATTGGCAAGTAATTTTAATACCAATAAGCTTTGGGATAATTGAAGTTACCTAGAAATAAGTATATTGTTTTTTTCGTTATTTTATTTTGAATGTTGAAACGTTTATAATTCTTCATTTCCATGTATTCTCACTGTAACCGAGAAACCTTGTTCATACAAAAATGTGAAAGGAAGACTGTCATTACCTACAAATATGAAATAATTTGTTTCCATGATACATGTAAGCGAAGCGTGTTTCTTGTTATTAGTCAAGCATACTTATTTTTCTTATCAAATTGACATAACAAATCAAAAACAGGGTTTAAATCAAATTGTAGGCATATGTTATGGAACTACTTATTCATTTGAATGAATACGTCCTTGCTTTTCAAACTTTAAATAGAAATAGACATCTGTAAGACGTTGTCTTTAGATTTATACACTGATTATGATACAATTTATCATCCAAAACTTAGTTCCACAGGAGATATCGCTTGTGGAAGATCAAGCAATATCTCCTAGGAGATATCATTTTGACAGTAGATTTTGAACAATGCCCTATGACAGTCATGTTCATGACATCACAATTGATTTACATCGTCAAGTAATGACATCACAATGCTATGACGTCATAAACATGATGACGTCACAATGCTGTGACATCACTCCACTGAGAGTCTGAGAGTAGTGCAGTGTTCAGGAATACACATTTTTCACGGAATCGAAATGAAAAATGATTTTGAATGATGAATAGAATCTCACCCTCGTGTATTCTGATATCAAATATATCAACTATCTTTGATAAAATTAAAATATCCTCGGCAAGCCTCGGATATTTGTAACTTTTATCAACTCGTGTTGATATATTTGATATCAGAAGACATTTGAGTGAGATTCTCTATATGTCTCTGCATACCTCACTGTTAAGTGAGAAGTAACACTACGGTTATTTTATTGACAAAGATGGATGACAACATCACATGTCTTCAAATGAATTCAAATATTAGAATATCTTCAAAATTAAAAGTGGCAAGTAGCCATGTACATGAAGTAACTGCAATAAAACAAACTCATGTATCACACGTTTCAGAGGATTATATTTGATCAATCTTAATCTTACTTCTGACTTTAAAGATAATATCGAGATCGATGACATTAATTGCTGCAACAACACCAGAAATTTGCAGCATTACGTCGCTGGCAAAAACCTTTAAAGATGAAAATGACACGGCAAAGGACCAGCAAAGTCGAAATGTCAATTTATCATAACATGGCTTCAATTTTGCAGGCCCGTTACCTTGTACCGTCGCCAACGCCCTGCAATACCACGTCGCTGGTAAACCCTGAAATGGTGCAAATACAACGTAAAGACAATGGAACGGCAACGTTGCCATGTAACAAGCTGCAATAAAATGTAATATTATCCTGGAAAGTAACTGTCCAGGTGACCTCTACATGCTTCAACACAGCCTTGATAATGAAAGCTTCGATTAAGCTCTTTAAAAAGTTCCTCTGCCATTTACCACATGAATAATTTCAAATTGAATATGGCTTAGCTTGTGGTTGAATGTCAAAGGACTTTTGAAATTATTAATTTACTGAACAAAGGTTTGGTGACTTTAAGCTTAAATTTTATAAAGGATTTAAACCCTAGGGTATTATTCTCATAAAAGGTTATTATTGGACAAGCTCAATGAAGTTTAGATGTAAAAGGTTCATGTAATGATGTTCTCCTGTTCATGGATTTCTGATAGAAATTAATGGGTCCACTGCCTATTGATTATAGAAATAATTTACCTTTGAATTGCAAAAAAAATATATATATTCATATATTATTATAAAGTAATATGATGTGATATCATGGTCAAGGTCAAGACTAAATCATGGTTTAACAGACTTTAAATGGTTGACATCTGAAAATATTATTGATTATCAATCCGAGCGAGTACGTCAAGTAAACAAACATTAAATTACACATATATGCAGGTACGATTAGAACATGCCTAAATGATTTTTTAAAATATTTCAAAAAAGATTAGAAAAGATTGAAGGTGGGATTGAATGGTGTAAGCACCTATAAAAAAGGTTCGGTTTTTTAGGGGGTTTCGATCCCATCCCCCCTCCCTATCCTTATCATCTAAACAAAACGTGTTTATGAATAATAAAACCACTTATATCATAACAAGAGGTGAGGATCTTTATAACATTATTCTCTTGAGCTACGACAAGTATACATGTAATTATATACGTTGTAAATATACATAATATATGTTTTACTTTTTCGTCAATCAGGCAATGTGTACAATGCCTTAATTAACAAGTCAATTTAACATTGCTGCATTACGAGGCGCCAATGATGTTAGAATGTCAACATTCCTTTATAAACACTGTATGAAGTAAGAACGATTTAAAGAACATGAAAGGTTTGGTTAGCAAAGCGTGACCTATACTTGAATCATGATTCAGATTTACAAGTCAATATGTTTGGTTCATATTAAAACATGTAATAATTTATTTACCATAATCACAATTTCTGATATTTTTTTTTATTGTTATCAAAAGTTCTATTTATAAGTTGTGAACTTTATAATATTTGATAGAAGATTCAAAATGCTTTTGACCGTTATTCTTGAAAATATTTTTTTACCAAAAACTAGTTGTTGAATATGCATGACCTCCTACTCATTCGTGTTATTTTCTGTGAAAAGCAAAGGTGTAAAGAAACATAAGAAAGAATATTTATTCATACAGAGGTCTTAAAGTTATGTATTTATTGTCAAAAGATCTACTACACACAGTGGTTTTAGAATTATCCCCTTCATTATTATCACAATATTGTTGGTAAGTATTAAAGTTTATCATCAACAATTTGTCTTCTTGTCACATGTGTCAGACGGAGGGGAAGGCCCCATAGTTGGTTTAATTATTTTGAGCTCTCTGAAGCTCTAAATAGAAAGACCAAGTAATGAGCCAGACCACAGTAAAACAAACTAAAAACAGTAATTCTTATTTGATGCATTAGCATTTCCCATACACTGTTTACAACTATCGAAAACAATCCAGCAAAATACTCTGACAGCAATCACAAGTTTAAATCAAATAATTTTCATTAAAGTTCATTTTTGTCACAAAACATTTCGGATTGTCTATGTCAATGGAATATCTCGTACAAAGAAATTCATGTAAAGATCTGCGGTCGATTTAAACTACCTTGTGATATCAACACTCCTTGCTCTATAATGCATCAATTGATTAACCAGGGTCGAGATCTATTAGTTCTTCTATGAAGAGAGTATAAGGTTTGTCGTCTGTCAAACAAAGACAATGTCTCTGATCAATCACTTTCTGCACATCTCGAGAATTGAGTAATCAATTCTTACTCAATTCTCTTACTCAATTCTCAAAACTAACTAAAAGTTAAATGCAGCTTCCTTAATAATCGATTTGCTATTTCACAGTTTCTCCAAATAAAAAGACTAGCCTGAAAGTTCTATTTTCTACTTGCTCTCCACTTATGAATTTACAATTGCTGCCATTCAGTGCATTGCTGCATTGTGACTTTTAGCGTCAAAAGGACACAACAAAGCATTAATATTATGCACAGATGACCTAGATCATCAGACTATAAGTGAGCTCAGCACACATATCCACACCAGCTACTCTACATGACCAATTAGGCACATTCAGTCCTTGATTATATAAATCATCTAACGTTCTAGTGTTTTTGCTTCTTTATATGTTATGCAAGCAAAGTCTGATTTCTGATTACATGAAACCTAAACAACGTATCAAAGAAAAATGAAGGAACACTTAATAGCAGTTTATATCGAAATCATTTTGATACATGTTAACTAGCACATAAGCACAAACATTGGAGCTGCTTGATAAATAAGATCCAGGTTAATAGGGCCATCATTCGTATTATATCAAATGAGTATTACTGCCAAAACGATGACCAAACCTTAACCTTCTTTCACCTTAATTCATAGTTTCAAAGCCATTAACTAGCACATAAGCACAAACATTGGAGCTGCTTGATAAACACAAGATCCTGGTAAATAGTGGCAGCATTCGTATTCCATCAAATGAGTAATACTGCCAAACTTAAACCTTCATTCACATAAATTCAGAATTCCAATGGTTGACAGTTTACTTTAAAGATTATTCGAGGGCTCAATAAAAACGTTTTGTTAACTAAATTAAGATTTTTCAGCCGAGTCTCTACTAAAATTCAAATAACAAGATTTTTTTTGTTGAAAATAATTGTTTTTCTCATCAAATACCATTTTATATTAGCATATGTTTATACACTTGTCATGGAAGTGACAAACCATCCTGATCGAAGAATACTTTAAATTTGGTTGCGTGCTCTAAATGTTTATGAAAATAGTTAACATTTTAACAAGTTTGATTCAAATTTCTTAGAGTCGCCAAGCCGAAAAATATTACCCTGGTATTGTATGGAACTTAAAGGACACTCAGTATGACTTTACTTATTACTTTCAACAGCTGTATCTATTGACGATGCAACAGATAATCAACTATTTTATATATGAATACTGTTCATTTACCGTTACATGATGATACAATCAATTGAGTCATATCAAATGCCATGCAAAACTTTATTTTCTCTCTAATTATTATTTTCCCAGGCCATCATCTGTCAGTACCAACCACATTTTTAGAGCCTAACCTTTCTTCAGACATTACAAGAATATTGGTATTTATTCTTAGCAGTAGTGAAAGTAAGATGAATGTTCGTCAGTGGTCTCTTTGCCAACTCAGGAACACTGATAGGCTACCCTAATTAATGAGGAAAATAAGAGAGTAGAATTTAGCTCTCAGGGTATCCTGTAGTAGATCCACATTCCCCAAGTGCAAACCCTTATTCAGTGGACTTACCTCAGGAAGCAGAAGGATCTCAATCCACACTCAATTTAAGACATGTAAGGACATTACTCTAAATACGTTATATCAAATAATAGTAACAGCGAGAAAAATCAATTTCCATAAATAATATATACATGTATTAGTATGACCATAGTATGATGTATATTTAATCGTCTTTTGATTTCATTTTTGAAATATAATTGTCACTTAATATGTTGTCGTTAAAGAAATTTTGATCTTGAGCTTGAGTTGTTCTATGTAAATCAACAGTGAAATTATTATGTATTATTCGTAAAAATAATCGTACACTTTTATCTTGTGTGAAAAAGGGTATGTGAAAATGTGTTTCTATCATATAATTGGGAATGTTTCATCGAATACATAAAGTATATGGAATTTAGAACTATGTTTACTTTGTTCTCAGGTTGGTAGCAATACTCATATATTCTATTTTCAAACGCAGGGTGTACTAAATATATGAATGCTACACACAACAATATTCTTTAAAAACTAGAATGTGTGGTTTGTCGTTTACAATATTCGATTTGTCAAATGATAATTCCACACCTGTTTTTCAAATAATTTAAACCGCATGTCATAAATTTTTCAAATGCATCACAAACAACTCATTCATTTCCATTCTTTGAGTGAAACGGACCACATTTCCTTTGGCATTTCTATATTCTCGTATTGAGTTATCATGAACTTTGGTCTATATGACATACGAAATTGAAACAATATATTTCTAAAGATTGAATTAATACAATGTCTTCCAACATCTCTTTTATTTGGGCACAGCAAATGTTTGTTGGTACTCTCCTATAAAATACAATATTTCTAGCATTGATAATTTGTGGTTCATTGACTGTAAAGTAAGACACGATAAAGTGACAGTGTGAAGAACAAGTATTCCAATTAGCATATTTGCCTAAAACTTTTAGAGAAAAAATATCAATGCTTACGTATGATAACCTCCCATTGAAGTGGTGTCACATGATAATCTTTCACTATATATTCTTTCGCGAATATCAAGTTGATTCATTCAATTTTATGTTTGGTCATTAAAAAGTAATGTTCGTGTGATAGAAAGTAATGCAACGAGTATATGCAATGTTGCTTAGTAAGCTGAAATGCAATAGAGAGACAGTTTTTATTTATTTTTTTATTCAGCATTTGAGACCGCGTCGACAAGCGTACAAATATAAAAAGGACGATTTATACTAATGTTAATGTACATGAACATGTTGGTGTGCTAGCTTAATTTCATACATACACATTTCTTTTTAAGTATATAGCAAAATCTTTAAGTACATTTTCATTTTTGCAAGACAATGCAATAAATACTTGTAAAGCGAATGTCAAAGATGCATCTACATGTACAACAGAAAACTATTACTTACCAAATTCTGATTTTGATTGGGTTTTTCTTGACCCGAATAAAAGTTTGCGGTAATCCTGCATGAATAATTAAATTCATTGAATTATGCAAGGCGTTATGTAAATGTTTATTATCCAAAGGCATATGACATTATTCTGAATCTAGTCTATATTTGAATTCCTAGACATTCATAATTCTTACAGAAAGGCACTATACAGTGTGGAGACATAACAACCTCAAGAACAAACAACAAATTAAGAAAAAAAATCCATTCGAAGCAGCAAGGTGATTATATTTTATTGGTTTCCTTTTTTGAATGGTCGAGAATCTTGTAGAGGCAGTTAGCAATTATGGCCTTCTTTTCGCTTGCTTGTTGCAAATACAAACCAATGTTTACCAAGTAATTTGTTAGGCAGAAGTTAATTGTTTGAAAATGGCACTTGTAAAAACGAATCCTTTAATTGGAAACATGCATTTAACTCATCAACATTTGAAAACAAAAACGAAGTGGAAACGGTTTGGCAGGAAAATAACCTGTGATGGAATAATTACAAACATACATAAACGCCACTTGTTTAATTTTGTACCACCAAAATTTTTTTTGGACTGAAGTGTACAAATAACAAATATTTGAGAAAGCAAATATAATGTTATAAGCATTTCCAAATTCAATTTCTCTCTGTACAGGTAATTATACTATTTTCAAAACATGTTTTTTTAATTCAATCAACTGTTTTTCTAAATTATAGGAGCAGAGACTTTAAAACCAAATCATAATTAGCCGTACATGTAAAGGCATTTTTCAGTAAAATGATCAGCTATAGTAATACAAATAAACATATGATTAATTTATATTGAAACAGCATGTACCAAACACTCTTTTCATTTCATAGATAAACCTTAAGAATTGTTTGAATATAAAACCAATTTGTTGTCAATGTTTCACAAAGTGAGTTAATTTGATAATTGAGTATTGTTTAAGCTAAAGCAAATAAATGTGGTTACAACTGCTTCGTGTTAAGATTATAAGCTAGGTTTCTTAATGTACATGTACATTTTATCTTAAATATCTTCAATATAAGAAGAAGATATGTTCAAGTAGATCTGTTATAATGAAACTGAGGGCAAGGAAGAAAAATAAATCTGAGTTGAGCAGCAAGTCAACCATTAACTAGATTTAACAGTAGTCATTGTATGAAAAATGGTACGATTTACATATATGTGCTATTTAACTTGTCACACTAAACTGTGTCCATGCAATGTTGGCCATGTGTCATTTTTTTTTTGAATATATATATATATATATATATATATATATATATATATATATATATATATATATATATATATATATATTTCAATTCATATATATATATATATATATATATATATGAATTGAAATATATATATATATATATATATATATATATATATATATATATATATGTTAGATATCATATATTATGTATGTGTGCTTTGTGTTATAGGGTCCCAACATCACTGGAAACGTTGACTGAAGCAGATGAGAACTGCCTGTTGTAATAACTTACCTTTTGGCACTTGTAATCTGGCACACCTGATAATGGTAAGGATTCTGATGACATACCAGGGTTAAGATAGTGGGTAGATGTCAGTCTGTCACTGATAAGATACATGTTTATTCTGAATACCTACAGGGGTTCAGATATCTTTAACTGTACAAGAGGATGCAGATACTGTACTTAAAACCTCATTTGCGCGGTCCTGTAAAAAATTTCCGGATCACAAATCACTAGTACTGGTTATCTGAGAAGATTTTGATTGATACAAATGATATGTATCCGTTTTCCGATACAAAAACGATTAGAAATGTATACATGTGTTGGATTGATAACACAATATATATCTTGAAAATGAATTGAATTTCATCTCCATTTTTCATGTTAGCGTATGTATGCAAGTATAAGATACTCCTGATTCATGCACTGTATATTTTGTTTTACTTATTTCTTTTATTACTTTTTTTTGGATGTATGTATTAATAAGCATTTATTGTCATAGATGATGTAACTCCCTCCCTGTGGTCCGAAAAATATAATTTCCAAAGAATAATCATATGTAGGCCAACGTTGGTTTCTATGTTGTGTCAACCAGAAACAATTAATCGTTAATGAAGATTTGAAAAGGTAAAAACGTCAATAAATGATAAATAGATCAGTCCTGGTCATTACATTCCATAAAAAACTTCATGGAACCTTTAAACATATATCGGTTATGAAATTTGAAGTTTTATGGGTTATCTTTTGATAGCCATGTTGTTTTCCTGATTCATTTGTATAAAGAAATTTGAAAAGCATATTCTTTTCAAACAGCTCTCGCTTTTTCCTAGGCGAATTCTTAATGTTTGAGTACTTTTACTATGTATACATTGATAGTCTTTGGCCATGTCAAGTTGATATCTAGTTTTCTGAACTTTGTAAAGAGCATGGCAACTCCGGTAATATGAGCAAATAGTAAAGATGTTTTGTATAAAAAAAAACATCGATCATGCTTATTACACATATCTTGACAAACGTCTTTGAAAGCTTGTATGTAGTTGATGATAGTCTGTATTATACGTTTCTTTTTTAGAACTTTTTTGTCTTTAATGACGATGGAAAGAGTTTAATTACACAAAAATTTGCAACTTGCGTGTGCAAAGTGAAATTTGTCTTTACATTACATTATAAAAGATTATTTATTCTATATTGAATAAAATCAATAGGACATTTTGAAAAACATTTAGCCAAACACAATGCGCAGTCACTTTTGTGCGACACAACAACTCAAACGTTTTTTTTTTCAAAGAAACGAAACCTTCTAAGAGCATTGAGCTAGCCCATATCGCTTTAAATTCAACATATTACAATGACTGTTTCCTGTTTACACGGTAACAGATTTGTGCCATTTGCTATGGTTTTATAAAAATTGTCTCCTTTTATTACTTCAATATAAACTTGTAAAATCCAAGTTATACTCCTTCATAACCCTAAATTTTATAACCTGCACTTGTATTTTAGAGCATGAAAATGACATAAAAATGTCAAAATTGATTGGATACACAAGGCTACTAATGCATGCCAATGTATTCAACATTTTAGTGAGAAAAAATAAAGATCATCTTATATATCAGTCACTGTTTCCAAACAGTCAATAACTAATAAAAACCCTAAAGAGAAGCTTGTATATGTGAATGAGTGAAAGAATCATAAACATATAATGTTTCCAAATAAAAACTACATTTAGAAAATTATCTTCATGATGTTGTAACATTCTAAAAGGATTATTCCTTTCGAACTGCCCTTCTGCTTTTTTCATGTTCAACTAATGCTAACGAATGAAAATCAATCATTGAAGGATTAGCTCAGTTCAAATTAGTCCTAGGTCTCATATTCTTCTTTAGTTATTTTTCAACAAAGATCCATTATGTATAACCAATGATCCGTTAAACAAGCTTTGAAAATCCAATGCAATTTTATTCAGATTGAGTTTTGTTTATCATTTTATCTTCAATAATCAGATTCACATTACAAGACTCAATTGTTCAATGCCTTAATGGTGAACTCTAAAGAGCGGAAAGAAAGAAGATAACTTTTTGTTGAAGCTTTCTAAACGAACTCATGGATGTTCATGAAAGTTTATGGATCTTTCAATGGCCAATCAATGATAATAAAATTGGTTTAATATTAATTAATTATTAAGTGAGAAACGAAAAAGTAAAAAACTTTATTTATTTTTGAATGACTTTTCTCTATCCTGCAAAATAATTGAGACAATTCACTAATAATCATTGGTTTAGATGTTTACTTTCGAGGTTCAGAATAATTTTGAAATAGTGCATTGGTCAAAATATATTTTCCTTTTGTAAGTAAAGATACATTTAAGTTGAAAATCTAAAAAAATATCTGTTATTACTTTATATGTGTAGTTAACGAAAACATGACTTATAGAACAGAAACTACCTTTATAAGGTGGAAGTTGTTGGATAGACGTCACCGAAAAGTTAATTATGTAATAGTAAAATCAATGATGAGTTCTTGCCACACACAATAATGAGTAATTATATCATGTGTCACGTGAGCAAAAAGCAGATATTTGCAATTGATACCAGGGAGATAAACTTATCTTTATTTGTTTGAGACTCGGCCATTGTTGCTTAGATGCCTTCTAGCATATTCAAGGCAAGGATTTATCTCCCTTGTTTCAAAGTTGGGATAGTTCACGACGGGGATACGTGAAAAGTAAGGTAAATTAGGTTCTGTCACGCTTAAGTTCTTACCCAAGACATAACAATATTTAGGTTAATACTTTGTTAACCCACTTGTGTATTGCGTGTATAAATTCTATCTACATGATTGTAAGAGAACCCCATGATTACATGTTTCACTTTGTTTTTGAGAAACACGTGTACCACACCTTAATTAAGAAACTTTCTTCCTCAATGAGGTCGAACAAATGGCATGATCGAAATCTTAGATAATATACCATTGATATCTATAATGACGTTTAAATTATATCAAAAGGCATTATATTATGTCCAGGTTGTCAGGAAAGCATGTTTGTTTTTTATTTTATAAACAAACAAATAAACGATATTTGTCGTCATTAGAAACTCTAAGTGTTAATGTTTGTAGCAAGAATGACTTTCAGGTGAAAATCTAAGTGTAAAGACACCAGTAATCAATTTATGGCAGTGAAATGTAACCATACGCAATTTCATATCTGTGCTTTATAGCAATCATTGACTAAATTGGTTTCAAGGACATCACTTCTTTTAAGCAAATAAGTGAAAATTTTTAAAATTAGTCATTTGTCATTACTAAAGGTTTTGTGATTCTTTTGATAACGAAATCAAGATCCCATTAAACAGCCTTCAGGTTTTCTAACACAGTTGAAACAATACCAATGTCCGACATCAATTATAGTTGACATAATTATTCTGCTATTTTTCACACTAAATATACACTTAAGAAACAGGAAAAAGATCTTAAAATGTTCTTATTACAGATTTTTGTATCTTGAGTTAATTGCCTAAATTTGATATAACAATGTTCAAATAATAAGCAGTGTATTGGCCATGGGCTGAAAAAGTTTCACTAAAATACACTTATATGTGTATTTTAGTATTTAATACACATATAAGATACATATGAAATTTAACTATACGTTTCACTTTTTTTCTGGCTGAACTGTCAGAAATTGAAACTTTTCCAAGGATGTAACTTTTTATGATTCAGTATTTTAGAAATCACTAAATCCTGCATGGAAGATCCGCATTCATATGGGTATTTTGGTTCTGCTTTATCAAGTTTTCAGTTAATAAACACACTGAAAATACACAAACATGAGCAAAATTTATATATCGATCAGCTAAGCTGAAAGAAGTCTAATAGCTTAATGTTCTTCTTTAGTAATCCTTCAACAAAAATATTTTATGTTTAGCCATTGATACGTGATTCAAACTTCGTAAAAATGTATGGTAATCAGCTTGATCATTTTTATCCAATAATTGGATTCCAATTTTAACACAGCTTATATCGAACTATAAAAGCCAACGTTGCTTTAAGTTTTTCAATGTTAGTATTGACTGTTTGATAATTGGATTGTTGAAGTGCCATTTCTATTATTATATATCTATATTAAGTATATATGTAAAGCATATGTATTTCTAAGATTAAAATGACAAGTTTACACATATTCTAAATTTACGCAAAACATTTTTTTGGAGTTTTTTTTAAATCATTACATGAAATAAATGATGTAACATTTCTCAATATAATCGAGGTATATATATATATATATATATATATATATATATATATATATATATATATATATATATATATTTGCAAAGTATCAAATGTTAATATGTTCATATCATACATGCATAATCATAATCATATCCAATACGATTTGCATGTTAGTGAGGATAAAACATTACATTTTTTTAATTCATAATTCGTTTAGGCTTCAAGATATATGTAATGTTGGTTTTCAACTTGATGGGTCTTTAATGTCAGGAAGCACCTTGGTTGTAATGGCTTAATTACTCACGAATATACGACTCACTCTTTTCAGAAATAACTGCACAATGAAACCAAGAGTTCCTTTTGGACTACTAAAATCCTGCTCCAACAAGGCATAGCACGTCTTCACATTCGTGCTGTGAGTGGGAGTGTATTGCATGGATGGAAATGAAATCGATTTCGAGAATTACTTCCAAGTCTTCCTAATTGTGAGAATTAATTGTTGAGTTCTTGAAATGTCTGAAGAATGTGTTTGATCAGAACTATTGTCTGCATTTGACAATTGATTGGTCTAAGTCTCTAAGAATAGACGTTAAACAAATCGTGACAAGACTCGTTTCTATTCGTCCATTGCTAAATCAGAGGACAAGGTTTATATTGATTTCCCTCGGCAATATTCATTAGTTTCTCTGTACATTGTAATAATACTTCATGTTTATGGATCTAAGTTGTTTATAAGTCAAAATAGATGCTACTACATATTTGATTGAAATGATAATTTGTAATATTTCAAAACATTATCATAAAATTGTATAGATAATGTGTTGCAAATAATACAGGGATAGATAACATAAAAAGGAAAGGTCATAATTCTTTCAAACCCCAAATATTTGCTGTACGCAAGATAGATAGAGACACAATGAACCAACATATTTTATAAAATTTTAATCATCATCATGAAATATTTCTTGAAACCAATAATCTTATAATAATGACATTACCCTTTTATTTATAAATCTCAAAACAAACACGAATGTTCCATGAACATGTTTTTTCCATGTTTCCATGTTTTTTCCAAAAAGTACTACATGCGTGGAGAAAGTAAGTTTACACAGGAGCTATCACACTTTTATGTTTAAATGCAGACAATCGCGTGATTCAACACCACACTGATTTAGTAATGTTTTACAGTCTCAAGTTGTTGTCAACGGTACCCTTTGAGGACAAATATTTTGTTATTCTTATTTTCGATAGAATTTGTTATTTTATGAATATCAATTATTTCATGTTTTCATAAATTCTTTAGAGGAATCATTAAAAGTTTATAGATTAATACAATTGTAGTGCAAAATATCAAAAGCAAAGCACAATAATCCAGCTTATGCGATTTGATACCATAGAAACGAAAGATGGTAAAATAAATAACAAATTTTAACAATAAGAAAACAGAACGTATTTCCAAAGCTTGTTAAAACATGATACCGATCTTATTTGGATTAATGAAATCTTCCTCAAAGCAAATTTGTTTTATTCCAGTTAAAAATATGATGTATTTCTTAGATGTGTCAATTATAAAACACAGTGATGAATCAATCTGAAGTGATCATAAAAGACAGATATCACAGAAAAACATTACACTCGGAAATAACTGTCTTTTTTAAATTTTCATTTCTATTTCCTATGAGATATTTGATAACCTGAAATAAGTGTACTGATTTATAACCCTAAACTGTTAATCATTTGCTTTAACTCTTTATTTACTACTTTTGCTTGTGCATCAAATTACAAGCACTATCTCGTTATACAGATATTACAAAAGTGAGATTGGGTGAAACCCCAAGGTACTTGCTCAGCAATGAATCAAAAGATTGGTGCCATATTTCTAATTCAGGCACGAGGTCATTACCATTTACAGGATGAAGGTTCTAAATTACAGTTTTGAAGGTGATAAAAGTAATTTGTGCAAAGTCAGCAGGGATACTAAAAGAGCATACCAAATAATTTGCAAATGGACAAATAACATTCACCTTGTGGATTGTATATTTTAGTGAAGTGTATTGATTCATGTGTTTTTAATTGTACAGTGTGTATGTCAGGTCATCAAGTTTCTTTTGTATCAAATCAGAAAAAGATTTAGCGCACAAACTGAACTGAAAAGTTATTTTTTTTTGTGTTAGAAATTTGATTACACGTAAAAATTTACTTTCTTTTCCATGATAAAAGTATTCTACAAAAGGAAAGATAATTTTATATTCGTTACATCACGATAGTAGGGGAAATTTTTTAACTGAATGTCCCTTTCAGAAGAACAAAAGCCTCTTCTGGAAAAATATGAGGTGTGCAAATCTGATATTACACACTTGCAATCCTTTAAACACATATTCTTTTATGTTAAACAATAATTGTTCATAGAAATAATGTCTGTTTGACTTTTCAAAATGTTTTTTGCCTTTCAAATTTGAATGACGAATAGCGATTTTTTTTGCTTTTTGCAGTTCGTCATTCGCCTTTCAATTCTTTATGATTTAATGTAGACATTAATCTTTTAGTGTTTCCTGTGATCTATACAACAATTGTTGATGGAGTTTTCAAGCTTTGCAACCATTCAACTGAATTGCCCTTTCAAAAAACAAAGAAACTATGAAATCGACAAATGTGAAAAGTCAAACTGAGTTATATAAAAAGAAATTCATTGTGCATACTCATCGCCTTCTTTTAACATTAATTTTAGATAAGATCATTGAAAACCTTTTTTGTAATTGCGTTTTTTTTAAATTCAGAATATTCATATTCACTAATTGGATTGCTGTGACTACAGTGATTTCATCAGTTACACTAAATCTTACCCCAATGTAACTTGAAAGGGAGAGTGCTCTCTCCCCTTATATCTTCTGAATTAAAGTGAAATAGTGGAGCCAATACTTTTTAAACGGTTAAAGTTATAGATAGGTTACAGATATCAGACTACACAAATATATATTTTTGTGTTCAGGATAATTGACACGAATTAATGAATATTCAAAATAACTTTATCAAAAATTATTTTGTCTCTATCATATGTTACACTTATGAAAAATATCAATTTGCATCAATTTACATATTACTTACATGTACTAAGATAAATAACGCTATTATCTACAACCACCAATCCTAAGAGGTTCATAAAGAAATTTCAGTGTTTACTAGGCTTTAGATAGGTTTGCAAATTGCACTCCCTTTCTAGGCGTACAGATAATTTAGAAATGGATTGAGTTAAGCCCCAAGGTAACAATTCACCAATAAATCACATGTTTGGTGCCATATTTCTTTTCCAGAGCCAACAAGCACGAAGTCACTACGTGCACAGGACAGGAGTTCGTAATAACACTTTTGAAGCTGTCAGAAGCTCATTTTATAGAATGTCTATTATAGAAAACACCTTTAGAAGGTTTAGCGATCGCTGGGACCTATTATCAACTACGTTTAATAATTTATTTTCATGTTCATGCAAGCTGTCATATCAGTTTTTATATTGTGTATACCAAACGAAATGATGAATATTATATTTAAGCCTTTCTCGCAAATTCCTCTTTCTGGATTTGGGTGAATGGTCATGCCTTATAATAAGCATTACAAAATGTATGTTCATATTTCTCACTGTTTTTACCTCACATAGAAGTATTAACATCGCATGTTCTAGAATTAGATTTTAGAAACTCATTCTGATACAACTTCTCCGCATACATCAATGTCAAATAAGATATACCACTAAGGTTATATAACTGACAAGAATGGATGACTACATACACTTGTCCTTATATAAATTCAAAGTATTTTTAAAGTAAAAGTGGCAAGTAGTAATGTACATGACATATTTGCAACTAGAATACACATGCGATTCAAACGTGTCGGGCCTTGTATCGATCGATCTTCAATGAACTCTAATGATACAACCGAGAATACTAACATACTGAAAAATGTGAGAACTTTTCAACACATTCTTGATCAATTAATGTTTGAACTTTCAACATCAAACTCTCATCCAAATGTATTTCCTTTTGACTGACATATAAGGTTGATTTATAACACTAATCATGACATGTCATCTGAAATTTGTCACTGGACGATAAAGTTCTATATTAAAAGAGTTCTGAAAAATAATGAGCATGCTTCTGAAGAATATCTGGAATATCTTATTGTATGTTGAAAAGTCGCTTACTTATTATTGTGAGGTTTTTCATTTGAAAATGTGCAATAACCAGCCGGTTTGATATTGTGGAGGGCATAATACATAGTTTGGCTTCTTCCTGAAAATCTAAGGACCATAGGTGCACAATATTTATTTGTGATCATACATTATCCTAGAAAAATGACTCAAATGCAGAAAAACGTTTGACCTAAAAGTAATTGATGGGTCCGGATGACGGGGTCTTTAAAACGATTGTAAAATGGAACCTATTCCTTCAAAATAGCTCAAATGAGAATTTTCGTATAGCTGAGATAATTATTTATACATTGATACATATCATGAAACCTTTTGAGTTTGGTTGCATCAACTTGAATTTTGTATGATTTTCTAGTTTGGATGCAGGCTCTTATAGGTAACTGCAACCAAATTGTTTCAACCATCGAAATATACGTCTACATCGAACAGAATAGTCTTGACTTAACATACTTTGGTTGCAGAGAGAAAATATACGATGATATCGCAAATGTTGGAGCCTTACCTGGATGTATGTTTATAATTTTAAAATGAAACATCGGCAACTTGCTCAAAGCTACCGAGTCCGGTTTTCGATCATCTCATGTCCCGCTTTGCTGTCGTTTAGGACACAACAGATGGACATTTTCTACTAACCTTGTTAAATCAAACATTTTCTACCGTTAAAACATGTCTTGGCAATTATTTATGACATTATTTGACCAAATTATTCCAAAAATTCAATTTGTGTTTCCATCTTGGCCACAAGACGAATTCGAATTTTTGTCAAATCTCAACACAAACAACCATCAGTAAGTCAGTTTAATGACTCTTTTCTATCTGAAAACGGATCAAAATTAACCATGAATTAATAAAAGGAACTTTAAAATTTTATTCAAAATGTTTGAAACTGAATTAGCCAATTTAAGGACGGGTTACGTACCACATGACGTCACAGATAGTGTCAGAGGGAACATGTCAAAATGAAACTGTTAATTTGATCGTTTTCTCGTCAAATTAGGTAAAATTTGAAGTCTTCTGCAACAACATTGATCTGATTAGCTTTTCAAAACATAGTTTCAATGACTGCAACCGCATTTTCATTAGCCAAGGCATGAAAAATGATGAATATTTGACAAAAAATAATTTGGTTGCAGTTCCCTTTAAGGGACTGCAACCAAACTCGAGAATTACTCGATATCATGATGATTTTCTATTTTACAACCGAACTCCAGGATTTTTTACTATACACAATGTCACAGTCAATTATTTCAGCTTTCAGAATATCTTCATATGAACCATTTTCAAGGACTAGGTTGCAATTTATAGATGTTTTAGATACCTCGTCATTTGGATCCCTCAATTATTCTTAAGTAAAACGTATCAGTTTTCAACAACAATATTTACATCACGGCCTTCCTATCACAATTTCCGATTTTTACAATTGATACTTAGGTTCATATAACCTTAACTTCACGCATATTTTAGAAGCTTCTGTAACACTGTAAGTTTACTGTTCTAACTTGGAGAGTAGGCAAAACAACAAAGTGTAATTCGTAAACATTATTCAAATTGTTTACCTTAATTGAAAAACGTTAAAACACCAATTACTTATATCGTTTTACTTACAAGTTATTTAACAAAAGCTCTTTTTTATTGTTTCATCTATACATTTCTATTGTTTCCAAAGCAGAAATTTGTTTACCTGCTTTTTTGATGGAAGATGAAAAAATGGACATTCGTTATTTTAGCATAGAGCTATTTTCACGTGTCAAAATAAATTGAGTCTGTAAAATTTACCTTTTTGGCACTATAATTGCATTTCGTAAAAAATTGCCTACCACGAATGAATGTTTACATCACTTTTGACGAGAAAAGTGTTTTGGCTACATACAAAAATGTAATGCATGAATAATTGAACAGTTGTTTAAGAAATAGATGTGATGAATCTTCTTAAGAGTCCTTTAGTTTGAAGATGTTATTTCTTAATTATTTCACTGCCTATTAAAATTAATCATTGATCTTTAGATTCCCCTTTTTCAAAAATATTATTAGCCTATTTGTGTGTCAAACAAGTATGATGATTTTTAACATCCTACTTGAGTGGTTTGGGGAATGGTTTAAAAAGTCAGATCGTAAATTACAATATCTAACCTTGTGAAGAAATGGTAATTACGCAAGAAACGGTTTTGCTGAAAACAGTACCATCCAGTTAAGAGAACATTTACGAAGTCGTAATTAGAATGTTCAAAACAAAGTGGAAAAAGGATACTGTTGTTTCACTTATCGTTTGTCTTCAGCCCGTCTACTCAATGGAAGACAGCTTTAAGTGTCAAGTATTTTGACATTAATGTTGAAAGGAAACACTTTATTGAACAAGTGATATTGGATACGTTCTAACCATATGTTTGTTTTGAAGAATAACATTCAAAGTGTACCTGCACTGAAACATTATTACCACCAAGACAAATGTTCACCAATATCATTTTGTAGTGCAGATTTACCTCAAGATTATAGGAAGAAAAGTTTGAATAAATTCATATGCAAAATATTTCTGCTTAGGATTTGTGTATTCAGTTGAAAATCTCTGTTGACTTAAAGTCATAGTCTCATTTTTGCAAGGCAAATTGTAATGCACGCCAGACAAATAGTTCATCACTCACATAAATCTTTCCACTGACGTTTGCAACAATTTTCAGAAATCTGCGTGCATTCTAGCCCTCAATAATGAAGTTCAAAACACCCTACCCTATGTGTTTGGCGAGCGTTAGTCCTTACCACGTCATTTCGCTAAGGTCATGACGTGGAACACATGAAATTTCCCAGCTAAATATCCAATGAAAATAGCCAATAGCCTACCTTTTTTCAAATACAGAAATAACAAAAAGGTGGTAAACTCAATGAAGAATGCGTCTGTCCTAAGTATCGGCGCTGCAATTACTAGATTTCCGATATTTCGTGCTCGCAATGGGATTGCACTTGATTCGGTAACTCTTTGGTCTGAAACGGCATACGCCAATTAGCAGCGTCATCCTTAATCTTGTAACGGGCTTAAAAATGAAAATCTTTGCAAACTTTGCAAATATTGATGTAAGTGATCGGAATTTTGCTCGTAAAGAATAATTAGCCCAGTTTGGTTGCCTTACAAAATTGAGACTATGGCTTTAAGATATAACAGATTTACAGGTTGCTACTCCAACATGAATGGAACATAAAAGCCAAATTTCAGTACAAAGGTCAACATTCATGTAGAAACATTGTTGACCACCAGTCTGTTAGCTCCCATCTCGGAATTGGAAAAGACACTCACAATTGTTCTTTAAATGTGAATCTGGATAGACAGCGCTAGTGGCAATATACAATGGTAGAGAGACAAAATCACGAGACAACAACGACTGAATAGAATTATCTTTTGAGTGTGCTGTTACCTTAACAAAAATTGAGAGACATATCCAATTCAATGAGACACTGCAAGAAACGGCAGAAACAAACTACCGACATATAGATCGTTCAAGACATTGTAATGCAGTTAAACCTACCAAGAGCTTCCTATTCCAAGACATCAGCTAAAAGCACTTTCAAAGTGTAGATGCTGTGTCCCACCCGTATGTATTGAACGCCTACTCATAACTGACCAAGCAACTGAACAGACCAACTTGAAAAGGAATAAGACACTCTCTTAATATGTTCTGTGTTTGCTGTGGAGCGTGAGAGCCTTTAAAAGACCTTCCAAGTTAGGTGGGAGAGTTTCCATCATCTTATCAGACTGAGATAAATGTTTTCATACTTTAAGTATTCCCAGTATATATATTATACTGCCAAACGCATGTCATATTATCTTAGCAAACGGAGAAAGCGTGTATGCAGCTGATATGTGAATAGATACCTTTTCCTTGTTGCAAGTTTACAATAATATCAATATTGATACTATTATTTTTTCTAAATCGTCATAGATTTCCCTCGAAAACCGCTGCGCAAATTGTTGTTAACTTTTTAAATAGTTTGTACTGTTGAATCTGATATATATTTGGGTCAGTGTACGTAGTGAGATAGAAATACACCTATGTTTGATTACCCGTTTTCATAAAATGTTTAAGAATCAAGAATTATTTTATGAACATGGTTGGTCTGGTTAGAAAAGCGTGACCTGTACATGATCAACTTCGTTATCAAGTATGAAAATTAACATCATGAACTTGGTTGTTTGTTTACGCTACAAACGTTATGAAATCCTTCAAATAGTTTTTTGATCATCACCTTTGTCAGAAAATTTTGAAGACCACATAGTTGGTTTCATTTTAGCTCCATATATCTCTAAATTGAAAGACCAAGTAATGAGTCAGATCACAGCAAAACTTTCTTCTCATGTAATGCATCAGCATTTCCCATACACTGTTTATATCAAATATCGTATAATATCAGCAAAATATTGTGACAGGTATAACACGTTTGAATTACATTGATACCTTCTCGTTTTTTTCAGAGTTTATGTCATCAGAATATGTCAATAACTAATATTGATCAAAGAAAAACCATGTAAAAACATGTGGTCGATTTAAACTACCTCGTTACAATATCAATGCATCAATTCATAAATCTACTAGCCAGGGTCGAGATCAATTAGTTCTTCTATTATGAGAGTCTCAGGTTTGTCATCTGTCAAACACAGACAATGTTTCTGATCAATCACCTTCTTCAGACATCCCTAATATTGGGTAATCCATTCTCAAAACTAACGAAAAGTGAAATGCGACTTCCTTAATAACCAATTTGCTATATTGAGGTTTCTCCAAATAGCATACTTGCCTAACAGTTCTATTTTTTCTACTTGCACTCAACTCTTTACAAATGCTGTCATTCAGTGCATCGATGTATTATGACTTTCAGCGTCAAAATGGCACAACAAAGCATTTATATAATACACAGTTGAGCCTGATCAATTAGACAAAAGTGAGCTCAGCACACATATAGACTCTACATGACCCATTAGGCACAACCACCATACCTCAAACCATCCTGATTCTATGGTTTTCACAACTCCTCTGAGGTTTCCTCTTCCATTTCGCCACTTGAGTAAATCAGTTATGATTGACAGTTAAGTTTAAATGAATAATTGAGGTCTCCGTTAAAATTTAACAGAATTTTTAACTCAACAAAGAATTCTAAGCTAAGTCTTTACTTTCAAAATGTCAAATACATACATGTAGATGTAATTTCCTTTTTAAAAGATGATGTTCTCTTGATTTACTACTTTATCTCAGCTTATCAATCGAATGTAAGAGCAACGATTTTGATGCAGTAAGCGGTTCTATTAAGTGTTCTACATTTGTTCTTAAAGGTGCGTTATTTCTAAAAAACAACAATTTCTCCGGGTTTAACGCTCCCTCGTCTTCTAGCTTTCAGTTCGATCAATTGCTATTTTGATAGGAGTTTCAATAAAGCTAAATTCGTTACTTTAGAACACTGCTTTAGTCACGCGTCATACGGGATGTTCCTCATTAAATGAGATTCGTTGAACAGTATTTGTTTGCAGTTCGTGGTACATAATTCCCAATTATAGATGATGACTTCAGGTTTGATACGAAAAGATTTCGATTTGTCAACACGAAAACAAAAAGATTGTAAAGATTCATATCAGACGAACAATTTCTGTACATGAAAGCTAAAGCTTCATATTTTGAAAAGGAAACTGTCCATTGAATGAATATAGATACCATTATATCTCTTGAGATTTATTATAGATTATCTGTATCTAAACATTCATAATCATCCATGTTTAAGCTTATAACATACCTGTTCAAACGTAACATGTCCATAGCAGAGATTAAAACAAAAATATATTGTCGATGCATTAATGAGTATGCATTCACCAAGATAATTGTTATTGTAGTGCATTCAACAAGGGAATTGTCACTTCAGTGCATTAAAAAAGTTAATGGTTACTGTAGCATCACAAAAAAGAACATTGAATTTTCTGGTATCGTTTATCCGCCTACACAACGGCAAAAACCTTCACGTGTCAAACATATTGAGATTAATGGAAAGAGGAGAACCAATGATTGAATAAGTGATCCGTAAAAAAGCATTTTGGTGTCTTAATTTGAGGCCTCGCTTTACATTAGCCTGATCAATCTGTTGTTGCATTGATGCATTGTTGACACAGAGAAAAGGTCAACAACCCTTTTTATAGAATGCTAGGGTCCGATTGATCTACTGATAATGCTTTGGTAAAGAATATCGCGTGACACAAAGGTATAAGGTAAAAAATGATAAGATAGTTTTAGTGTCTATGCTAAAATTTAGTTGTGTTTATTCTATTGACATCACTTACATGAACGGATTTTAATTTGAGATTGTGTTATTACGTATGTGTATTTAGTTCCTATTAATTTAAACTATTTTGTATGGTGGTTTCAATTCACGAAGCATATGTCATATGATAATTCAGCATATGCTTTACAGTGAATTACCACAACATCGTATTTCTCTCTAAACTTTAGGCATCACACCTTATTTTTGAGTCTTTGAACGAAAGGTACCGCAATTGTTTTTGGTATACCAATACTCTTTTGATTAATTTCCTCGAACTTATTTTGGTTTGTGACTTTCTTATATATTTTGGACATTTCTGTGACATGCGAAAGCAAGAAAATGTGAGAAATTGATTTTTTTAAGGATTTAATTTTAATTAAAGTTTTTCTCTTAGGTTAAGGCTGTTGTTTAGTAATCTTCTTTACATTGTATACTATTTCCAACGTTACTAAATTTGAAGTTCAAAGTACAGGGAAGTTAATACTCAGGTAAGATACTCTCTCATTTAGCATTAACAAAATCCTACTGTAACATAATGATTCTATGGAATTGAGATGTGTCATTTTCTGTAATCACCTGATGTCAGTTGTCATTGTCAAGTTGTTTCATTCAATGTCATCTTTTGTATTCAATGAAAACTAAGAATTAATCGATGATGGACAAATAGGTCATGATGGCAAGCAATATCGATTAATTCTTCGCCATTAAAGATAAAATGCAGGCATTCCGCTTAAAACGATTGCTCAAAGATGTATCTACATGACGAAATATTACTTACCAATTTCTCATTCTGTTTGTGTTTCTCAAGGTCCGAAAAAGGGTTTATGGTAATCCTGAAAGAAGAAATAATTCTATTAAATTATGCAAGGATTAGACATGTTTGTTTTAATAACTCTAATTTGCCTATGAGTAGTCGTGTGAGGCGTACGTAATTGCATGTCTCGTGAAAAACCTACAATGCCACCGTGCCAAATTCAATACAAAATTGCACTTTATTACAATAAATGGTTTACCTGAAAACATATGCACATCTTAAACATCTTGATGAGTGATGCATATTATCTTTTGTCTTAGTCAATTATTCTGATGAACTCTTTCTGATACACCGGAATTCTATTATTTCGAACAACTGTAAATATACGGAAACCTAAAATTATTGGGTAAGGATACAAAAAAGTAATGACACAGACGAGATTTACTCTGCAACATTACACACTTTAATAATTAAACGAACTTAGCTGTAAAAAGTAAGAGATCATGATGGGTTAAGATATCAACACCGGTGTATAAAATTAAACCGGTCACTTTTTAATATGGTTTAAGGGATCATCATATATCATCATATGATCCTTATTCCTAACAGATCTGATATCTTCTTAGCCTGTTGTAAACGACATAACTTCTAAAACTTAAAACAGATTCCAGAAACAGAATATTCGTGATATTGTCCTGATATATGTTCATTCCTTTATAAAGTAATAAAACATGAAAGACTGCTAACTTGAAGCAGTTAGATTTTATACATTGCTCTTAGATCAAGTTTAGTACATGTATTATGCAGAAACATATTTACGTTAGCTGGTATATCATGCTTGAACTTATAAAATCGACTAGTATGCATGTGTTTAATCTCTGAAAAATAGTATAGATAAAAATAATAATAGATAAACCGCATTTAAGTTGCGTGATACCAAAATGGATTGAGAAATATATAACAATTATTCATAACCCCTTACACAAATAAGTTGTCCACATTTTAACACCGAAAATTACAAATAAATTCTTTCAGTTGACTTTGGTCATTACTCTTTTATTAGTTTATATTCATCAAGTTACAAACACAACAAACATATGAATATCTGATAGCAAAGATAAAATCAGATGAACACATCATTAAAAAGAATTTCTCATAACTGTGATATCTGCACATACAGACAATATCACTATTTATGATTCACCATCTTGGTAAAAATAAATATCTATATTATATTCTTAGGCCTTTAAATTATTCAGACTTCCAACACATTCTATTAAATCCTTTACATAGAATTTTGTAATTAGCAGAAAAGGGCATGACCATAAATAGATCAGACCTTTGGATGATTGCCTTGGGATCAAAACCATTGCAAGACAATTAAGTTTCTTATATTAAATGAAAACCAAACTTCATATTTATTGAATACCTTCTCATATATTGCGTATCATCATACCTCAGGTCATGATGTTTACATACTTCTGGCAACATGTGGTCTATAACATTTTCTACAGTGATATCACACACAGAGGAAATCAATTGTTGTATAAGTATCATAATTGCATCAGAGAAGTTTGAACAACCCGACAGGGTTTCAATCAATATATTTAGATATCGACAAATATTATCTAGAATTATACATGCGTAAACCTTTATTGTTTCAAATGCTTTGAGATTTAATAATATTTCAAGAGTAACTCACTTGCATTTATGTATACTATCCAAAAAAAGAAACGCATAGCCAGATTTGTTAGGAGAAATTGTTGTATTTTCAAACGCATATAAATTGAAAGGAAATGAAGTTACAAGTGTGATTTTTTACATCAGATTTAAGGAAATATCAATTAACGAAATTACGTAAAACATTATATATGGCTTTCACAATATTTCAAAGACGTCCGTAGAAAATTAGCATCTGTTGTGGCCACCTTGTGCGTTGATGACAGTTCTCACCCGCCTTGGCATCGACTGGATTAGACGCTATATGGTTGGTTTTGGAATCGTCTGCCACTCCTGCTGCACAAATAGAGCCAGTTCTTGTAGAGTTTGAGGCTGTTGTTGACGCTGAAGAAGACGTCGATCAAGTTCATCGCAAAGATGTTCAATTGCATTCAAATCTTGGTAACGAAACGGCAATTGGAACTTATTAATGTTGTTTCTGGCGAGGAAATCTCCAGTGACTCGTCCAGCATGTGGCCTGGCGTTGTCCTGCTGGAACAGTTCACATTGGACGTCAATAACGGGCAGGGGGTGTGGCTGCAGGATGTTGTCTCTGTAGCGTACGACCGTCAAATTTCCATGAACGTGGATTAAATTGGTGCGACCAGTGTACGATATCGCCGCCCACATCATAACGCTGCTTCCACCAAATCTGTCCACCTCAAGAACACAGCAAGCGGCAAAACGTTCGTTCCGACGCCATTAAACACGGTTTCTGCCATCTCGCCTCCGCAATAGGAACCTGGTTTCATCACCGAACCAAACTAGGCGCTAGTTACGAAGATTCCAAACACCAACTGTGTTACACCAACGAAGTCGATTGGCACGGTGTTGACGACGTGGAACGTTGACAACGTAGGGTCTCCTGGCTCTCAATCCATCCTCCCTCAAGCTGTTCCCTACAGTCTGGCTTGAAATTCTTCTCAGTTCTGGTATGTTGCCTGCAGTACTCTCGGCAGTAGTTGTGCGATAACGCAAATGGATGCCCCGGATGTAGCGATCTTGAGCTGGTGTGGTGACACATGGCCTGCCTGAACGGGGACTGTCATTTGTCGTGTTGGTCTGAAAGAACCTGTCGAAAAGTCTTGAAATGGTGCTCTGGCTAACGTGGAGACGTCCTGTCACCGAACATTGGGACTCTCCAGCTTGAAGTCTTCCGATGGCGATGTTTCTTGTTATAACGTCAAGACGTGCCACCATGGAGTGTCTTACAATCAATCTCCAAACAAGTGGCAAATCCGAATGCGGCATCCCTTTTTATAGCCACACACTGCATGCATTTTCCACAAAACTTTCACGTGCGTTATTGCACGTGTTGCGTTTGATTTACCCTTAAAATGTTCACCAAAGTCAACATTTCCATGTAAGATCCATATTTGGAAAAGAAAACGAAAGCAACTTGTCAGTATCATCAATATCATTACTTTTTTGGACAATAAAAATAATACAAATAAAAATATTTCGATTTCAATTATGAAAAATCACCTATGCGTTACTTTTTTGGGATAGTATATGTGATAGTAATTGAATATCCTTCCATAGAAAATCTTGGATATACTTTTTCAGTTATGCTGCTAGAAACCAAACAAAAGCAAAGGTTGCATTTTGCTAAGTTACAATGTACTATTGAATCCGAACCCTTCTGCATGTTAAACTGTTATCTCTAATAGACAGTGGTGCCTTGTTCATAGCCCAAAAATGAATGAAGGTTTTCTAATGAAATATCTCTGCTTTACCACTCCTTTTTATATTCCAAAGTGATATTTTCCCATGTGGTCGTAGACGCTTGACTAAGCATTTATTATCTTACTAGCGTTTCACTCCATTAAACCTATCATATAAAACAAAACGCATCTAGTTAGTAATCGTGCAGAAAATGTGACGAAAGATGTTCGGTAAACGTTCTCTCTTCTAATGAACTTGTTCGCAATCGATAACTATTTTGAGTCGTGTCAGACAATAACTAATAAGTACGAATCGAGAAAAATGTTACAGGAATGACTTACATGTACACTGTCCATGACTGAGACCAATTATGTGAATCTTACGACATGGCGTACAAAGAGAATATTAATTGACCCTCCATAATAGAATTTTTCCATCAATGAGTAAATGATTTCCTGTTAAACGAGAGAAAGCGAGTAAAACTAATGTCATGACACAATTACTCCAACATTATGGTGATATCACACTAGTTAGATATTTCCGTATGAATCTTACACTGCAGTATTCTACATGGGCGGGTAGTAATTGGCTTGGTTATAGATCCGTACTTCTACTGCTTAATAATTATTCCTGCAGTGAAAACAAAGTTAAACGTAACTCTTAACACAAAGACTCCATTTATCATTCTCGCATTCTTTGTCGGGTTGTCCATTACAGTGACGTCAAAGTAATTATTTGTCTAAACTCCTCCTCTCAAGTCAAATTCTTGAAATAATCTGGGGTTTTAGTGATCGTGTTGAGTGTCCCGTTTATTCAGCAAATCGGTTGTACAATACGAATGACGAGAAACTATGTAACGTTTAACACTGACGGTTGGCATTAGCGGTTTCTGACTGACATAAACATTCTATCTGCCAAAGGAGCGTACTAAAGTAAGAACAACCCTTATTTGTATTTGGTCATAGGAAAAGCAATATGTTTTATGCATCAGTCCAAATGTACCCAAACATGTAAATAGACAGAATGGGGTATAGAACCAGAACATGATTTACACGTCTTTCACCTAATGGGGACACATTTGGTATTGTCAGAGCTTCCACTCAATTATCAAACGCATGTATAGGGCATAAAGCGGTTAAACAACGGTTCTATTGTAGTCTGATCCTTACCAAAATAGTTATTGACCAGGGGAAATGTACTGCTCTAGACACGAGATAATTAGGCAATAGCTTCTGCGAACTGCCACAATGCATACAAGACCTAAAATAACCACTTTGCGAAAAAACAGGGTCGAGTCTGTTGAAAAAACCTTATGTCAACGTTGGCTTTATGTCGTTCATGACAGTAATGATAATAAAAAAGTTGGGTTTTTTTTCAAATATTAAAAAACACTTTTAAACACATACGATATAAATACTGCATATCATTAAAAAAAAGACATAAGCTAGCCCACATTTGGAACAATAAATTTACTAAATCACTTGATAATTGGATAACAATAAAGACCTCATCTTAAATTGGACCACATATTAACAGTCTGGAGCAAACACTGTACATTATTAACAAACAAAAATCTTTCTCTAGCTACCCATAAAAGTAACGATTTCATGTACACAATGATATAAAATAATTTGCTTTGTCTCGACCTTTGTCACAATAAAGCAAGAGTTTAAATACATTATATAACCATAACTCAAGCCCTGGACTACATGCCAGAGTTTAAAAGGAGTGCATTAACGTCAATTTCAAAGCATTGTGTGACAAAGAGAAATTCGAAATAAATGTGTTGCATTCACAGTAGATATTACCCATCTCATTGCATGATCATTAATCTTTCTTTCAGAAACACCTCACTATTTTATCTCGTCATTATATTTTTTAAATTTTTTTTATTCATACGAGTTTCTGGTTAAGTCATTTGATTTTTTGTAAATAACTATACCCCTTTATTTTAATACGTTTGGCAGGAAACCAAAGACGTTTGTCTTCGCTACATGTATGTAAGCATTTCAAACATTGTGTATCTCATACATGTGCGTAACGCAAACGTGAAGAACCTTTAGTATCCTTTCCAGTTATCGCACCAAATCGTCTGAACGGTTTGAAAGTCAGTAGCAGTAACACAAGTATTTTTACAATAACAATGCAAATTCACACTGCATCCCAATATTCTATTTTAATCGATTACGAAGAATCGATCGCAAAAAAATTCACATAACGTCTATAAAATGTTAGTAGATTTCTGGTAGGTTTATTTCATTTTGAGCCATAACCATTTGTGTAACATATTTAATCAGAATATTTTCATTTATTGATCCTAAATATAATAATAATAAATAATAATAAAATCATAATACATAAGGTATATAAAATGTTATTTTTACATTCCAATTTGATGTTAAAACGCGAACAGCGGGTTTTCAATAATGTGTGTCACATGGGAAAAAACTAAACCTAATGACATTTTTGTCCATATCTATTTAAAATTTATGTAGGAGAATGCGTTTAACCAAAATCCCTTTAATGACACTTAAACTACCCCGGTTGCTTCTCCACTAAACCCGTAAAAATTGAATGAACAATTTGACATGTTTAATATTTTCATGTGTCAAGGCATGGAAACATTTACATTCACAGAAAGTAATGCAGTGATTGATCAAAATGTAATTATGTGTAAAAATTTAGTAACAACTGTTTTATTTGCTCTCATGATTTCTGCTTTCATCGGTCAATCTTCTCTGAAAGCATTCCAATTTTAACATTGCCTTGATAATCTGAAATTCGCAGACACGATATATCTATATGTGTGTCCGTATAACATCACGAAAAACAGTTGATTAAAAGAAATATCCAACAAATATCCCTTTTATAATACATTTGGCATTGTTATTTCTGTTTTTCATCTACAATAACTCTAAATAGTCATATATTTTTTCCCAAGCTCTAAATCCATCCATAGAGACCCAAAGTCTACATAAATGGCCATTATCGACTTAACCTGCGACAGTGATCATTTTTCAGTTAATATATGACGAAAATCATGAGTGGACAGATCAGGGAGAAAGGGATCGAAAGGTTGAGGGAAAAGACGGAGAGAAAGGCACAGTGAGATAAAGACAGCAGGTTTTAGAACCTGTCTTATTCTGGTTGACTTTTACCCGTCGCCCTGTTCAGCTTGGGTGTCCCTACTCCGGCCGACTTATTTCAGGTGCCTAAAGGGTAAAAGCAACTAAACCACCACACCACAATAAGTTATTGAGCGAAGTAGTTTGAAGTAAATGTTTCACTACATATCTATTCATATATTATTTACACTAATAAGCGACACTTTCATGGTATAATATTCAAACCAACATAACAAATCTTAAGCAGATCCTGTTAAAGTTATCTAAATGTAACATCACAATTTGATTACATGTTTGCTTGTATGTTCAATAATTCGGGGTTTCTAGTCTTGTAAGAGTTATTGACAAATTTGTGTTTCGACATCAGCGAAACTGATAATTTATTACATTCTATGTGAATTTGATTCAAATCTCCCCATTCATGTTCAGCTCGTTCCGCTACAAGATCAAATTAAAGGCTTAAAATCAACCTAATTGTCCATATCGACTTAGACAGACAGACAGATATTTTATTTAAGTCTCACCTCGATACATATATATATAGTGAAATATTTACATCGTGAGGAAAATAATAGATAAAATATATCGAGCCACCCTCCATGGGGTTATGAGAGACTATAATATACAAGTATATAACACATAAAACACATCGGCAAACAATTAACACATTTTTAATTCATTACTTTCTATGTGAATTTAATCTCCCCATTTATGTTCATCTCGTTCCTCTACGAGACCAAAGGCTTAAAATCAACCTAAGTTGGTGTAGGTAGGATTACTTGCACCGTGAAATATCATAAAACAAGTCTTTAATAATTAGATATCAAATGAATGTTGTATCATATTACTCAGAACTAAGGAAATAAGAACAATGATTGACGGGTTGTACGTGCGTTCGAACCCTTGAAGGAAGACGCGTGACGAATTTGCTATAAACGTATCGCATGTGCAACGGTCCTTATTGGGATAGTTTTGCATGCAAGTGATACGAGGTCACTGAAGTTAACACCAGGGTCACCGGACCTGCAATGTAAAAGGTCAATGGACCCATCCTAAAAATTGATCTTTGTATATACAATACATCATACATATACAATGTAAGTGAATAGAGGTCAAAATGTTCTGCTTTATCAGTACCCTTAAGGTAGTACAAATTAATTCATATTTTATATTAGTGTGACATCGGTGAGATGTTGTAATATAGGATACCAAAAAGAAAAACACTGTATACTATATAACATTTTCGAGTGTTCCGGATTTACTAGACATGTCCGGAGATCTGGATACGAGAGTTTACGATGAGTCAGAAGGATGCAATCTATGGATACTTCGTACACTTTGCCTTCGATTCATCTCTCTAAACTTACAACCCTGTCATGTTGATCTGGACGTATCCGAAAACAGAGATGTTGGATTATTTGCAGATGTTTTTAAAAATTGTGTAGCAATAATATCTACCATGCTAAATCCATCTCTGAAAATTGCAGGAAATAATATTCTCTATCTTATGAAAGAAATATACTGCTTGGGTAATGAACAAAGCAAGAGATGTCACATCCCTTTATTTCATTTTTGGTGAAATCAGATCAATTTTTCATTCTACTTCATATGACATCTTAATAAGAAATAATTATGATAGAAAATAGAAATAGAAAATCGTACCATTTTATTCTTTAAGCTTAAAGGATATAACAAGCTAACAATTTAATTATGATAACCAGCTAGGTAGTATGTTTATGTCTGAAGTAATCAATGTTTGTTTAAGGATTTCATACATTTTGATAATGTCCTTCGACTATAGATGCTCGTTAAAAAACGTCCCCTTAGGAACATTATAGCATTTCTTATCTTAGGAATTACGCTTTACGTTTCCTTTGCTTTTGTTAAGCCATTTTTTAAGTGTATAATTTATCAAATAGACACTTAAACAGAACATATCGATCTAATGACTGACAATTAGCCAGGCCGCCTCTTCGGTGCCATATGTTTTAAAATCGATTTGAATAACCAAGTACAAGCTTATTATAACGACAATAACTCTTAAGTTATGTAATGTGTAAAGTAGTGACTCTTGTCTGCATTTCTCTTTAAATAATGGTGTTCTTAAACTTTTCTCCATACTTCATCAACCTCGATGTTTTGGAAAACGGAAAAAGGTATGAAAAAGTTGGCTGCATCACCGTCACTTTTCAGGCTATCAAGTTAGGTCGAAAAGTAATAAACTACCTCAAGACAATGTCATTAAAACTTTAAAATGACATACAGCCAAAAAACTTTGTCCCCCGTGTTAATTTATTTAAATCAACCATATAGAATATCACAGAAAGTCTTAAAAGGAGTGTAAATGGTGTTGTAAATTAAAAGACTACAATTATTCTTTATCGTCCTCATAATCTTTGAATAGTATGTACTACAGGCCTGAGACATTCTCCGTACCAAATAAGAGTTGTTGATTGAGTAAATTTTTTAAATTCTTTTTTGGCTTCGTTACCGGCAACCATAGTGCAATGCCAGTTCAAGTAATGGTATGTCCTCTAACTTCCCGTCAGCAAGGATGCAAAATCTCCTATCTTTTGATTAATTTCAGTATGACGCGGTCGGGAATCGAACCCAGAAAGGAGAAACATCCCCAGTACAAGGGTCATCAGAGTTTGCTATTTAAAAAACAAAAATATTTTAAATCGGAACATGAATTTGCTGTGCGCCGATTTATCAACATCAATTCAATTTTGAAGGCTGAACTACATTTGTATATGATTTTCGATTTAGTGATTTTCAAAACATCTGAAAAACAATATTATATCAAGCAATCTCTTAACATTAAAAGATAATTATTATGGACACAAAAGTTATATTGAATCATACATGAAGTGCGTAGGAATTTAAAAAAACCCAACATATTAAATCAGAACATGCATTTGTTATGTGCCTTTCATCATCCAATCAATTATTGAAACATTTAAAATTGGTCCTCAATTAAAATGGATGTTTGCATCTGCGGCATTTGCCAAAAGGTTCAAGCAAATTCAGTTGATGATCTAATATATAACCAAGAATAATTTTTTAAATCGATTCGATGGCAACATAGAACTGTTTGTTGTTCCAAATGATCAATAATTAAGATGGTAATTGAACATTCATTCATCGTGATGACAGTGCTCTTCATGATTAAATGTTCACAGTTTTCATCGGAAGGTGAATTGCGGCATCCTTGATTTTAAAAATATACAACATTTTTATAATAAACATTCACATTTAACTGAATATTTGTTTGTATTCGCGCGACAGAGATGAGAACAACATGTTTCAAAACTACATCTGTGCCATTTATCTTACAATAGTATGTATGTGTATAAGTGTAGCAAAGCGTAGATGACTAATTGATTTCCCAGATAGTTTTATCAAATGTGTCTACAACAGTGAATGTCAAATGTGCAATTTAAAGTAGAGTCAAATAAAACTTTCTTACATAGGTCCAAATTAAAAAATCGTATATATATATATATATATATATATATATATATATATATATATATATATATATATATATATATATATATGTGTGTGTGTATGTGTGTGTGACTAGTCAATACGATTTTTGAGTTCATATTTATATGTATTTCATATATGCTATTTATATATATTCAAAAGCATTTACATTTAAGTGTTTCATTTGACTGCATTCGTCATAAAGTTGTGCATAATGATCTCAAAGTGTTTTCTGTGAAACTATTGTTGAATCATCGTTATAAAACAACTTGTTACCACTGACATGAATTTGGCAAGAAGTCGTGTTACTCGTGACGTGAACACTACCCTGAAGCAATGTTTTATTGACCGAGTCTGACAAGAATAGATATTGATCAACGAAAAAAGCTACAATGAAAAGAGTAGACAATTAGTGCCTGGATAATAACACAATTTACACGTTGCAAGTGAACTGTCAGGCTTGAGATGAAATCATGTACAGTTGCCAAATAAATACTACAAAAAGGCAGATTGAAGATTGGACATTAGAACGATTGAAGTTCAAACACACATATATTTATGAAATGGTGATTTCTTTTCATCTCAGTAAAAAAAAAACGTAATACATACCAGGGCAATCATATACAAGTACGATGGCTCTGAGCAAAATACTTTTTTATTGTGACTTCACGTCATAAGAAATTCTTTGACGTCATGGTTCGGCTATGATGTTACATTCCAAATGTGACAATGGCGAGTAAACCGCGTATGTAGGGAGGTTGACATTCACAATTTCCTTGATTTTGCGACTTTCTCAATAAACTGAATATCATTTTCGTGCCCATGACAAGCTACATGTATGTTCATGACACTCGTGTCAGAATATCAGTATATCACTCGCTCTACTCTATCCTCTTACATGTAAACATTACCTAAAATGACTCGAAGATCAATCCTATGTGTTTCCAAATGAGCGACAAAGTGATAGCTATCATAATCGTGATTCTTATGGTATGATACAAAACTAATGGCTTATCAGAAAAACTTTTAAAAATGTGGCTTTTCATTGAATGAATTGTGCAGAGGCAAATGTGACAACTTTCATCAAAATCATTGTATTCTGTTTCTTACACGTCTCTTCAACTATAAGCTTTTCCTACAGGTTTGGCTTAAATTATCAAATATTAAACTGAAGCATACCGTAAGTATAAATTGATATATATTGATTTTTTCATTTGTTAAAGGTTTTATGCAAAGGTTATGAAATAGGGATGGTAGGAATGGTCCAAACGTTGGAGGTTATAGTCAAACAATGTAACGAATTTATGTTTTAAATCCTGTACAATGATAAACTCATAAACACAAAATCAAATTTCAGGCAAATACGGCTGTTGATAAGCCAAACGAATCTCGTTACTTTGTATGTATGTATGTAAATGTTGTGTGATTCACCAGTGAAATGGGAAAGTTTACTTTTTCGACACGAGCAGGACTGAATATTCGTTATGATATAGGAAAATTAGAGAATATAAATGAAGTAAGTAGAAACGATAGATGCCATTTCAGGAATTCTATCAACATATAAATTAACAATCAAACAGTTAACATTTTTATTTTTAAATTAACAATCAAACAGTTAACATTTTTATTTTTAAAACATTTTTTTAATATGTTTATATAAAATTGAACGTGGCCATAGCTTTTAAGCTCATCCCAGTGCAGGATCAAAGTCTGAACCCAATTTTCCTGATCAGCTTAGCAAGACACTTGTAGGTTTACTAACAACGTGATACCTCATGAAATGTCTTAAGGAATTACAAATGAAATGAACTCTGTATCAAAATTCTCAGAACTAAAACAATAAATAATAATAATAATAATTGGTGCTGTTTTGTTTTGATATTCAAGGCGTGAAACTTGAGCCTTGTGGGAAGTCAGGCGATGGCTTTAGTTTTGAGGGGATGGATTGAACTGCAACAGACTTTCAGAGATTCTACGGAGCAGAACTTAATAGCCCACCCACCTGGTTTGGCGTAGGTTTGCATAAAAAAAAAATGCAGGTGTACCATCGAGTCAAAGGTTAACAAGAGTAAAATACACCATATACTATAAGCTGTATAGATGTAAGTATATGTCTGCAAGCACGGTAAAAATAAATGCTAGTTCGAAAAAGTGCTCCGACTGAAGTACCATTTGTTATCATTGCGGTTCCTTTTTGCTGCTATTGATAATTTGTCAAACAGACACATACACAGACTTAGCCTAACGGCCCGGTCGGTATCAAATGATTTGAAATTTATTTGAAAACTGACCGAGTACAAGCTAAATATGATGACAGAAACTGTATTACTTATGTATTGTGTAAAGTATCGACATATGACTGCGATTTATCTTCAATAACAACGCTCAAAACTGCTATCTACACTTATTTAATAATAGTTTTAAAAACTAAAGAGGGTGTCAAAAAGCTCGTTGTAGCTGTATATTTCATAAGCTAATAGATAGGTAATTTTTTAAATGATTACCTCAAGACGTAAAAAACCTAGAGCTATAAAAATCTGTAACTTGCATAACCTCAGTAATAAAGAGATCAATCAACAATATGGTATATTAACGCCAGCCTAGGGAGGGTAAGTGTTTTATATTTCATAATTATTATACATTTGTTTAATGTTTTCGTTAAATTGGAACATTATTTGTCCTCCAAGTATTATACCTTCTCTATACTAAATAACGATTACATGGTTGACTGACTGTATAATACACAGTAAATTTGGAAACTCTTTGTTAGCCCTCGACAAACGGCAACGACAGTGCAACGCCAGTTTAAGAGATCTTCTGTTCTATAATTGTTGTCCTTGAATCAAGGGTGCAACACATTTTATATTTGGAATATTTTGAAGGGATACAGCCGGGAATCGAACCCAGAAAGCTCTATTCATGGAGAAACATATCCGGGTCAAGACTCATTATATTTTGATACATGTAAACAATTTATTTATCTCAAAAAGTACTTATGCGATAATAGCGATTGTGAAAATAGCCGAACCATCTATCTGAGACACTATAGAATGTAAATACATGTTTTCCATTCAATGAGACTTTTGAAGGCTTAACTACATTTGTATATGATGTTTGTTTCAGGGATTTTCAAAACACCTGAAAAACATCATTTATATCAAGCAATATCTGTAAATTAGAAAATAAGTGTTATTGACACAGAAGTCACAGTGAATCATACATATAATCAGAACATGCATTTGTTCTGTGCCTTTTCATCACCCAATCAATTATTGAAACATTTAACATTGGTCCTCAATTAAAATGGATGTTTGCATCAGCCAAAAAGGTCAAGCAAATTTCGTTGTTGATCTAATAAATAATCAAGAACAATGTTTTAAGTCGATTAAAGAGCAACATAAATCTATTTGGTGTTCCAATTGATTAATCATCCATGAAGGTAATTGCACATTCGTCTATCGTGATGACATTGCTTGACCTGATTTATGTTTCAATTACATGAGTTGTCATTGGATTGTGAATGGAAGCATCCTTAACGTTTCAAAAATACTACATAAGATAATACACATTTACAGGCAACCATCGAATATGATAAAGTAATGTCGAAACCTTGTATGAGTTAAAGTACAACGAAGCGAAAACGACTTATTCTTCTACCGAATAATCCAATTCAATGCTTTAAAAAAGTGAGAGAAATTTTGCATCTATATGCAACTATAAAAGTCCAACTTTTTTAATCATGGTAAATTTCACCTCCAAATATATTTTTTCAGAATTGATAAAACACTGATACAGTAATGTGTATCGTCAAACTGCATGAATCCTAATAGAATATAAAGTAGGGTATAACCTCGGAGAATTTACCATATAATCATTGAGGAATAATTGCTCTAAAATACACGCATTTGGCAAGACGTCGTGAAACTCGTGACGGGAACACTGCCCTGAAGCATTGGTCTCTTTGTCTGGGCCTGACTAGAATAGATATTGATGGAAGAAAAAAGGCAAGAGTTAGAAGGGCAGACAATTAGTGACTGCATAACATCAAGATTTATACGTTAACACTTAAAGGGCTGAGATATCTTAAGTAAATGCATGTACACATTTTCAACTCCACTTGCAGAATACAGGGATTGAACAACTTCTGAAATGATGTCACGTTTATGACTTATTTTTCCTCTATATAATAAAGGCATTAGCCTTCTGATTTTATTGATCTAATTAACAGATTTATTCAACGCGCGTGTAATAAAACTTGATATCTATGTAGGGGAAGTTTACCAGTCATGTTTTGTTAGTATTTTGTATATTACCTACTTGATAAACTTGTTAATCCTGACTATCTAACATGATTTATAGTCAGGCATAACTGATGAAATGAATATGCGCAATGGTTTGATTCTCGGCTTACGCTATGATCTATTTCACGTTCTATACGCTGTGTAGTAAAAAAACGGCTTTGACGTATATGTAACTGAGGCGGAGTCAGAATATTACCCTAAAATGTCAAATCAAAATTAATCCTCAAGGTAAAATAACAACTGCAATCTACATTTTTGTAAATTACAATGCATCTTACTGCAGATTTTAATAACACACTTGCAAGTTTGACCTTTTTCACTAAAGTAGCAATTACCGATTAGATATTATACATTGTTGTCTACTTATTGATATGATCTTTATCGTTAGTGTAGACAAATCTTTATTATATTCAATGTAATAGCAAACATGTATTGCTTTTAAATACGAAAAGTACTTCAACTAAAGTAAATGTTTACTTTTCGAAATATACTACATGGACAGTTTCTTCAACTTATCTACATGCATGGATAATGTAACTTTCTTATTTTCTCTGACAAGCCATTTACAATTTCTGCAAATTACAAAGTTGCAAGCAGTACTGAAATTAATTCATTAAACAGATTCCTCATGCAATCATTTGACATATTTCATTTTGTCCCTTCTCAATTTCACCCTTGCAAAGGAGTGTGATGAGTTCTATGAGAGAAATAAATACACATCTATACATAACAATTGTCCCAAATGATTGGTCACTTAAAGATGCCTCAGTTCTTACAGCAGTTTGAACGCTCAGAGAGAAACAACGTCGCCAATTTAAAGTCGAACTTACCATTTACTTGTAACAATGGTTATGTCGGAAAGTGGCATAGATAACCTCTGTGGGTCGAAAATGCCATAGATGCAACTTTTTATAACTTCGCATGTATTCATTTCAACATTGCCTTAAAATGGCCATGAAAATTTCGTAAAATTTGTATTTTTGTTGAAGTTTTAAGTGATTGCTTTCTACAAATGTCCCACGTAATTGAATGGGTCACGATCACTTCAGGAAAGTAATTGAATTTGATACCTTCAAAGGTTTGAAGACAATAAGTTTGAAATCCTGTTAAGAAAGCAATTGAACAACTTGTTAAAATTACATTCAAGGAAGGCAACAAAATTTCATTTCTAAACCAGTTTGATTTTCTTCCAAATTATATTGCTCTTAGAATTCATCACATACTTTCAAACTTCGATGATTATCTTTTATCTTGTTTGAAACCTTTGAACTTAATACACAAATCTCTATCGTAATTTAATGTTTATTTAAGTGCAGAGTAACGAGTCACAGTGTTTACATGAATTGCTTGAGCATTTTTACCCATTTCAATTTGTCATTATCTGGATAAAAAAGTAAGTGTTTTGATGAAAAGTAAATGAACATCCTAACAACTTACTTGAAATTCCCCAAAAAGCATTTTAATGCAGTATATTTTTTAAAAAAAACAATAGGGTAAATTTAATGTTTTTATCGAACATTATTCAAACTTTTGTGCACATACACTGCTTTAACGTTTTTATGGGATCAATATTCACAGCAACCATAATCAGTATCGATCAATCAAGTAGTAGTATTTCTTTAGATAAGTTCAATAATGAATTGATTTATGTCATTTTGATAGATAAAAACATATAATCAAGAATACATAGGCAATGAAGATGGCAAAGTTATGATGAATATACAGAATGTAAGACACTAGAGAAAAAACTACGAATAATGTAAACTGAATCTGGGCATTAGTTTTTAAAAAAAAAAAAGAGATATCCCATCACTGTATCCTAATTTTGAAAACTAACTTTGCAAATTGACCACATCTGTAAATGATGACAGAGAACCCTATGTGTTTTTTGAAAACTGATTGCGAGGATACAAGCATAATTATTTCAAGTAAAGTTTAAGTTGTCATATAAGTTGACTAATTGCGATTAAAGAAAAAGAAGCCAACGTTGGGTTATCAAACAATCCTATCCTTATTTCAAAGGTCAAGGTGATAAGAAATATTTGCTATAAATTGCCAACTCTGAAGAGCTTATAAAAAGAAATGTACGTGTAAGTTATCAGTAGCTTTTCACTGATCCATCAAAGGTATTAAAGTATTTTGGGTACACTTCCCACGTCAAGATCACTAATTAGACATTTCAAAGGTCTCATCAGATAGGTTTTCCAAATTCTGGGCTATTAAAAGCAAATGAAGCTAAAGTACAATCCCACTATGCATACAACATCTCACAAAACACGTTTTTGATGGCATGTGACAAAAAGTAGTCAATGGTCTCCCTCAAAATAAAGTATATTTTCATAAACGAGTTATCAAGTAATGTATTTCATAATATTATCATTTTACATGAAGTATGCTTCAGATAATTCTATCTTTTTTTATCAAGTTCGTGCGAAACAATTTCTAGAAAATTCTTAGTTATGGTAACTCTTATATTACAGATTCTGTGTACATGTTTCATTAAATAATCAACAAAAGAAGAGATCACCACACTTTTCAACATCGAGCTATTTAATATAATTGTACTATATTTGAATGGTAAATTTTCTAAATACATAAACATTTTGCTTCAGTAAACCGTTGATTAAACAAAATAATTTTTTGTACGTAATACAATGTACACGAGTTTTTCTTTTTCACGATTCTCATTTATGCCATGATAGCTATAACTATGTATCCGAGCCTAATTGGAATATAGCTTTGTACAGACCATGAGTCTACATCTAACGTGATTATCGACCTGACCTGCCATTTTAAAGATTACATTTAGTTCTACATCAGAAAAAGGGCTCCAGCTTATGTCGATATTAATGGGATTAATCTTTTGCACTTGGATGGTGAATGGAAACGATGTATTTCAAACATATATAGTTGCTTTTCGGCCTTTATTCTCTTCCATATGTCTATCATGTTACAATGATTGATTGCATTTGTCACATTACAAGTGATTTACTCGTACATAACAGCCATTGCTGTTGGACAAATTGGATTTTCATTTGGATTGAAGAATTCTGTACACTATACAAAACCAAATCTATCTGCCAACCCATATAGAGGACACCTATTACGGGATTATCTAAGCAGCAATTGCAAACATTATTTGGCCATAACAAACAAAACATCGTGGATGACTCTCGTTTGTGTATCTTATCATTTGAAATATTGCAGCCGTGCTACATTTTGCAAATCCAGATTGTAGTCTTGTTCTTGTTATCGAAGTGCATGCCCTCAATCACAAACCAAACACACATAAGTGGCATTGTAGAAGTTGTTTTTTGTAATTTTATGTAAAGGATGATAAATTATTATACCTCTCATTTTCCCATGTGTCTGACAACGTCATAATGATATATACCAAAAAAGTGGCCATTGTGAAAATAAAGAAGTTGTAAATCCATGAAAATAACATTGTGTTCTTTGACAGCTTTTTTTTCTCTTGACATGTTGACATGAAGAAAACTTTTACTTTGATAAAAAAACATAGCGAACAAAACGATAATAAAAACTGTGACTATTTCAGTGTTGTAGATGTTGACATCTCATGACTTTTTATTGAAAGAAGAAAGAGTTGGCATATTCTGTCACACCCAGGACTCGCTTACGTCATCGGCTCATACATCACATTTAGTAACGTTTTATGTTTGAAATGAACAATAATGGAAAATGGGTTATTTGAATAACGCCAACACCATGTTTCGACCTTGATGGTTTTCAGGTCCTTACTGAATGTCAATTAGATTCATTTTATTCGTATCTTATAAGGAGTGGTTAGCGAGTTCGGCTTAGGATCAAGATGTTCGCGGTTCGAATCCTGTCAGTGGCTCGGCAAATCTCTCTGAGGTAGAGAACTGTTCTACACGAAGTAAGGTTTGGGTGCAATGCTCAGGGATTTCAGGGAAGTATCACCCATGCTTCGTTAGTTCAGGCCGATAATCGCAGGTTTCATCTCAATGCATAGCCACAATTTAATTGCAGGCTTTCCCCCTGCAAAGTACTCGCAGCCTTGATAAAAGTGAAATACTCATGAAAGCGGCGTTAAACCCCAACTCACTTCCCCGCACCTCACTAAAACTTACAAGGTACTAGGTGTGTACAACGGATCTATATGTTGTTTAGAGGACAAAATGGAGATAAGGTTTTCGAGTGTGCCACTTGTGACGTTAACGAGGGGCCACAGTCACCAAATCAACAATCCATAATTCATTTTGGGTAAGAAAGTCTGTTATCAAAATTTCAGCTTCAACGTACCTGTATACCATAATTCATCTCTCTAGAGACAGTGCAGTGGTTTTCAAAAAAGAAGTCGAAAAGTGAAATGTTTACGGACAGACGGATGGTCGGACAGCGCATCCATTATATACCATAAGCCCTAAATGAGTGAAATGTATTCCGACTGGGTAATTTGAGTCAAGGATTAAACACAGTATATGCGAAATCGATTATGATAGCCTTTCTTTTAATCTTGAATGCATTTTCTTTCCTCGCAAATCCTCCCTGTTTAAGATAAACATAAAGTATGTAAAATATAATCTGATCTTCGCAAATAGTGAATAAGATATCATTCCATGTGGTTGCACGTGGTCCTGTGCGTAGCTCAGTCGACCGCTATCGGTGAAGTTCAGCGACATCTGGCGTGGCTCACCGAATGGGTGGGTTACCCGATCATTGCAGAATAACTGAGAGTTCAAGGTTTACTCCCTGCCCCACACTGAGACACGTGTTGAGAAACTTGTGGTGTCCCCTTAGGCAAGGGACTTTATTCAAAGTGTGCTTCTGTTCACCCAACAGTACCAATTGCCATGGGTACCTGGTGTAGATTGCGTTGGAGGGGACCTTTAAGCGCTGTAATCGTCAGTTTAGGTTAGACCAGGGTAATAATGATTGTGAAGCGCCTGTGAATAGCCCAGCTGAAACTCGGGACTATAAATATGTATTATTATTATTAAATCTACTCATTTGAATGTCATGCCTTTGTTAAAGAACACTTATGATTACAGGGACAGTTTATATAGCAATCGATAATAAATGTTACTATTTGTAAGAGACAATGATTTTTATCAAAGGAAGCAGTCCAAAAACGAACGTACCATGTTAAGTAAAGCATATGGGACTCGATTTGCCTATCACAAACGATTAAAGGGTGTTTACATATAAATGGCCGCCGGAGGTTTCTGCTTAATATTAAATAATTTATTCTACAACTACGATTCACAGGATTGAGTGATTAGATATTTTACCCTTTAAAAAACCCATTTGGTATAAACTTATGTTTATGAAACTTCTAGAATTAAGTTTTAAAAAACGTGCAACTGACCCTTTAATGCTATCCGTCACAAGCTGTAGCAAATACAGGTTAATGGTCCTGTCGTATCTCTGAACAGGCCTTGTTTTCCTATAAATTACAAGAATGACATGTCTAAATATGCCTGTAACTATTTCTATACTGGTAGCACGTGTTGAACAAGGAATTAAAACCATGCATCCCATTGAAATTAAGTTTAACAACATATACCAGATGTGGACTAAACGTTGTGCTGACAAGCTGTCACTTAAAAGGACTAACGCTAATAGCAGCAGTTAATTTCATTCAAACTATAGCAAGTGACTAGGTGAGGTGATATAAAGTTTAATGCCGCTTTCAAGACTATTTCACTTATATCGCGGCTACTAGTATTAGACAATTACACAACACAACCTACGAACATCGGCTGGAACTAGCGAACCGTGGGTGGTACTGCACTGAAATTTAGTGAAACGTTGCACCCAAACTTGACTGCGTGTAGAACAGTCCTCTACTGCAGACAAAGTTGCCGAGCCCTTGGCGGGATTCGAACCACGGACCTCTTGATCCGAAGCCGAACGCGCTAACCACTGCGCTTTCCCGCCCCCTTGCAAGTGACTAATTGTGACTTCGATATTAACATGGTATAACATGGAAAATTTTTTATCACATACAATAACAAGATATATTTCATGTCTTAAAGAACATGAAATACAAAGCTGCCTTCTTAGATCATAGGAATAGGAAACAAATATATGGATAACAGTTTTTTTTTATTCTGAGAACGCGACGTTTTAGAATAAAGAAGTTGTCATCCATATATGATTTCCAACTTCTAAAATGCCACTCAAAGATGTTATCATATACGCTAGGTAGTACCATCATTAGTAGGATTTTTCAATGCCTCTAGAACATCTTCTGGTACCATTTTAGAGTTTTGGAATATTTTGGGAATTGGGAAATAGATGTTTCGATATTTATGGAAGATAAGATTATATTCTATACAATTATGACATTAATTCTGTTTATACTCATCTTAAATGTGATGTTTTTTGTCATGATATTCTTTACATGCTTGTTTAAACCTGAGAATTGACTAAGTTTGATGCGTCCACAATTATCATAGCAAATTAAGACACATATGTCTTGCAGCAAATGGCCATGTTTTCACTGATATACTAGTATCTTCATATCTTGTTTCAACGCAAAGCTAGTTTGACTGTTGATTATGAATACTCTTCTATTTGCATTCTTATAAAACCATTTGTGGTCTTTAGAGAATAAAATGAAATTGATGGAATATGAAGACTTTTGACCTTGGTAGAGAAGATCACTGTATGATGGCCCTAAAAATATATTGAACAGCCCTTTCGTGTGGACATCACGATTTCTTAGAACCAGAAGACATGGACTTGATATTGATTAGCACCGTTTTGTCGAGATACTGGCATTCAGGTTGTGCCTTGTCTGAACAGGTTCCTCAATCCTCTTAGAACAACACTCCATCTTCTTACATTGATTACATCATTAGTCAAAGAGCCCGTGCCAGGATAAGTGATCGAACACACTCATTGTCAATTACTGCAGAGGCGAAGTAAAGACATGACACGCATGAAACCCCTAAACACTTGATCAATACTTATGATTGATTTCTTTATTGTAATCGATGTTGAAAGCGTAATTATCAAAAACAGTCAATTTTTCAGAGAATTTTGGTGTAATCTCACATTTTTAAAGACAAAGTGGTTATGAAATACTCAAAACAAGAGGACGTGACAAGATTTTAAGAAACTGAAAACAAAGCATGAGCATTGGTTTTATGATTGCGTTCTGTTAATGATAATTTGAACAATTTCCGGTTATGATCTATACCGGTGATCAGGTGAAAAAGGGCAAAAACGTGGGTGCTGTTTTACCATTTATGATGATATTTAATAGCATTCCTCTTAACTTTATCTTGCACCTTCAGTTGAATTTATATAGTGCTGAATTTGCGATAACTCATATAGCGCCTGACGATGTTACGATATTGACTAACGAGATAAATGCAATTAATCTGAGCACAGAAACATTTTTCCAGTATAGATATAATAAACAGCAGCATGTCAGCAATTCAACAAAAGTAAAAAGACAATAATGTTGCCCGTTTAAACTGTGTTCTAACTTTACAATTTTTCATTTTATATTTTATATTTTACAAAACTTGCATATTCATTTGTAAACGCAAAGTGATGTTTTCAAAGATAATCAAACGAATGCCTTTTTGTGCTAAAATCGAAATACTTGCATTGCATACTACAAACCTGGTTTTGTTTTTGTTTTCTTCTTTGGGAAATTTCCAAAGTTATCTTTGGCTCATTTGCGCTTGCCTAGTTCAGTTGTCCAGAATTAGATAACAAATAATGACTTTAACCTTTATTTTATTACTTTACAGTGACACTTGATAAATTATGATTGCTATCATGTATTAATCAGTTGTACGTAAGAGACGTTTTAGTGTCATTCAAACCCTTACGATTTTAAAATGTCAGACATTCCTGTCTCTGGTTTTGTATCTTTATCAATACGTGGGTGTTGAAGTGCCAGTCCAGTCCATTTATGTAAAATCTAGTATCAACAATAAACAGAACAGTAGATGCGCTTACACAAACTCGAATATATCGAAGATATATTTTTCACTGAACTTCATACCATAAAGGGTATACTCAAAGGGCCACACACATTATTAACCCAGTGAAAGGACCAAAGTCGTCCCTTATTCATTCTCAACTTCCTGGGAGTATGCAACCTAGCTGCATATTAAGGCGCAGGTAATTTGTCGTGTTGCCTTTACTTCCAAACCAGGTACCCAATTGTCCTCAAGCCTCAAGCAAAAGGTGAGACCACAAATCTCTCAACTCCTGTATCAATTTTAGGCAGGGAATAACCCTTCAAACTCAAAGTTTATCAAGGTCACCCAACCAATGAGCAAGCTACGCCTGTTGTTGCTGAACGTCATTGATATCGACCAACTAAACTATACACAGAACCACTTGAAACCACGTGTAATGTGCATTTTTGAAGATTGAATTGGCATTTGCCTGACGTCATAATCTACATGGCACATGTAGATGAATTGTGCACACACAAAAAAGTGCGATACATTTCCCGCATTTGTCATTTGATATCGTGGCTTCATGACATGATGCTTGCAACGTCCGATTACAATAACAATGACGAATGTGAATATCCCTACAAAAGAAGCTTTCATCACTACGATTATCCTCGACAAAGCAAAGGTGGCTTATATAGATTTTATTTGCTACTTTAAGCAATCAGATATCATGTATCACAATATAACTTGCAAATAACACGCCTTTATGTCCTGATTAAACCTGCAAATAAATATGTTTTTTACCATCACAGTTTTGCACAAGTTAAATTCATTAAGGTTATCGAATATTAAAGGAATTATGACTGCAATAGTGATATTTCGATTATTACTTAACTACATGTCAAAAATGTAAATATTTATATCTGTAGTATTCAATATCTGATGCAGAAAATACAGATGATCGCTATTTGGTGAGCTTTCTAACCAAAATTGTTAAGACCACAAATTGATAGAAATGATAAGTTTATCATAAAACATAAAACGACTAATTATCACCTTTTAACATCAAAAGCAACGTTTTGTTCGTGTTAATCTACTAAAATAATCTTCATCATTATTATATAATGTAATACTATCTTGTCAAAAAACACAATTAAGTGCTAACAGTATACCAAATGCCAAAACGTGATATACGTAAATATCAAACGTAAATATCAAACTGTCCTGGTTTAAGATCAATATTAGATTTAAAAGAAGCCTTTACATTTGTACATTTCAGAATCTTGTATTGAATTAGGTTTCTCCTTTGATATACGTATTGAAATATGCAGGGGATGAAAAAATTAATTATTATATGAACATTGGACAGTACATTTAAAAGCATTACAGCGCATCAAATTACGCTTTCAACATAAAAATCTATAAAATCGTTTTTAGTGCGAAGCAAGGGAAAGCAGTGCATCTATCGGTCACCAGGGAATGATTATACTAACGCATCATGGCGCCACGATGCTTCGCCTGGGAGGATAAAGAAATGTTTCATCTTTCTTTATCCACTTAAGCACACAAACATTATCTTTGCATACAAACTCTTATTATATTTCGATCAACATCGAGGCAGGATATATCATTTAAAGTCATCTTATGTAATTATCTACTGAAAACAAGGATATCCTGCAAAATTAAGCCAAACAGTAGAGCATGTGTAAAAACCTAAAAAGTTAATAGATTTTAAGTTTTATAAATTATATAGATATGTTTTCCTTTTGAGTCACAAGAGTATAGAATAACATTGTCTTTTATTTAAAGCTTTTATTGGATACTTGAGGACACGTTGTACTAAAAAATCATGGCACAAATTAAAAAGGTATATTCATAAATATTGTTAGGATGAATCAGAGAAGTAAACCATTCAGAATACTCAACTAACAGGGACATGAAATCACTTGAAGTCATTTACATTTTTTCACAAGCAAATTTTAATGAAATAAATCTACATATCTAGATAATGTACTGAAGATTTACGTAATATGGTTGAGGATTTAAAATAGACCTTAAAGGAAAAAAGCACGTTCTTTGTAATTTCTATTTGTTCAAAATCTGCCTATTACATTATGTATCTGCAAACAAAACTATGTTATTCCAAGGGTAAAACATATCATTACTCAACCCATTTATTTGTAGTCGTAGGATAAGCTGTCACACAGGAAACGAAATATCATACAGCCATTTTAATGTGAACACATTTTAAACATGACAGATTGAGAAATGAATTCGCGTTGCTAAACCGAACTTGAACCGAACTCATGCTTTTGATTAAAAACATTGTCTTGTAAACGGTGACACTCATTTCCGTTTACCACTTTATTTCCTTAAAAAACGCGATGAAGAACCTATAACGTTCCGGCCAGAACATAATGGAAGAAAGTTTCAATTTTCAATGCTAAATAAATAAACAAAAGAAAGAAACCACCTTCTAGCTCCCTGAATATTGAGTTAAAGTTTGAGCTCCTAATTTATTGTAAAACGCATTCGGGGTTCTAAATTTTACTGAGGCCACTTCTGTTGTGATAGGGGCATCATCGAATGATTGATGAATCGAATAAACAGCTTCAAATGTTTATATTAATTTTCATTCGTAACTTATAAAAGTGAAAAGGGGTTTTAAAATTAGTTCATTTATGATTGGCTAGAGGTAGTAATCTTGCATAGCGACTATCAAGAAATTGGTGAAATCGGTGAAAATGAACCAGCACAGCATCAATGCATGCATAAAACAACTACTTCTTGGATTGTAAAGTTAACAAAATAAGTTATACTACATCACTATGAAAAAAGAGAATAGAATTCGTTATGAAATATCATAAATTTTCATAATCCAAAGTACATTGATAACACAGTCTGGGCCAGCTAATTTGTGGAAATTGGTAGTCAGTGTAAGGGGATATTGATATGGAAACGTTAGGCTGTATTTGTACGTTGACTCGTAGACTACAATCGTTCTCCTAATATGGCCTCACAAAGCCGATGAAAGCCAATAATCCCATGAAATATGACCGAAATAAATCAACAGTACTTAATCAATGAAATGGCCGTTTTCACCAATCGTTATGGCAAATCATAGAATTCCTCTATGATCGCGGGGGTTTTAATTGACAAAAGTCTAAGACTTGGCAGCGAAAGAAGTGCCGATCACATAGGACAGGAATCTATATAAGTTAATGAATTGAGACCCCCTGGAGCTGAGATACGATTCGTCAGCGTTGCAAATTACTTGAGGATGAAAATCATTTGGCATTTAGGAAGCTGTTCACTTGCTTGTGTGCTCATTACGACGTAATATTTTAAGATCGCATCGATCGGGAAATCAATTTAACGTCAGGTTTACAAACATTACAGCAAATTCCTGCTAAGTGAGGATGTACTTGAGCAATTGAGGATAAAAATATGACATGTTTAAAGAATACTTTAAGTTCAGCTTTTTTTCTTTTTAATTGAACAGCCATTTTCTATTTATCATAAGTAATGTCTCGAACAAAGCATTGAAGCAGACCTCATTAATAATCATGTTATATATATAGTCTCACATTTTGTTACTAAATCGCAAAAATATTCGAACTGAATTTCTAAAACACCACTGTAAAGCATGAACAGAAGCACGTATTTAGTCGTGATAGTGGAACACATTTGAATCATTTGCTATTTGGATATATCGAATACCTGTCCTATTGACATGGTTATAAAGTATCAATAGTGTAAACAACAACACAAAAAACGATGATAAAAGAAAAATAACATTGCCCGTAGAATAATTCAAATCAGCAACCATTGACATAGTCACAATTTCTTTTTCCTCGATAGGGGAACTTTGAATCTATTAACTTTGAATTATCACGCGAAACCTGGAAAACTACTCACGATACATTGTTCAGGAGAAATGTACCTGAATTCTAGAGCTAATCAACAAGGCCTGATCGATAAATAATCTTCGATCTTTCCCCGTTAATTCAAAATCAACCCCATACAACATATACTTGTAAAGTCTTGCACGTTGCGACTGTGTCAACAATTACACGAATTTGAAGTTCCAGGGTTACCCCCATGTGTTTGACTTTAATTTCAAGCCCAATGGCGTCCATAATACAATCATTAACTCCAATCGAATCTATTTCTGAACATGGAAATGAGTATGCACTGGGATGGTTTATGCCTTGGTTGGACTCGATTACATTGAACCAGATCTCTCAGGTTGATGTAAGAAAACTTGATAACTTGATCGTTAATAAAGACTGTTATCTATATATATTGCCACATGAACTTAAAATTGGGGAATTTCAAGAAATGACAGAGATATTAAATATCGAATAAGCGTTTTAATCTAACCTTTTTGTATTTTACTTTTGCAGGCTTATAAAGGTGAACAAAGACATTAAAACTTGAATCCAAATATTCATTTTACCTCAAGTGCATATTTTTGAATATTTCAAAATCAATTCACTTGCATACAAAGAGATGAACTTCACTTATCCTATACATGTATATGTATAACGTATACAACAGGATCGTTCGTATACTAGCGTTCCAGTCACAAGCAGAATAAAAAGCAATCAAGGAAATACAAAGCAGTCTATACAAACGTCTCGTGTCTTAATATATTTAAGTAAGGCTGTACATCTGCTATTAGAATTTAGAAAAATCTAGCCTTATTCACTTTAACCTTGTACGCGCTGTTTCCATGTAAACAACTAAATCTCATCGGCTCTCAACCCCAAGACGCTTCTGATATCGAATCCAATATCCACACATCCCTCCGGTAATAGACAGTGATCTTTAATACAAATCCCAAGGCAAGCTTTCACAGACGTTTGTCATCTGTTTTAATCCAAATTGATTGTAATAAAAATCAAGATCAGTTTGAGTCGCCTCACCTTTGTCCACTTGAAATAAGATACAAAATATATGAACACCGCATACATTCAAACCTAATGATTATAGTTAGGACCGTTGTGAATGTTTGCTTTTATATGATACATATTAAACATTGACTATAGACACACAAAAACTTCATCTAAGCTATTAAAACGCAAATTTATTCCAAGTAATTCATTGTACCCGAGTTCATTTGAACGATTGCAGTCATTAAGACCAGATAAAAAGCATCAGTCACGAGCTAACTACATTGTAAACTACACGTTCAGCCAAAAGTCACATATGTTCACATGTTGTGTGTCTCCATTCACAAATGTAACAGAAGGTAAAGATTTGTGATAAAATATAAGAAAACGCATAAAACGACACTTGCGCACGAATTTAATGCATTGAACTCAGGCCTACGGATCAATCATGCTTGAACATTGAACTTCGATGTAAGGTGAGGTGAGGTGATATGGGGTTTAACGCCGCTTTCAAGATTATTTCAATTATATCGCGGCTGCTAGTATTATTGCAGGGAGAAAGCCCGCAACAACAGTGTGGCTATATGCATTGCGGTGAAACCTGCGTTAATCGGCTGGAACTAGCGAACCATGGGTGGTACTGCACTGAAATTCATTGAAGCATTGTATCCAAACCTGACTGCGTGTAGAACAGTTCTCTACTGCAGACAAAGTTGCCGAGCCCATGGCGGGATTCGAACCACGGACCTCTTGTTTCAAAGCCGAACGCGCTAACTACTGCGCTATCCCGCCCCTATAGATGTAAGACAAGGTAAAAAGTGATCAAAGATGCATTGAAATAAACCGTTATAAAATATACATATACTATCGCATTCCTGTTAAAAAGAATTGCTTTATAGATATCAAACAAACTGAAAGACAGGATGAGTCAGAGAAAATGAAAACCTCCTCACAATTCAAATGCACGGAACAATTTTTGATTCGAGTGGATTGTAAATGTTTAGATTTTTTAATTTCAGACCAGTGCATTGTGTGCAAAGAAAATGGATCTGGTATATGAGTATGAACAAATGTAAGGAACATCAATACGTTACAATAAAGAATACCGAGTACTTGAACATGCCTCAATGATTATAGATGTACATGTAAAGTAAAACATGCTTTGAACATTGTAACATAAAGCGTTGTGTATTCTTAGATACAGACGCTACTAGCCACAGAAAAAGGTACAAACAAAAGAAAAGTGGTTTATCCCTGTGTGAAAAAATTGTGAACGGCACTTTTACTTGATACATCTTTAGTCTTATTCAAAGTATAATATATAAATCGAACTTTTCTGGACATTTAAAGCGAACTTGCCTCCTTTTTAAATCAATAGAATAATCTTAACATGACGAAAAAGGTGAGGTAAGGGGATCTGGGGTTTAGCGCCGCTTATATCACAGCTGCTAGTATTATTGCAAGGAGAAAGCCCGAAACACTTTTGTGGCCATGCATCTGTAGGAAACATGCAAGCATTGGCTTGAACTAGCGAACCAAAGTTGTTACTAAGCTAAAATTCAGTGTAGCATTTCACCCAAACCACATGAATGTAGACAAATTTGCAGAGCCCCTGGCAGGATCGGAACCCCGGACCTATCGATCCTAAGCCGAACGCGCTAACCACTGCGCTATCCCGCTATATGATGAAACACAGAAATAACTTATCCACACATTATATGAGAAGTAATTGTATCAGTAATTGCAGAATCAAATATATCAGTAAACACTGGTGACGATAAATGTCTTTATCGTATATTCAGCAACTGTATGTTTGCATGATTACTTTAGATTGGAAACTGTCGTACTATCATTCCCTTTAGCTTGTTTAACTTAACACTTTTCATAGAGCTGAGAATGATAAGACATTTTACAATACGTTACTCGTGGTTAGTGTAGTCATGCATAACTTACATCATAGGTTATCATGTGTATGTATGTTTAGTTTAAGTGTAGTAATAAAACGCTATTATTATTGGCTTATTCTGGTTATAGAAACAGTCAGTGGAATGGAATTGACTTATTTCGGATTTTTCACTAAATCGACTTTCGGCAAAAACACTCCAAAAACTACAGCTATCATATGTTTATCTCTGACACTCTTAAAACGTAAATGACCGTTTCGATTAGTTAATAAAAATTTGACGTTTTATCCGAGTTTAAACCTGAAAATTACTCATGTAGGCGAACCACGTTTTTTTCAAATTGATTACAAATGACGTTAATGAAAAATAAAGTGTTACTGTAATTATAAAATACCGATACCTTATAAACTTACATTATGTCACTGAATTTGTAACACAGCTCTCTATTGAATCTATTTCTTATCATGACTCATATGATATACTGATATCGATTATAAGTTTATGACACTTACTGGTCCTTTGTTTGTACATTTGACAATAAATCACATCATAACTGGTGACATTTAAAAAGTCTATATAAAGTTTTCAAACTATCTGTGACTCACTGATATCTGATCACTAGACATAAATATTGGTCTGTTAACGTGGGTAATTAACATTTCACATAACAACTTTTCACAGAATATAAACTATCAGAGCAATATCAAGATGAGTCGAATAAAAACGTATCCTGAAAATAGAGGTATTGGCTCGTGAGCTCGTCAGACTTATAAACAATTAAATTAATATATGGTCACAGGGCCACCATATGAGCTGCAACAGGATCAACAAGTTCATTTATCATAAAACTCATCAGCTGAGGAGTATGAACACAATATTTTAGCTTTTCATATCTATGCTTTTAGAAATGGAGACAAACAAGTTTTACTGGGTGGACTTTGTGGCCCGAATGTTATTAGGGGTCACGGGGTAACCAAATCTAAAACACATATTTCCCAACAGCGAAGCAGTTTGTACACATAGTTTTTTATTACTGTATGTAAGTATGTTCTTATGCTGTGGATCCTATTGCCACTATGAACGGACACAGCGTCACCAAATATATCTATGAATTACAATTCCCATCAGCGAAGGAGTCTGTAGACAAGATGTTAGATTTCTAGACCTTTTCCTTTGTAAAACTATCGATTCCTTTTCGAGATTCAAATCCAGTATGCTCTAGTCAGGAGCTTTATAAAGATTGCGCAACACCTTTTCCAAACTAATTCAATAAACTACTCTTAAAAGTTCAAAAACGTTAGCAATTAACAAGAAAGTCCTGGAATTATAAACTAATAAACGAAGGAGAATTATTTGTAAGACTATCATCCCTTACAGACACCACATTGAAATCAGGAAAAGATTCCCAGAGACGCCAAACATCGTTAACAATTAAAGTGATATATCGAACCGGACATTTATCGAGGAGCAGTCCTATTTCCTTGTAGACCAAGTAGTGCGCTTGCTTTGTGTGATAGACATCGTGACTCAGCCCCAAGTCTCATAAAGTGCAGCTGCTGCCGGTTCATGAGACATACCGATCCGTTATGTTTGTCAAAGGAAATGTTGAAGTGAGGGAATTAAGTATCTGTTCCTAACGGGTCGGTTCACATCTAGATTGTACATGTAGAGGGAGAGATTACATTGTCATACTCAGATAGACTATTCGCAATATTTGATACTTTACATAGACATTGTATTTATCATATATTCATAATTGAAAATATTGAGAACGAATTACCGACAGCTAATTTCCCTTACCTCAATTGTAAACTAACCTTTATTCGTACTTCAATTTCGTACAAATAATCTTTAAATAAAGCATATTGTATTGCCGCTGCCTTCCTCAGTAAATCATACGTAACGGAATATAGGATTAAAATTCATCGATGACTAGGAAAAAACTGTAATGTCCTTCGATTGAGCCCGCAATGCTTTATCTTATGAAATTATTGAAAACGTATGAGAAGATTATTAGAGTCCAGTAGAGCTATGATGCTTTATATATATGTCCTTTGGACATGAAAAGTTAAGATGTTTTGATTTTATATCACCACATATGACATTAAGGTTCGTATCAAAGGTAAATAATATGTTATGAAAATCACGGAGTGGCTCTTTAAGAAAAAACAATTTTCATTCAATTCTGAAGTGGAGAGCTCAATGACCATTAACAAGACATAGGTATACAAAATATTTTAATTGTAAACGTTTGTTAACTGTATCTTACAATCAGCATTATCGGGGCGTTTTGACGACTTTGACCCTTGATTTGAGGCTATAGGATCACCAAATTTCCAATTCATTTCTTTTTTGTAACAGAAGCTAAGATTTCAGCTTTCCAGAGATTGAATATAAAAGTTAGTATTCGGGGTGTGGTCCTTGAATACAGCACACGGGGGGAGTAAAACAACCAAACTACATGTGCCATCTCCATTTTACTAGATACACAAGAAACAACTTAAGAACTTGTAAAGACTGAGGGATAGACATACAGACGTTCGGCTTCCTTGTAACAAACACCCAAAGTACTTTCCAACTTGAAAAGCATATTGCTCAGATAATATAATTTCTTTAGACATACAGTACACTATTACCATGATAATATAACAGTATTAAGCTTTCAACGAAAGGCACGTGTAGTCTTATTTTGAAGCACATATTTGATGACACAAAGACATTGTAAAGCACTGTGTATAAACATAATTCAAAAGATATTTCAAATCATACAAAATAATATTCCATAATATCGAATACCGGATAAAGTCCTAAATTCATCTGAGACTGCTGCTCTCGTGCTCCCAAGAAATAATAAGTGAATGATACTTTCAAAACTAATTCACGCAGATTCTTAAAGGTTGGTTATAAGATAAATAAAAATGCACTTTTCGCAGGTAAATAAATTACACAGTTGTTTTTCTACGACATGCATTGTTCAGTAGTTTATTTGATACAGTCATGTGTTAATGTTATTTCATCGATAGAACCATGTATAAAGTCATAATACAGAGTGGCTTTCTTCTAAAATGTACATGCGCATTCGCTGCTATCTGTTTTATTGTAATTCAAAGATTCTTAAAACAAAAATATCATACATAAAAATTTATTCATTTTATGCAGAAACTGCTTATGGAATACTCTTTGTCCCTCCATTAGGTATTATACGGTTTGGATTCTACTTTAAATCAGCCTTAAAATCACTCGTAGAACTCATACATATATCCTAAATATGGCAACAGTGCATTCTACAATCCCATTGCTAGACATTGTAATAAAGTTAGGCCAACAGAGGTTAGAAGTAGACAAAATGTATAATCACTGTCATCGCAGACTAATGAATTTCGGAAATATTTCGGACAATGATATCCATAAGGACTAACACCACAAGGATAAGTCCCTTAAGACTTTTCAACTTTTCCATTAGATTGATATATGTCTCTAGAGATTTCCGAATGTATGAGATTTTGCCTTTAGCATAGAGAACCTAATAAATGAAATAGATCTGGCAGGTATTTTGCACTCTATGACCCGTCTATCTTTTAATAGTTGCTGATCTGTTATGCTGCATATTCAGAAAATGACACGAATAATCCCTCGAAACTTTTGTATCACCATGTTTAAGATCAAAATATGGAAAATAAAAAATAAAATAAAATATTAAATGTTCAAGATCAAGAAATGCTTTGGCAAAATAAAATTTCATTTAGATTTGGTTGCATATACATAAGTATTATGTAAGTATATGATACGATAAAACACTGTATTTCAAACAGAAATAAATAGATGTAATATTAAAATTTAGATACACCATACCAAGCTGATAGTAGTAGTAATGCAAATCTTAACTTTAAGCGCCTTTGTCTATTAGAATTTGTTCTTTTATCAATGTCCATGACAGGGCGAACTTAGAGTAGATTTTCAAAGTTTAATTGTATCGACTGATGCTTTTCCATGTGATTGATGCATGTCCTTTCTGTCCTTCAGGCTTACGTCTTCCACAAACTCTCGCCCTCACTTAACTGATTTTATTCACTTTTCTAAATTTCAACATGAAGTTACGTGTTCAGATTAAGCAGTTCTAAATAACATTTTTTTTAAAATCCAAAAAAACATTTCCAAATATTAAGCGTCTTCTCGATGGGACTTTATATTTCACTGTGTTATGTTCTGAACTATCTTCATTTTCATCATACATTTCATTGACTGATTCCTGATTCATTGATGTATACCTCATATTTACATATGCCAATTTCTTTACAGAGCAATTCGTCCGTAACAACTAGTTTTTATCTGTATCTGTCTCTCTGTCTCTCTGTCTCTGTCTCTGTCTCTGTCTCTGTCTCTGTCTCTGTCTGTCTCTCTCTGTCTCTGTCTCTGTCTCTCTGTCTCTCTGTCTCTCTGTCTCTGTCTCTGTCTCTGTCTCTCTCTCTCTCTCTCTCTCTCTCTCTCTCTCTCTCTCTCTCTCTCTCTCTCTCTCTCTCTCTCTCTCTCTCTCTCTCTAAGCAAATGTGAATGTGATTATGTACCTAATTCTACCAAAATCAGTGGCCTTTGTTAATATTTTTCTTATTATACGTCTTCTCAAGAAACAACCTATTCTGATTCACCCTAAACACAAACCCAATGATACAAGGCTTATTTCATGAACTATTTTTGGTGGTCTTATCCAGTTATTGATTGCAACATATACCGAATTCCTCCTTAATCTCTTCGCGTATTCATCTAGGTCCGTATACCTGATTAGGCCTTAACGGTCTACCAGGAAAATCCTCCACGATTATGCATAAAGAAGACCAAATACAACCTAGATGACAAGCAAACGATCGGCATGTCACGACGTGAAACCAAAATGATTACCACAATCAGCGAGTTATTGGTTCCTGCGTGACCTCATTTCGTCCAGGGTGATGTTCTAATAGCCGGTCTTTATCCACGTAGTATACAGAACTGTATTAATGGGATCCTGGAATTTGAGGTCCTGAACATCATCCGTAAATAGTCCAAGACTAGCACAGATCGTCTTCACATATCAGCTTGATGGCTTCATTTGACACTGTCATTAGCAGCAATTCAGGGTTATTTCCCCCTATCCTTCTGATTCTGAAATTACCTTACCATTTATCTTGTCAAGAGTTGTGCTTTTAAACGTAGTTTATGGACCTCGGCTAATTCGTGGCATTTCAACAAAAAATATTTTTTGGGGACCTGAAAAGACATTGATTTACTTGCTACCTGCCACCGATATCAAGATTTTCAAATTAATTTAACTGAACTGCATAGCATGATCTATGGTGTTAGGTTAGCAGGTATGCTATAAATTTATGTTTTATATAAAAAGAGCCTAACATACGATCAATACATACTTTTAAACTTTTAATTCGTTGAAACTCACAATGGATGCACTTTTAAAATTTAATTGAAGTATTGATTTCATTAATGTCAAATATGAAAACAGCAAAGAATAAAGATGCAAAAATCTACAATTGAGATAGATTTAAATCCCAGCAGGCATCTGACGTCCTTTCGACGTCGAAATTTGGTTGATTTTAGGTCAGGACGTCGATCAACCAATTTTCGACGTCGGAACAACGTCTTTTAACTGACGTTGAAATTTGGTTGGTGTTTTGACGTTGTTTCAACGTCATCAGAACAACTTAAAACTGACATGTCATTACTTTTATAACATTTCATTATCATTAATAACATCAAATGAGTTACGGATTGTTTTAAAGAATGAAATAAAAAATTAAAAAACGAACAGCTATCCTCGACATTCAAAAGTGTTAATGATATTGGATTTAGATGAATAAAGGTTAATTTCTTTCAATTTCACAATAAAGGGAAGTAACTCTGTCCTTATGTCTAATTAGAATAAAAAAGGCATATGGTATTTTTCAACAGTTTTTATTTTTTCAGTTATGTTCACAACTGAAAACATAAATTTTCGATTTGCATAAATTTAGTAGTTCTTACAAAACGCCTTTGTAACAAACATTTTTTTGGTGACACTTTAGTCTAAATCGTTGCAGTGTCATATAAACATTAATACCCTCACAACAGGTTTAATTTCCATTACAAGGATAATTACAAACGAGCAGCCATCGAAGTCTTGAACCGAGGCATGTGATACTGCTGAAGTTGAAAGCATAGCCTTACAGATGATGCATTGCTTCAAATATAATAACAAAACAAAGCTTACACAACCTGACTGATCAACAAGCTTTGACGTCGAAATGACGTCTTTTCAACGTCAATACAACGTCTTGGCTTCAACGTTGAACCGACGTCGAAATAACGCCGGATTTCGACGTCGCCACAAATTTCAAATCCAATCAAATTTCAACGTTATTTCAACGTTGGTAAACGACGTCGTTTCAACGTTTATACAACGTCATATTGCCTGCTGGGATGATATCCGACATTTATTAACCGCTTCAAATATAAAGAAATTCCATGATTTTATGTCAGACAGACTGACAGACAGATAGTTTATTATAGTCTCACCACATATAAACTGTAAATTTACATAAAACATTTTCTTTATAAAATATATATTTAATTATGAAGCGATTTCGAAACATGCATTTGATAAATCCTTAAATTTGTCTCAATGAAGACATATAAAGATCACATAGATAATACACAATCTGTTTTCAGTGTACTATTATTAAGTATGTGATATGTACACCTAGCTTAAGGCAATACCTTAAATATAAAAAAGTGTCAAAATGGTTATTCCTTACAGAGAAATAATTGGGAAAGTACTGTACCTCAAAACAAAAATTCCCGCAGATTCCTGATTTGAGTGAAAATGCCATGTTGAACATCCTTTCATCTAGAGTCATGATTTGTCAATTTTGTAAATAGTAATCAAATTAATACCATTTGTCTAGACGAATAATGACTTTGATACTATTCACTCGGCCAGAGCTAAAACATTGGTAACGAGGTCATAACGAGAGTCAAACACTCCCAATCAGTTCACAATAGCAGAGAGTGAGATGAATTACCTCGTCTTATACAAGTTTAATGTCAAGTCCACAATGAGACGTCATGAATAGACGCTGTCGCCAAATATATGGGAAGCTGTTAGTCGGGGCAGACAAATAGGATGTAACGGTTAGGGAGCACACTCGGCAAGGAAACTTAAGTGAAGTACTCAGACTATGGGAGGTGTGATTGGTGTTTATAGTTGGGAGTGCACTTTTACATTCTCTTCTGTCTGGCGATCACATAATAAGAACTGACTCAAGTCGAATAATGGTTGTATTTGGGATGTGACTTACTGCTGTGTTGTATATATTGTGTTTGTGTGAAACGTTTGAGCGCTTACAGTTGCCTGATAATTTTAGCCTCTGGAAATAATCTCTAACCTCCGCCAAAGTTTAACGTGACATAACTCTCAGCTTAATCTGTAATTTGTGGTGTTTAAAAGATACAGTTCTAAAATTATATTCATGGATGAAGGTACGTATGTTATAGAGGTACCTCAATATAATCCTTAATTACATTTATTAATGATTATTATCAGATAGTAATTAATGAAACCCTTCTTCTGCTATATTACTTGGTATCAACCGATGTTGAAAGTTTTACGTAATAATTGCACGCTTTATAGCTGTTATAAAGACGTTAAAAAAAGACAGAGGTGGATTTTATTCAAACATATATAAGAAAAGATATGTCTCAAATACTATTGTTTAAAATTAAATTATTTTTGCAGTTTAATATGTGATTAGACTGGTCATCATTCAGAAATATTTGTCTTATATTTTATAATAATAGCTTATTGTTGTAGTTAAATATTTATAAAAATTCAAACTAACCAAAGAGCACTACAAAATACCAGCAACCACAATGAAAAGATTGTTTGTATCTCAAGCTATATATTTCATATTGAGGATATGAAACTAATTGCACAATTCTTACAAACATCACAACAGAAAACACCTCAACAAAGCATAACATATACCCTGTATGGTGATTACTGAAAGACCAAAAAGAAGACAAGAGAAAGACAACATCATAAAAAAAATACACATCCTCTCCTGGAAACATTATTTCGATAAAATCACATCACTGAGAAAATAAGGCATTTGAGAAATGGCAAATGCGTGATGATTAGAATAAGCGTGAAGCAACAGTTGTATGAGGTTTGCAGGAAGGTAGTATGATAACTATCGATAGAAACAGAGGCATCACAAAGGGAGATAGTCCCAGCAGTTAACAATCGAGAGATAGCTTCCACTTGAACAGTTTTAAAGCCATGATCTATGAAATTATATCCGAGCAGAGACTTAAATCATCACAAAATCAGTTCATGTTCGTTCACTTGATGTTTTCTTTGTATATTTGTGAATGCATTATGTAAATATACATTTTTGTCGATGGTTTTGTTACTTGTTAAACTCAAACTCTTCAAAAACATAATATGATTATGATGTCCTTTAAGGAATGACTAATGACATTTTGAATTTAAAATAATCAAAGCATAAAAATAAGCCTGTCTCCTATGAGACGATGTTTGTTTCAAGTTATTGCAGATTCTTTAAAGGAAAATTATTCACGTAAATAAAAGCTAAAAACCTTATTATCCTAATCCTTTGGGTAAAATATTGTCCTTGCAAAAATAATCCCTTGCATCATAGGGACTTATTGCTGTAAAAGTTTCTGTGAAGTTTCAGAAATAAGTGCTGAGATCGGAACTAAGGAATAACGACCAGGAAGTGATGCAGTCAAGTGATCAAAATAGAAATTCTAGCTAAAGGAAAACTGAAAAGTTCATCAGATAGCAGGAAAAGAAAACAAAATCATCGCCCTGTTTGACAGAAGGCTATAGAAACGGCAAGGCGCTACATGAAGAAACTGTAAGGTTCTAATTAGGAATTGTGTGTTTTTATTATCATTTCATCTGGAATGGCAAACATAATATCAGTCAAAAGTAAAACTTAAAAGGTTATCATACGCATAAAGAAACTATAAGGCAAAGGTCAAAAATAAAAGGTTAACAAAAACATAAAGAAACTATAGCGTTGAGGAGTACATCATAATAGGTCTGGGCCCACTTTCACAGAGCGACCTTAGGCTAAGGTGATGGTTAAGGGAACCCTAAGCACTAAGTGGGCTATGTGAAATTAAGTCTGGGTATATAATTGTGACTGTACATGTCTTATCTTACACGACGTCCCATCTTCACAACGTCAAGGCCGAAAAAATTTCGAACTCTTCCCGCTTCGCCCTTGACATCACGGCCCACATTTTCTGTGCTAAAAGTTTAGATAGGCCAATCAGAAGGCGGCTTTCAAAATGAACTTCAAATGTCAACGGCAAAGATAGCGGTAGAGACCTGTCGCGTTTGAAGAGAAGGCTATTTTAAATATAAATTTCAAATGTTATTTCAGGCATATATTTAGATGGATACAGGGTAGATCTGTCACGTTTGAGGTCGATCGATATTAACTGTAGAGTTTGTAAAGTTTTATGGTAACGTCAATACGAAATTATTGTACGAATGGAATTTTAAAGATTCATTATTTCAATTTTGAATGTTTCTCATAGAAATGAATACGTTTGCAAACAAAATTATCGCGAAATATTCCTTGTCAAACCTTATGTAATGGCGCCATCGTTTTGTGTTATGTTGGAGAAAAACGATGAGATTTACTCAAATCCTGAACACCGAAAGATGGGATGTGTGAAAACTTGATGCCGACTAGGTTTGATCGAAAATATCAATACGGCATCAATGCATAATTAGGTAAAATATCTATTGACTGCTGCACGTGCAAAACGGGAAATTTATTTCATTTCAAGTGAGTGAGTTGGAGTTTAACGTGCACACTATTTCAGTTATTAATGAAAATCCATTGTGACAAGCTCTCAGTCTTTATATCAGTGCACTATAATTTTTTACTCTCGTAAAGAATCTACTGCTTATGACGTAAAACATATGCCTTGAATAAGGATCATTTATAGAAGGAGAAAAAACGTTAATCACTTGAGATATACGGCCCGATATGATTTAATTGTTGGTGTTGTCAGTGAATATCTGCAAATAATCCATCTGACTAAAATATAGTATGAAATTTTCGCTTGGATTTTCTTTATCATAAGGTCTCACGGCTGGGCGTAGGTTTCGAATTTCGTTGGCTGCAGGTTAGCAGCTAGTAAGGGCGGTAACTCGGTAATGACGTTAGGTGTCGCTGCTTTGTATCACAGGTTTTGTTACCGATGAAGGCAAGGTAGAAAATGGATAGAGTCTATCTCACCTTGCCGTGGGAAGATGACGACATGCTTAACCTTATTATCATTGTGAATCACATAACGTCGTAAGTTTGTATTTCACAAAATTCTCGAAATAGCGGCTCTTTTTTCATCAACTAAAATGACACCTCTAATATGACATAGGTAAATTATATTATGATAAGTATCCAGCCATACTTTTCATCCAAACATCAAACGAAAACAGGAGTGTATCAGGATCAAACACTGAATCAAGATTACTGTAATTGCGATTGAAGAAATATCACCCTATCGTGTCAGATTTCAATAATCAAATAAATTCTCAAGGAAGGTGTATGCGAATGGACCTAAAAATACAATACATCATGGAAATGAATCACTATCTTACTCCATGGTTATGACTTCTTCCGGTTTTCTAGCAACCTATTCCAATAAACTCTAATAAAACTAGGGCAAATTGTTACCTCTATGCAGATGTCAATATACTTCAGACACCACCATATAAACTTTACTAAGGGATTCCTTTTGATCGGCGTCCGAAAGTCTAGGATGTTGTTATCTTGCATTAACATTCATGGTTGCGCTTCTCCATTGATTCTTAAACAATGTCATCGAAGAAACATGTACTAAAACCACTACTTGAAGCACGTCGTTTTATTGAGTCACGATTTTATTCCTTTGGTACACGACCCTTGTTACACCAGAGCACGATTGTTTATGTTCTGTTGCAATCACATCAGTTTTGTTTTAAGTCTCTCTGTAAATAAAAACAATAATTGTAAAGCATCATTTGTAGATACACAGGTAGACATGGTTCTTTAGAAGTCTTGGGAGTTCTATTGTATCATATTGGTACCTTTTTTAACATGATTTTCTTAACGTACAAGACAATTGCCGTGCCTAAATGGCACTTTTGAGCATATGAAGCATTCAATGTTTTGCAAGCTAGATTGTTTTTAGGATTTTATTGAGAGCTACAAAACTGTGAAGTGTTAACACTTACGTCACATCTTATTCCTCATGCACAGCTTCCTCTCCTTTGTAATAAACATATTTTTAAAAAATCAGAATTATTTTTCGGATTAAATTATTTTCATCCTAATCATTATTTGAACTTTTTCTCAATTGTTCTAATTATTTTTCAAATTTAGATTATTTCCATTATACATAAGGTTGTAACAGCATGAAACAGGCTGATAAAAAACACGACTAGCTGGCCATTGTGAGTATTTTCTATGCTGATGACAAAGGTTTTCAAATGGAAATAAAACTGAATTTAAAGCAAAATACTGAATGTGTTTCTGTAAATGAGTCTTGTCTATAAACATGGTTTATATTTTAGCTAAATACAATCTGAATATTGCTACAGAACGCTTAGTCAAAATGTCAACAAAGTCATGTAATGTGCACTCTGATCCTGTTTTCTTTAATTTACACATTATATCCAGACAATAGAACAAAAATAAATCTTATCTACTTTTTGGAATCAAATTGTTAATAATACTTGTTTATTTCATAGATGTAAGGTGAAGGTAAATGTCTCTAACATTCTATTTGTACAATCATTTCATATTTACGCATCTTAGTAATCAGTTATTCTTGATTTCCGTGATACAGTATCAGTCATCTTTTCCACTGTTCAAACTCGACCATTCACGCAGACTCGCACTGTCATTAAATTTTTGTGTCAAAATCTAATCATTCTTGAAATTGTATCACAGAGATATGATGTTATACTTGGTAGTCGAATAATAAATACAAAGATGTGAAATTTATCACATTTATTCTAGGTAAGTTTTATTTGAAGTTTATACTGTATTGGTTTGCAAAAAAAGATACTTACAATTGACAAAACATAAAGTCAAATCTCAGCTTTGATATTGGAATATCAAAGCAATAAAGTCTGAAGCATACAATCGTCAAACAGTAGCACAAATTTGATTGTTATTGACTAATGTGCCTATATATAGCATACACTATTTAAACAAAGGCTCAAGCCACAAATAACATATATTATGAAAAGTCAAACACGGCAATTTTTTCTGAATTAAAGAAGATCCTCTAGAATTTTGTAAAAGGTAACTAAACGACAGAGATTGAAATATCGATAAGGTGTGACTTAGAAAGCCTAAAGCACGCACTTTACTTTCTTGTAGAATTTTCATTTTTCTATGGAAGCATGATCCCAGATCTATTGAGGCACTTATATTTTCGGAATGGGAAGAGGAAAAGATGTGAAAAAAGAGATACGTGCATTGAGGATGGTTACAATGGCACAAAAGAAATACCAAAGCCACTGAAGCACATATATAACCTAGTTGAGGCGTAATGTTCTTTGAAAACTAGCAGGAACAATGACCTATTGAAGTGACACAAATATACTTCTTCCTGTCAAAGTCATGTTGAGTAGAGGGTTGAGTAGTACTTGAAATAGATAGTGTGAGATAAATTGGTTAATAATGTCCTATGGGCAATTCATGTTTTCTGGCAATTTGACAACAAATTGGTGAATTTGAAATAAGCACACTAATGCAGTTAAACTTTGAGATCTAAACATCAGTAAAAGTTAATATATTACATTAAAACAATATTAATCAGAATTTTATAACATATCATATTAAATAAATCTGGACAAATCGAATTAAAAGGTGATTTATTGGTGAATAAAACGTGTTTTATGTCAGCAACTGTAAAGCAACTTAGTAATATCTTAAATCAGTGACGACCTCAATCTATCATTACATAGGTTACTTCAAACCAAATTTGAACAATACTGTTTTATGATTATTAATTGTTATGAGAATGTGATTGTTTACACTGTCACGAACTTACGTGTTTTGGAATATGTAGGCCAGCCATTTCTCGATAGTTCTCTTCTAGAAAGTTCTTTCCTCTCTATGTATTTCTTGTCTCCCGGATATTTCTAGAAAGGAACTCTTTGGCAATTTTGTGATCTATATATAAAGGACAGCTATTGAAAGGCACTCACTGAACATTACTTCTTTGGCAAGTCTTTTGACCCATTGGAAATTGTATAACTTATTTGTACTAGATGATATCGTTACTTTAAAGTCTTTGCTTCTGATCAATTAAATTGTTTTCATTACTTTATTCGATTGTTTGTAATATTTTGCTGGTTTGACTGGGGGCAGTTTTCATATTTTGAATTCAGATGTAACACAATAGTTTACGTACAGGTAATATCGATATATAAATTCCTTACAATCATAATGATTCTTCTATAAACTAGCATTTGTTTCTTTTGGTGAACCCGATCACAGAAAAGAGTGATAGAACTAAAGTTTATTACAAATATTTGTTCTTCTTCGCCTCAATAGTATTAAAAAACTGCTGTCAATAACATGAATCACGAAAGAGAAACAAGCTTTGCACAGTCAACCTGCCTTGAAGTGCTGAAATCATTGTACTTGCACTAGAGAATTCGAGTGAATTTTATACCATTTTATATACAAATCGATATTGAATCGAAAGATAAACCTTATTTAAGATAGACATGCTATCAGACAGTAGAACCTAACTAATGTGCGATCAATTCCAGAAAACCTAATCCCAGAAGCCTGGAAAGATAAGGACAGATTGAATTATGTAAAAACCAACATAGTGGTAAATTCCAGAAACAGAGACGTCAAGACAAATTAAGACGTCATCCTAGATAGAAAAAAATCATCTTCATCTACAGGTACGATGTACAAATTTATTGTTCTTTTTCTGCTGTTTTGACAAGAAAAACGGACAATTTTAGAAAAATATCTCAGTCAACATCAATAGCAAAGAATAAATTAATATTTTTATAGTAAAACAGTGTATATATTGTTATGTTTTATAAAACAACTTTTTCGTTTGGTTTCTAAAAACATAAATACATAAACATATATACCTTTAAAATAAGTTTTTCAAAAAAGTTGAATTTCTATAGTGACAAACCTTTAAATACATTTGAACGATCCAATAATATTTTCTTATTCTTTCTCTTGGTATGAAAAGCATTACGACTTTAGAGTATTGAACAAGTTTGTTTTGTGTTTTTTATGCTGATAGTCAACGAAAAGTCAAATGTGCAAGCAGTTTTGCTTAAAACCAATTCGTCCATAAATTCAATCAACAATGATTAAAGACTTATATGTTAACAAGTTCTTTTTCAAAAACATTTTCTGTTGATACCCAAACAATGAAAAATGTCACAGAGTTTTTACTGCCACACAAGTTTTCTTAATGTCTTCAATCAACAATTAACAATGTTGAAGATGAAAATGGAAAGAAACTTTATTCTTAGAATATCATACACGTGTGATTTTCTTCTCTGAAACGTTTTCAAAAGTGGAAACACAATAAAAGCAAAATCCGCAGCAAAAGTGTGTGTTTGTGGTGCAGTCCATTGCAAGTTGAAGAGAATAGCAACTTTATTGATTTAGCATAGATGTAATGGCATTTGAAGAGATAAACATACAATATAAAGTGGCATTGAATTGAACACTGTATTGAACATATCAATAGGTTAGCTGCAAAACAGAAGTTCAAACGCACTTGATTTCCTAGGATAAAAATAACACACTACGATTTAGCCAGAAGTTTTAGCACAGTCTAAGAAAACTTTAACAGTGATAAACATATAATATAAAGTGTCTTTGAATCACATTATTGACTATATCAATAAAACATAGATTGGCTGCAAAACAGAAGTTCAAACGCACTTGATTTCCTAGGATAAAAATAACACACTACAATTTAACTAAATGTGTTTTACGAGTTCGATAAAAATACAGCAGAGTCCAGGGAAACTTTAACTGGCTTGAATGTCATTGATGTAACTTAAGTGAAGTGCAATAATATTTTACCTTGGACATGCAATCAACGTCTTAGATACCAATAAGACAGCAACCTTATACGCAACAGAGGTTAAACATTGGTTAATATGGATTTCATTTTATTTCATATTTATTATCAAGGGTTTATACAACAAAGGAAAAGGCATTAAGTCTTATTTTCGTTTAACTGCAAAACTTCAAACGTCAAAACAGACTCTATCCCGTGATTTTATACAGAAACTTTAAAAGTAACACACACTACATTATAAATGTCGAATGTAGCTTGAATAAGATCCAAAATAACATATGTTATGAATCCAGTTCAAATTGCCTTCCTAAAGTGACATCTATATTTCATGCTTTCAATTGCATCTGAAAATAGACCATATACATGTTAAAAAGTCGTATGTAAAAGTTAAATGACCTACCAAACACAACCAACCTACAAATGTCATTGTGTCTGCAAAAATCGTGTCGAAAAATGTTCGAGTCATTGGTACAAGTCATTGTCCGATTTTTTAAATCACAAATTACCATTTTTCTATTCCTCTCATGGAGTTGGTGTTCGTGGTTTAACTTAAAAAATTCCAACATCCACGTAAGTAACAGCCTATTCTCATTAAACCTAAACACTGGGTCCATGTTTACGAGGTTAATTACATGAACTATTTTTGGTGTTCTTCTTACCTTCATTGATTGTTACATATAATTAAATCCTTCATGTATTCATGAAAGTCTCCTCCATATCTCATAAGGCTCTAATGCTACAACATGAAGTCTTCCAGTATGGATCTCAGAGTCAGTCACCATCCACGTAGTATACGGAACTGTATTAATAGGATCCTCGAATTCTAATTCCCGAACGGAACGTCATACGTAAATAGTCCAAGGTTTAGCATAGAAAACCTTCACATATAAGCTTGATGGCATCATTTGACAAAGTCATCCTGATTCTTTAAATACCTTGCCATTTGTCAAGTAAGAACATGTGCTTTTAAATGAAAATGGTTATTCTGAAGAAAGAACTTTCAAGTTTATGGGCCTTTGGTGACTGGTCGCAATCCAACAAATAGAGCCATCTGATGCTATCCCGTTGGGCTGAAAGATGATTTTTTACTTGCTACCTTTGACCAGTGTCATGGTTTGCACATTTATGTAATTAACATTTAATTTGGTATTAGATAGGCAGTTTTTTTGTAAATTAAATTCATCTTTTGTATCCAAAGAAAAACATGCATGTAACACATTCTGAATTTGAAATCATTTTATTTCATGGGCATTTATGATGGAAAAGCTATGTTAATTCAATTAAAACATTGTTTTTAATTTAAACGCCAAAATGGAAAAAGTGTGAATCATAAAAATATTGTGATAGATAAACATCAAAGAAATAAAATTGTTTTAAGTGTGACATAACACAATCTATTAAACATGTTGCTACTCAAAAGTAAAAAGGCAATACCCTACCGCTTACAATTGTTTGCCATAATCAAAAAAATATGATGAGTTTCTGTTTTGGAATTAAAGAATAAACTGCATTGATTTCATCATTTAAGCAACAAGACTATGGTAAACGTCCTTCGATCCATGGTAACGATTTGTCAATTTTGTAACAAAGCAATTGAATTAATACCATTCGTCTAGACGAATAATGACGTTGATACTATTTACTTAGCCAGAGCTTAAACAGGGTAAATAGGTCATAACGAGAATTGAACACTCCCAATCAGTTCACAATGGCACAGAGTGAGATGAATTGACTTGTCTTATACAAATTTAATGTCAAGCCCACAATAAGACGTCAAGAATAGAGGCTGCGCCAAATATATGGGAAGCTGTTAGTCGTAGGAGACAAACAAGATATAATTGTTAGGAAGCACATTCGGCAAGGAACCTTCAGTGAACTACCTAAGCTATGGGATGTCTGATTGGTGTTATACTTGGGAATGCACTTTCACATTCTCTTTTGTCTGGCGATCCCAGAGTAAGAGCTGACTTAAAAGCCGAATAATGGTTGTATTTAGGATGCAACTTGCTTCTGTGTAGTAAAATGTGAGTTGGCGTAAAATGTTTGAGTGGTCACAGTTGCCATACTGTTTTAGCCTTTAAACAAATCACTTCGTCAATGTTTGACACCTGAAAGAGGCATAACTTCCAACTAAAAATGTTATTTGTAGTGTTCAAAAGATTAATTTCTAAATATTTTCATGGATGAGGGTACATCGAATGTATGTCATACATGTATTTGTATAATATCAGTTATACTAAATATTACATGCTTTATAGGTTTTATAAAACTGTGACAGAAGTTGATGTTAATTACCACATAACAGAATATAGATGATTCAAATACTATTATTTTAATTTCATTTCATTTGAAAATTCAATATGTGATTAGATTTGTCATCATTCAGAATTTGTTTTCTCTTGCAATCTTTTGTAGTGGTTAATAATTCAATAAATTCAAACTTACTCGAGAGAACCACAAACCCACAAACACAATGAAACCAAGTATTTGATTGTAATGAGATACATTGTTTGCATGCTACTACAAAGTCTTTTAAATACGGTGTATGGTAATCACCAAAAGAAACAAAGAAGAGAAGAGAAAAAAACAGAAGAATAAGGAGAATCTGCATCCTTAAATGGAAACACGCGAGCAAGCAGGGAAAAAAGGAAGATAGCAATCCTTACATATATAGTGGATAATATCAATCTGTTTCCAAAATGATTTTTTTTTAAAACGGCAAACTCGTGGTGATTTGAGTCAGTGTGCAAATACCAGTTATAGAAAGTTTGCAGGAAGGTAAGTAGCGATTGTTAAGACAAGACTCAACACAAAAGTGACATAATCCTAGCAGTTTACAACCAAGACATAACTTCCATATGACTTATCTTATAGCCACTGATAAATCACCATCCGAGCTAAGACTCTTATTCATCACTAGATCATCTCATTACGATGGCTAAAACAAAAGATTTTTTAGTGTGCTAAGGAGACGTATTGCAATATGACATCAAGTTTCCTGTCATGAGAAAGCTTTCTTGTACGAGATTTGTGTATACCTGGTACCACATTACTTTGCTTTCTCATTCACACACTTATTCTCAGTTTAAATGTTAGCTATGGTGAAATATGCAAATGTATCTGTCCAATGGTGTAATTCTTTTGATATCTATTATTTTCTAATCGTCATCATAATCGTAAGTTTTCTTTTCCAAAGGAAATCATGTGAATATTTACACTATGAAAGTTTCTCTTTCCTGTATTTTGTCATTGCATTACTAATAGTCAGTATTTTCCTTTGATGTTTCTTTCCATCTTAATCTAAAATCCTTATCAATGCAATATGGACATACTTTTCTTAATTGACTGGAAGATAAGTTTATATTTATGATTGTCAAAACATTAACATAAACTTGTCTCATTTGCGATGACGTCAGTTTCAAGATAATTTACGATACCAAGGTACTTACAAGGGAGACGGTTGTCATGAATTAAAACAGAAAACATTATTGCCATTAACCATTGATGGAATATTATTCACGTCAAAATAATCCCTTGCATCCTTAGAAGGATATTGCAGTAAAAGTTTCTATGAAGTCTTGAAACTAAGTACTGAAATAGGAACTGAAAATGGAACAGGCAAGGTGATAGATAAACAAATTATTTGTTCCATTAAGCATTGGTGTGTCTTTATCATCTTTTTCGTTACAACTGGCAAAACAATATCGGTCAAAGGTGCAACACACAGAAACTATAGCATAAGTAAGTACATAAATAATTCAGTCATATCATTTTCAGTGTTTTATCTGTTATGGCATAGTTAACCATTCCTTTTCTCTTTAAATGATGAAATCTCTAATCTTTGTATTTCCCAACCATTTTGAAATAAGAGTCCGTTTCGGTTTCATTCCATTGAAATAATCAAAACTAAACTCTAACTGGATATGTTTTTAACATATTCATTATATAATAGTATGTAACCTATTGCTATATGTTACATCCAAACATCAAGTGCTAAAAGGATTACATTAACATCAAACCTTTAGGAGCTCAATAAATATCATCGTAAATTAGTTATTTAAAATGACACACTATCATATCCATCGACCATTTTCAATAATAAAAAATGGCCTCAAGCAACATCTTATGTGAGTGACACTAAACAAGTAATATATATCAGGGAAATGAATCATTCTCTTTTTCCGTGTTTGATATTAGACCTTCTTTGTTTCTTGCAAATTAACCTTATCTTAGATAATAACCATCAGCCTCATGAGCAGTTTCTCTACCAGCCTGACATCTTGAAAAGAGTTATTTTCTAAAGTCCCCAAATCAAGCATATTCTCTAACCGTTTCCTAGCAACCTATTCCAATAAACTCTAATAAAACTACGGCAAATTGTTACCTCTGGGCAGATGTCAATATACAGTCTTAAGACACGACCCTGTAATCTGTACCAAAGGATTCTCATAGAACAGTTTCCTCAAGGCTAGCATGCTGCTGTTACCTTGCAATAACATGTATCTTCGGGGCTTCTCCACTGATCCTAGTTAACAATGTCAACGAGAAAACATGTACTAAAGCAACTTGAAGCACTTAATTTTATTGAGTCACGATTCTGTTCTTTTGATACACGACCCTTGTTACGTCAGAGAACGGTTTTATGGAGTCTCACTTTAAATAAGATCATGGTCAACTTTGCGGAAGCATCCATTTTTTGACTACAAGGCACAGTCTTTTTTCTTTAGAAGTCACGGAAGTTTTTCTTTTCTTACTAGCATGCTTTCCTAAAATCTAAACAAGATATTTGTGTGGTTTTGGAATTAAGATCAAAGAATATAGTTGTTCATCCCTTTTATTTTACCCTTCTGTCGATGATATTTATTTCAGGAAGAGAATCAAGCTTGCACTAATGTCAACCTATGTTGAAGCAAATGTACTTGCACAAGAGAATTCAAGTAGATTTTTATACCATTAGATCTCCTTACGGAATGGAGAGATAAATCTTGTTTGTAAGAAGACATGCAATCAGACAGGATAATCTAACTAAGGCAACATCAATTCAAGAAAACCAAATCTCAGAAGCCTAATAAGAAAAGGGACAGACTAGATTAGGTAAAGACCCACAAAGCGGTAAAATCCAGAATCCGCGATACGTCAATACAAATTTAATTCTGGACAGAACAAACATTTATCTTCTACAGATTCATGTACGTTGTACATATGTGTTACCTTTCTTTTCCTCCTATATTCATAAGTAAAAAAAGGTCATTTAATATATTTTTTTCAAAAAGAAGATGAAGCATATTAGAAATAATGAGGAATAAATTATAAGCATTGTCAATGTACATACTGTTTTTTTATGAATCTATTTCTTCGTTTGATTTTTTGAGATACTGAATCGTATTTGAAAGAAGTTGAAATGATAGAGTAACAAACTTTAAAATACATGTTAATGGTCCAATGGTTTCATCTTATTATTTCTCTGGCTATGGGAAGCATCATGACTTTAGAGTATTGAATAGAACTTTGTGGTTTCCATTAGATGTTGGTTCATGAAGTCACATGATGTCCCATACTTATTACTGCCTATTTTTTTTTTTAAAACTTCAATCAACAATGATGAAAGATTAAAAAACAAAAGTTAAAACGTATTTGACTTCTGCGGATATAAATAACACATAACAATCTTACCAAGATTGTTTTTGTTTTAAAGAGGTTGGTAAAACTACATAACAGTCTAGGGATTACTTTTAATTGTCTTGAATCTCATTGATAGAAATAACGTGAAGGGCATTAACATTTTACCTTACACATGCAATCAGAGTTAATGCAAATAAAATCTGGTCATTTTATGCAAATAATAAAAAATCGTTTTCACTTGATACCATTATATATATTAAGGAAAAGGCAGTGAGTCTTATTTTCCTGAAAGGTGATAAACTTTAAAAGGTCATCATAGGTTATCCCAGTGTTAACAACTATATACGTATGAACATATATTTATCTAATACATTTTAAACTATTATTGATGATAAATGAACTTCTACAAATATGAAAAACAGGAAGACAAATCGTCTTCCCTTCAAAATAACATCTTGTTTCAATGTTTTAATACATATAAAGATTACAAAGAATATCACCAAATCAAAAGCATCATTTTTATAAAACAAAACCTCCTCTAAAGAACAATATTGTCTATTCTTATCCAAAAAGGTTATTAAAACGATTTATTCAACCTCATGTAAGAATGCCAATCTCTGATTGGTCCACGTGACCCCAAACAAATATCTATATACACCGTCACTGAGGGATGATAAATCCCTTATACTACCCTACATGAGTAAAGCGTGCTTCCAGGTCAATCAATCAAAGTCACGTGATCAGTTCATAGGCGTTGTTCATTTCTGTTTGTCTTTTTAATAATAAATTAAGACATTCGGTAAGATGAATTCGTTATAACATTCCGTCAAGGGTGACATCGGGATATATTATTCCCTTGAAAGGTTTTATGCAACTCGCGTTCCGCTCGTTGCATAAAACCTCGCATTCCGCTCGTTGCATAAAACCTTTTGCGGGAAAGATATATCCCTATGTCACCCTTGATGGAATGTTATAACTAATAATGTATTTTTATTAGTGGTGATGTAAATACTGTATATTTTTTATGTAAGATAAATTAGAATCTAATAAACAAGCACATTCTAAAGATGTATGCTCACGACTCCAATTTGTATCATATTTAAATATTTAAATTCTGAAGTATATTCTATGGATGCTTACATCACACAATCAAATCTCAGGAAACAGTCGAAACACTTTGTATAACTAGAGAAATATCTACTATTGCTTCTCAAATTCAAGGATGAATAATTATTGGCTTTATTGGAGAGCCACTATCAACGATTAGTATGTGAATTTTGAATTATTCTCTTTATAAGATTCTTAGTTTCATAGCAGTTGTGAAACCTATGGTTTTTAATATACCTCTTTCATGACATTCTTTCAACATCTACTAATGTTTACTTCATAACAACAAGTTCCAAGTCCATCTTGAAATATATACTCTCGAGCAGTCAGTGTTTCAACTTTTTCTATTTCAACATCTGTTCAAATAAAAGCAAATTCTGATTCAACCTAAACAAAAAGTCAATAATCCCATGGTTTATTACGTGAAGTATTTTTTTTATATTCTTCTCACCCTCATTGATTTCTGCGTTATCTCTTTGAGTATTCATCAAAGTTCTTATAACTTTAAAACTCTATCCCAAAAATCCTCCACAAAAGAGGATCAAATACGACCTCGATGACAACAAACAATAGCCACATCACGACGTGACACCAAAATAATTACCACAATCGGCAAGTTATTTGTCTCCGGGTGACCTCATTTCGAACAGGGCGATTCCCTAATTGCACATCGTTACCTAGGTACTATAGAAAAGTGTATTAATAGGATCATGGAATTAGAGGTCCTGAACGTCCTCAATAAATAGTCAAAGACTTCATAAATAAGCCGGATGGCATGATTTAACACAGTCACTAGCAGCAATTCAGGATTATTCCCACTACTATTCTTATTCTCAAATTACCCTACTAATTAAGATGTGCGTTTTAACACCAATGATGTTTGAGAGGAAAGAGACTCCAAGTTTATGTGATATGGGTTATTGGTGGCATTTCATCAAAAAGTGGAACCATAATTTTTGAGAGGAGAGAAACTCCAAGTATATTTGACATGGGTTGTTGGTGGCATTTCATCAAGTGGAACCAAGATTTTTGTGTTGGGCCTGAAAAAACCATGATTTACATGCCCATTTCGATCGATGTCAAGATTTCTAGATTCATATAACTGAACTGATTATAACATTATATATGGTGTTAGGTTATCATGTAATTTGTATATCAAATTAATCTTTCCTACCTCAGAGATTAAAATTCGATGAACAAATCCATATCCTTCTTTAATTATTATTTCATAGGCACACACAATGGAGGCATGTTTAAATTCAATCTAAATTTATTGGGTCAAACTTATGAACGTCAAAAATGAAAAGAAAAGTTCGGATAAATCAATGTATGTTTTTATATTCTTTTAATCCAAAATTTTAAGATTAGCACAGAATGTCTAGAACTTTGAATATATTGCATATACAAGCCATTAGTATGACATGATAATTTGAAAAATATATCTAAAGAATATAATAAAATGTGATTGATGAAGAAAAAGAGAAATATCATTGGCAATAAAACTGATTTAAGCATGACCTTGAAGTTAATTCAAATAACAATATCATAAGTGTTAAAATGTTGTTTGTCCTAATTAACATTTAGGGGAAAGTTCTTATTAAGTAATTTAGGAATAAAAAGTGCCAATTTCCTCGTTAACTCCACAATTCCATTATATACTTCCTTTGATCCAGAGTCACAATTTGTGAAATTTGAACGAAGGTAATTAAACCAATGTCATTCGTCTAGACGAATAATTTACTTGACTATAGCTAATACATGGTAAATAGGTCATAAATAGAGTCGAACACTCATTTCTAAAGGCCGAAACTGAGATGAATTAACTCGTGCTATACATCTTTAATGTCAACTTTACAATGAGACATCAAGAATAGAAGCTGTCCTCAAATATATGGGAAGCTGTTAGTCGGGGCAGACAAATAGGATGTAACGGTTAGGGAGCACACTCGGCAAGGAAACTTAACTGAAGTACTCAGACTATGGGAGGTCTGATTGGTGTTTATAGTTGGGAGTGCACTTATACATTCTCTTCTGTCTGGCGATCACATAATAAGAGCTGACTCAATGTTCGAATAATGGTTGTATTTGGGATGTGCCTGACTGCTTTGCGTTAAAATTGAAGTTGCCATGGACAGTTTGAGTGGTTACAGTTGCCAGCTGGTTTTGGCCTCACAAAATAAAAACCATCCGAAAGAGGCATCATACCTTTTCATGATCCTCACTTGTTTGGTAACTATATCTAGAAAAAGTTTGGAAAACTAGATATTTAAGGATTTTTTGCGAAAAATGTTTTGTGTCCTTATAATGGGATCATTCTACTTTGTTCTCTATAAGTAAATATCAATTACTTTGCGTGTATCTGATTTGCTGAACACTGTGATAGAATCTCAGTTCATTCCTGTATGAACTAAAATTCGTAATGTCATGTCATTTTTAGGTACGCCACTCACAGGAACTATTTGTAACCTAGTTATGTGTTTCTAATAAAAGAAGCACTTTGTGCAATGGCATTTTATGAAAGAACGGTACATGAAAGCTTTTTGTATCGAGATATGCGTATCCCCCGAGGTAATCACACCAGTTTCTCAAACATGCATTTAACTTAATTTAAGTAAAAAAAGTGACTTATGTAAATGAATCTGTCATATGATTTCTGGTGTATTTTTTACTATACATGTATATGTTGGTTTGAAATCGATAGTCATGATCGTTACCCAAATTTCACAAGCAAATTCATGGAAATATTTACCAATCAATCTTTACCTTGTCTTTCGGTCAATGCATTAACGAAAGTAAATGGGTGTTTTATGCTTAAGTGTTACATCTTGAATTCAAATCTTTGACAAGCATACTTTGAACATTATTTGCTTCAAATAAAGAATAATCATGTATGAATAATAATAATGAAAGCAGAAAAAAGTTTGGCTCCTTACATAACGTTGGTTATAAGCTAATTCTAGAATTTATCTACGTATATCAAAGCAGAAAACTTGATTACCCTAAACCGTGGTGTGTGATATGGTCTGCGCAATAATAATCCCTTGCATCATAGAGACTTAGCGCAGTTAAATATTCTGTGAAGTTTCAGAAAGTGCTGAGAACAGAACTAAGAAATCGAGTGATGAAGTCAATAAAAGAAGACAATAACACCACTCGCAAAAAGAGCACTCAAATCAACGCACTATTTTACATGAGGCAAATTGAAAATAAATTGTGCTACATGAATAAAGTGTTGGTTCTGATTAGGAAGCGTGCATAATGTGTCTTCATCCTCTTTTCATCAGGAATTGTTAGATTAAATGTGAAAATGAAAAGGTTAAAAAAAACATAAAGGAACTATATAATTGAGGTGTCTATTTATTGGTCAGGTCTAATATTGTAACTGTACATGTTTTATCTTACACGACATCCTAGAACATTCCTCGAATAATGAATTATATAATCTTTTATCTATATGTATTTCCCATACTTAACGAAAAGGGGGTCTGTTCAATATTTTTGTTACTTCAAATGATTCTATCAATACTATACAATGTAGTAGATGGTCAAAGTCAAATGCTCCATAACCTAGACACATGTTCATAAGGCAACTATTTCCCGTCTTTGAAGAAAGGAGGACTATTTATCAATCAAGGCATTTTTACTTGCTTTTTCAAAGTCATTTCAACATCAAAGATTCAGAAACAGTGTTTCCACTTTATCCAAATGAATGGTAATCAGAACGAAACTTATCTTACATTTGATAAAGAATAATAAAGATAAGATAAAATAAGATAAAAATAATTAAATCTTTTAATAAAACAAATACTTTATCTTTGGATTGATGAAATGAATGCCTTCCTTAGAAAAAGAGCTGGTATTGTTGTAAACTTTATTAAAGTACATCAACAGTCAAGTATATTTAGGAATTCTAAATTTACCAAATGTGTTCAGGTTGTATAAGGTACTAAACCAGAATTTCAGAATTACCAAACTTTAAGAAATATCATAATATTTTACTGCCCGAATTACAAAACTTTTTAAAAAATCTATCAACATTGATTGAAGACGAGGTTAGAGAGTAGTGTCGTCCTCTAAATGCCAATCACAAGTGCTTTTGTTCTTTGCTCGGTTTCCAAATTAGAAACAGAAATTTCTTGAAATAACAAAAGAAAAGTACACAGCCAAAGTGTGTGTCAGTAGACAGTCCATTCCATGTTGAAAATAATGGCATCTCAAGTAAATCAACATAGATATGCCAAGTAACTTACGACCGTTGAATAGATGAGCATACAATACAAAGTTTGAGGTGTTCATTCAGTCTTTTGAAAAATAGAATGACTGCACAACATTAATAGAAACGAAGTTAATTTCTATGGGTGATATTAACAAATTTCAATCTAGACAGACGTATTATAGCGGGTCACCTATCTAACTTAACTATCTAATTAACTCCAATTGTCATGAAACTTATTGATGAATTAAAGTAAAGGACATTAAAATTTACAACAGACATGTAATCAGTCTTTCACGTTTAAAATCTACAGAAATAGAATAAAACCTCCATACAACAACCACATGTTTCATTCATATTCAAGATAGATAATATGAATGGCCTGTGTATTCCATTTCCTAAAAGGAAACAATTAAATACTATACATTTTAGTCTGTTGATATAAGAGACTTTAAAAAGCAAGCAAAAATTCTATAGATGTTTGATAAAAAAGAAATTCCATTTCAGTTTGTAACTAATATAGCTAGACCTTTTCATTCTTATCTTAATCATACCTGCAAAAAATATATTGGTGGACTAATCGACACCTTTCCACGCAATAAGCCCATTGGATAACTCAGACCTAATCAGCATTACTTCCTCCAAACCTTCAAGTTAATCTTTTTCTTCGACCTCATAAGATTGTTATCTCTATTGATTGTATTCACGTTACTGTATTGATCTTCTAGAAAAATCAAGTTGCCAATGTTCAATCTTCTATATCAAACTTAAATAAAAATAAGAATATATGACATTTTCGAAGAAAAAACGTCCATGTTTCAGTGTGGCAGCATTTAAACAGAACATCATGATTTTTGTTCAACGATTTACTTGCTACCTTGGTCGATTTCCTGACTTGCAGTTTCATATAAATGAACAAAATAAAACATGGTATATGTTATGTAATTTGTAAATCTTTCATATCTAAGAACATATCATACCTTTGATAAATTCGGATTTTTTCCTCATTTAATTCAGGTGCACACACAAAGGAAGCCCGCTTTCGAAAAAATTGGAAAGGTTTACATTGAACATCAGAAATGACAATTTACAGTCTTTTGTTCCAAGAGTATGAAAAACTCTTAACGTCGATTCATTTCATTATCTTTCATGAATAACCTTGTATACCAAGCGATTTTGAAACAGGCATCTGATAAATCTTAGAAAAAGGTATCAATGAGGATACAGAGCGATCACATTGGTAACGAAACTGTTTTCAGAATTATATATTAAAGTTTGTGACATATTTTGCTAATACTCAACGCAAGGGTCCTTATTAAAAAAGTCATAAGGAAAGTTCCATATATTTAATAAAAATAATAACATTTGGCACTTCTTTACTCAAACCACACTGAACATTATATTAAACATTATTTTCATCCAGATTTATGATTTGGCAATTTTGTAAGAAATTAATTAAATCAATAACTTTCGTCTAGACCACTGACCATAACTAATACACTAATACACACCTTATCAAATCACAATAGCAGAGAACGAGATGAGTTACATGTAAATTGTCTTATACAAATGTGACATCAACTCCACAATGAGATGTTAAGAATATAATCTGTCGCAAAATATATGGGAAGCTGTTAGTCCTGAGACAAATAGTAGTTATCAGTTAGGGAGCACACTCGGCAAAGAAACTCAAGTGACGTATCCAGACTATGGGAGGTCTGATTGGTGTGTATAGTTGGTAGTGCACTTTTACATTCTCTTCTAACTGGCGATCACAGAGTAATAGCTGACCTTATAGTGGATTATTGGTTGTATTTGGGATGCGACTGACTGCTGTCTTGTCTAATGTGAGTTGGTGTGAAACGTTTGAGTGGTTACAGTTGTCAGCTGGTTGTGGATTCTCAAAATAATCATCATCCTCAGTTAAAGTATCATATATCAAACCAAAATCGTGACTTCCTGGATATTCGTTTTATAGTTTACTATATATATAAACGCATTGTAAACAAGATATGTTGTTTTCATCTTGCAAATTTGTGTTAGTGTTGAATTTAAATGTTCATCATGAGTATTGTTCTAGTGCAGACTTTAATAAGCCAGAGTCATTAAGCAGTTGGACGGCTCTTAGGTGTTTAAAGAAGTGTACACAATATTGACAGGAAACATTCGAACCATGAAAAAGCTTTTAGGTCGAATTAATTGCTAATGTTATGTGTAATTGATATATAGCGATATTGATACTCGTTTTCCTCATAACTTATTGTAGAAATTAATTTGTATCAAACGTCATCAAACTATCATCAGAGCACAGCAAATGAGAAAAAAAATTACCAAACACAAAGAAACCATTGTTTGCATCTCAAGCCTATATTTCATTGTGATGATTTCAAAGCTTTTGCATGTTGTTAACAACAATCACAACAGAGAACACATTAACAAAGTAAGATATTGTAGATACGCCTTATGGTATTATATACCACACTTCAGTCTCGGTGATATGGTTTCCTATGTTCTAACTGTAGATGTTTAGCCAATACGCTGATATACTTCAACTTTTAATGATGAACTTATAGCTACACTTCTTCACAAGTCAGTTATACTTTATACAACATACATAGTCATAAAACATGTTTTGAACTGCAAAAAGGAACTCATCAACCTCATGTGATAATACTTTAATATGAAACTTTGTTATATAGCAGTGTCAAGTCCTTTTGTCAACGCATTAATTACAGTAAATGTTTTTTTCTTTTGGTGTAGAATAACTTTTAATTGAAATTATTTTAAAAAAAGAAGACTCTATGAAAGTTTGCATCAAAGACAGAATAAAGTGTTTCATTAATGAGTATAAAAAAGGAATTGTTTCAAATGAAATGGACTTTGTTTAAAGTTATTTTATTTTATTATTTTTCTAAAAGGGATTGCATTTTCAAAAGTCAAAGCTGAAAGCCTTTTTACCCTAACCCTTGAAGTAAAATATGATACACATTAAAATAATCAGCATAGGGACTTATTGCAGTAAAAGATAATGTGAAGTTTTAGAAAGTTTTGAGCTCAGAACTAAGAAATAACGACAAGGAAGTGATGTAGTCATGTGATTAAAATAGAAACTGTAGCTAAAAGAACACTCAAAAGTTCATAAGAAAGCAGGAAATGAAACTTAATCAATGCAATCCTTGACAGAAGGCAAATAGAACATGCAGGCGCTACATGAAGAAACCGTTGGTTCTAATAAGGAATCGTGTGTCTTTATCATCCTATCCAACACTAATGGCAAGAAAACATTGGACAAAGATGGAACTTAGATCTTAACAAAACCATAGAGAAATTATAGCAGTGACGAAAATATAAAAATGAGGAGTTCGTTATTATGGATCAGGTCAAACAGTGTTACTGTAAATGTTTTATCTAACACGTCATTCTTAGACATTTCTGTCATTTTGAATGATGTAATCTTCCATGTTTGTATTTCACAAGATAAGCAATATACGGGGTTTTTCATCCTTTCTATCATTTAGATTATTAGATTAATTCAGTTAAAACAGGCTTATTATGTTATAGCATTATTATCTTGTTTTATCTTAAATTCAAACATACACCATGGAAACAGGATTGCAAAAGAATCCAATATTTTAGAGGTTCATAAATATTATTGTAACCAAGGTTGTTTTGAACATAACATCCTATTATATCCCATGTCAGATTTTAATAAGAAAATAAGTCCTCAAGCAAGATATATACGAATGGACATCAAGCCAATACAACACATCTTAGATAGTAAACATTCTCAAATTCTGTGATGGATACAAAACCTGCGTTTGTTTCTTGCAAACTGACCTTATTCTGAGAAAATAACCTCGTTTTTTATCAGATCTACCAGCAATTTCTCTAGTAGCTTGAAATCTTTACTAGAGTTATTTTCTCAAAGACCTCAAATACAATATAACTTCCAACCGTTTCTTAGCAACCTATTCCAATAAACTGTAGAAAAAACTATGGCAAATTGTTACCTCTGGGCAGATGTCAATAAACTTAAGACAGGACCCTGTAATCTGTATTAAAGGATTCTCTTAGAACTGTTTCCTCAAGGCAAGCATGCTGATATGACCTTCTAAGAACAGGTATCTTTGGGGCTTCTCCACTGATCCTAGTTAACAATGTCAACGAGAAAACATGTACTAAAGCAACTTGAAGCACTTCGTTTTATTGAGTCACGATTTTGCTCTTTTGGTACACGACCGTTGTTACGTCAAAACATTACTGAATTGTGCTAGAATCAAATTGGTTTGCGTTTGTCCCTATTTTAATTGAAGCCTGATCCTCTTTCTTGTAACATCAACTTAAGTATACGTCAATGCACAGTTGTAGAATATTGTAGAATAATAGTGTCTCTTTTTAAACAGGATTAAAATGTCCAAATTTGATATAAGCTAATGCAAATTCTAATTTCTTAAAAAAGTACATTTCCCGTATCCAAAGGATAAAGAATATGTCATCAAGTTACAATCAACTTCAGCCAATTAAGTGCAAAAACTTTTAGATTATGTAAGTTAGTTTGCGGTTCAAATGAACACTAATCGTTCATTAACTAAATCCTTCATTTTGATAATATTTTTTCTTAAAAACGTGCTACTGTGTTGGTTTGCAAAACAGATCCTTTTGAATTGACAAAGGATAAAGGTAAATCTAAGCCGTTAATATTTCCATACCAAAGTAAGAAATGTGTAAATAACACAATTATTGAGGATTGGGAACACCCAATTTACTTAGAGTTTATTCATGTACAACTTTATGGAATACAACATCAAATTTGTACTCAAATATGACATATCACATTAATTCTTTCGTACAAACCAAAGTCTTTTTCCTTTAAATTGAATAACTTCAACAGAATTTTAAAAGTTTACCTAAAAGAGATGGGAATATCGATGGAAGGTGTGATTGAAAGAAACATAAAATTTGCACTAAATCTTCTTTTGCAGAAATATAACTGTTCTATTGAAGCATGCTAATATATCTATTGAGGCATCCTTATTATTTCAATTCCGAAACGGGAAGTGGAAAAGATGTGATGAAAGAAAGATAAGTGCACCGAGGGTAGTTACAATTCCACAAAAATAATATAAATACCACTTATGCACATATACACTAAACGAGGCGTAATGTTCTCTGACAGCTAGCACGAACAATGTACCTATTCGGGCGACACAAACAAATCTCTTCATGTCAAAGTCATGTTGAGTAGAGATTTGAAAAAGATAGTTTGAAATGAATTAATCAATGGTGTCCTAAGGGTAAAGGAAGATTGTGTTCGACAACTTTAGAAAACATATTAAATTTACACACAGATATGATCAAAGATAGTTTTCCGATAACAACAATTTGTAAAACTAATCCTCAATATATGATGTAACATTGATATAAGAATAACAAAATATGTTACATTAAAAGTAGTTGTTTTGTAAAAGATAATCAATTTAATGACAATGATATTCAAGTAAAAGTATATTTAAAAGATTGAAGGATAATCTAAATTCAAAGACATTGTTTTTCATTTGTATCATGAGATAGAATAGCAAGTAAACTTCACTAGTACTTTGTAATATTTGGTTTCTTTGATTTTTGTTTATCATAAAACCTCAGGAAATAGGAGATATGTATGTCGACTAATTACTGTGTTTATTTGCTAGCTAATGTCAATACAGGTATATATATATATTATATATATATGAAAAGTTGAATTGGTTCAAACGCAAGGTCACATATAGATTAAATATAACATACTTCACATAGTCGTTTGAAGAATCATTTTAATCCGATACTAGTATTTCGTCAATAGTATTGACTCATCAGGGATGAAACGATATGATCGTTAACATCGCATTACAAGCGTTTTTATAACAAAATATACGTACAATGTACAAGGATATATTGTAAATTATGCTAATCAGGTGACATCATGGTTCTTCCTTGTTGGTCTTCTGATTGACACAATCACTCACTTATGAGTTTACCCCTTGAGCAATATGTTAATGTGACATAATCCCTTTTGTTTTTAAATAGCTCAATTGTAGTTAGAGATATATGTCAGTGATTTAAGGGTAATTTGAAACAATGAGATGATTACCCTTAAATCACTGACATATATCTCTAACTACAATTGAGCTATTTAAAAACAAAAGGGATTATGTCACATTAACATATTGCTCAAGGGGTAAACTCATAAGAGAGTGATTGTGTCAATCAGAAGACCAACAAGGAAGAACCATGATGTCACCTGATTAGCATAATTTACAATATATCCTTGTACATTGTACGTATATTTTGTTATAAAAACGCTTGTAATGCGATGTTAACGATCATATCGTTTCATCCCTGATGAGTCAATACTATTGACGAAATACTAGTATCGGATTAAAATGATTCTTCAAACGACTATGTGAAGTATGTTATATTTAATCTATATATATATATATATATATATATATATATATATGAATGACCTGTATTTTGAGACAAAAAACCAACCAACTGCGTTTACGATGACCTACATATCAATTGTAGTGAAAACATCATGACACGGTTTTACTAAAATGAACAGTTTTTAAATGTTAATATCATATTCTAGCACAAATCGAATAATTACATAAATTCCTGGTTAATGAGATAGAAAATAATAAGACAATTTTATCAATGTAATTCTAAATCGACTTTTTCATATTTCTATCAATAATGACTTTAATCTATCATTAACTAGTTTAGGCTGTAAGTCGTGATTTTTCATAATGATTTTTTGTAATATAATGTAATGCATATGTAAAAAGAAGTGATGTGATATTATTTCCTCTTTCAAGTAGTATTTGGCAAGAGTTGTTTGGCAAACCACATCAGCGAGTTTGAAGCAAAAATAAATGGGTTTTTTTAAATTTTCCACAGTCACTTAGAGACCCGGCTGTCAATACGAATTCTTAGAGAAATTAACTACAGTTTTGAAGTAAATGTACTTGCACAAGAGAATTCAAGTGGATTTTTGTGACATTAGTTCTCTGTACAGAATCGAGAGAATTCTGGTTTGTAAGAAGTTGTGTAATCAGACTAGATAATCTAACTAAGGCGCCACCAAGTCTTGTTAACCAAATCTCAGGAGCCTAATAAGAAAAGTGACAGACTACGTTTGGTAAATACTAACAAATTATTCTTGTATCAGATATGTCCATACAGATTTAATTCTGAAATTATGCGTGTCTTCTCAAACTACATGTGTGTCCTTTATTTGTTGTAATGACAAGATAAACTTATCTTTAAATAATCTAAAGAAGCTTATTTTGTTCTCATTAGTGAAAGAATATTCTAATTCTGTTTCAAATATTTAAGAGTGTGTGTTGTTGGGGCATTTTTTTAATGATATATACAAAACGAATTTGAATAATTGATTATGGTAGGTTTGTTGGTAAATTCACCTGAGTTTTTGCAACTTTCGATGAAGAAGATAATTTGACCTAGTCATATACCTTGAAAAGCAAATCAGTGAATCAATAGCTGTATCTGATAATATATTTTGGAAAGCAGTTGTCAATAGAATAGATAATATGATGTTAATTAGATATGAAGTACTTATTTAATTTATTTTCACTCTATTAACCAATTTGATGCATCCTACAACTGGCACCATAAGCATTTTTATCAAAGTGTACTGCTCCACAACCTAGGCTTAATGTTCAGAAGGTAATTATTTTGCGGGCTTTGGAAAAAGGAAGACAGACTTATGAATCAAGGCTTTTAGTTTGACTTGCTTTTAACAAAGTCATTACAATATCTCAAATTCAGAAACAGTGTTTTTCTGAATCTGAGATATTGTAATGACTAGTGTTTCTGAATCTGAGATATTGTAATGACTTTGTTAAAAGCAAGTCAAACTAAAAGCCTTGATTCATAAATCTGTCTTCCTTTTTCCAAAGCCCGCAAAATAATTACCTTCTGAACATTAAGCCTAGGTCAATAAATGGTATTCCAAAGGGAACTTATCTTAGATTTGACAATGATTAGTTAATAATATATCCTTTTGATAAAGTTTAACGTTAACAGAAGTTTAACAATGGACCATATTGATTTGTTTCTATATCAGCTATACCATTTTAGATACAAAACAAGAAATGGTATTAAGTCTTATTTCCTCTTACCTTGAAACGTAAACAGAGACTATCTGATTTTATCAGTATTTATCTGTATCTGCATTATTGCCGATTGTATTGTCAAAACGGGACAATTAGATACTACACGTTTGATAAAAATGAAATTCGATGTCAGGGCAAACGGTCAGCAAAGCATTTAGCTCAGCCCTATCATTATCATCTTGAACACAATACATGTTGACCAATCGACACCTTTCCTTGCCTTAAGCCAATAGAATAGTTGATACCTGATGAGCTTTACTTATTTCAAAGTCTCTCGTTGATTAATTCCTTCGACCTCTAAAGATTTTTTCTCTTTTGTGATTTTATGCACCTTATTCACCTCTACATCTTCTGAGAAAAATTAAGTGTCAATGATCAGTCTTCTATATCCTACACAACCCCAAGTATTTTTCTTTAAATGAAATCACAGAGTTACATGTTGACATTAAGAAGTTCAAATCAACTCATTTACTGTAACAAAAAATTAGGATGTAAATAGATCAAATTCAGCATAGTTCTATCTAGTAAATGGTAGTATGATATTTTTCAGTTCTATGTTCGGAGTAATATAAAATTGTCCAATATTCAATTATTTGAAATAGTTAGATAATTTCTTCAAATCATTTATTTCAACATATACTGAACTTTTCCTTCATAATACAACACTGTTTTATCCGAACATCTACTCTAGGAACAAACTATTTTGTTTCTACATCAACGCTGAGTCTATTTAAGGTATTTAGTTTTATTCCATAAACAATTTTGCGTGTTCTTGTCCCTTTTATTGCCCTACATAAATACTGAATATCTCTGTCATTTCTTGACATACACGTTGGTTGTACAAGTTGGTGTATCTGGGTTTAAAGCTTAACTACGAAAGTCCTCTATAACTTTTCATAAAGAAGACCAAATACGCCCTCGATGACAAGAAAATGATAGGCGCATCACGACTTTAAACCTAAATAATTACGGTAATCAGCAAGGTATTGGTCCCTGTGTGACCTCATTCCATCAAGGGCAATTCTCTAATAGCTGGTCTTCATCCACGTGATATACAGAACTGTATTAACTGGATCCTGAAACTGGAGGTCAAGAACATCATATGTATCTAGTCCAAGGCATGGCGAGGAACGACTTCACATATTTAACACAGTCGTTAGCAACAATTCAGGGGTTTTTCCCCCATCCTCCTTCTTCTAAAACTGATTTACTATTCATATTGTAAAGAATTATGCAAATAAACTCAAATGACACTTTGGAAAAAAGAACGTCCAAATTTATTGAACTTTGGTTACTGATGGCCTTTGAACAAAAAGTTCCAGAGTGATTGTTTTCATTGAGCCTGAAAAGACCATGATTTACTTAGTACATGATATCATTATATGCAGATTTGTATAACTGAAATGATTAACAAGATATGAGGTGTTAGGTATGCATATTTTGTAAATCAAGTTGATTGTATCTAAGAGCATATCATACGTTCAACAAATTCAGATTTTTTTCCAAATTCTATTTCATGGGCAAAAACAGAAGACGTGCATTTTAAACAAAATTTAAACTAATTGAAAAAAAACCCCTCAGAAATTCAAAAATGAAATCAATGAACTTTATACAATCTTGTGTTCCAGAGAAATAAAATTATGGATCTAAAGAGGTCACATTGGTATCAAAACGGTTTTCAGTATTATATGTTTCAGTCTGTGACATATTTTGTTATCAATGTTTAGCTCAACGCAATATCCTGCTACACTCCATTAGAATTGTCCCCTTAAAAACATGATGAGGAAAGTTCCTTTTAGGTAATAAACCAATAACATTTGGCAAATCTTTACTCCAACCACATTAACATATTTAACATCCTTTCGATCCAGAATCATGATTTGGCAATTTTGTAAGAAATGAATTAAAGTAACAGCCTTCGTCTAGCCGTATGACCAGAGCTAATAAAGGTTAATACACGTCCAATCAAATCACAATGGCACAGAGTGAGATGAATCAACTTGTCTTATAGAAACAACTAGAATGAAGGTTGTTGCAAAATATATGGAAAGCTGTTAGTCCTGAGAGACAAATAACTAATAAAGGTTAGGGAGCACACTCAGCAAGGAAACTTGAGTGAAGTGTACAGACAATGGGAGATCTGATTGGTGTTTATAGTTGGGAGTGTTCTTTTACATTCTCTTCTGTCTGGCGATCACAGAGTAAGAGCTGGCTTAATGGTAGAATAACGGTTGTATTTGGGATGCGACTGACTGCTGTGTGGTCTTATGTGAGTTAGTGTGAACGGTTTGAGTGGTTACAGTTGTCAGCTGGTTGTGGCTTCTCGAAATAACCATCATCTGTTAAAGTTTCATATATAAGACTGACATCAAGACTTTGTGGATTATCTCTTTTTACACTACTATAGATAGACAAGTACGGGAAAAAGCTGATGTTGGCATCTTGCAACATGTGCTTTTGTGTCTTATGAACATTTGAAAGGTTAGCTAATAATCGTGTTAGTTAGACCTTCAATAAAGTTACTAAGCGGCTTGACGTTTTTTTGTGTGTTTATACAATTGTATTTGGTAATACAAAAAAACTGTTCAATATTCGATCCAAGAAAGCCTTCATCTAGAATAAATTGCTAGTTTTACGTATAAATGATATTTTATATTTATATAGGTTTTTCTCAAATTTATCATAGACATTATTTTTTTTATTAAAATTCATCAAACTATCATGAGAGCTCGCAAACGAGAAATTAATTAGCAAACACAACGAAACCATTGTTTGCTTAAGGGCCTTATATCAAAATTATTGCAAAATACTTACAATCACCACAACAACAAAAACACTTAAAAATGGAAAATTCTGTAGATACGCTTTATGGTAATATTCAAAAGAAATATCAACGATTGGTGTATTTCATCATTACAGGAAATTCGTATCCTCTCCTAACTATCGATAAAATCACAGCCTTGGTGAAATCTCAGTCAGTAAATATTAAAACTACGGAAATAGGCATCCATTTACTCGATAAATGCATATAATGAATGATATGAATTTGTTACCGGCTTACTCGATAAATGCATTTAATGAATGATATAAATTTGTTACAAGCAGCACCTCTTTAAATAAGGCATCTTAGAATGACAAATTCGAGACGAGTTAAGTTAGCATGGAAAATAGTTGTAGGAAGTTTGCAGTAAAATAGGTATAACGATTGATAGAACAAGAGGCAGCTCAAAGGGACATAATTCTAGCAGTTTACACTCGAGACATGGCTTCCAAAATTCTAAAAAAGGATAGCATTTTCAAAAATCCAAGCTGAAAACAGTATTACCCTAATCCTTGGGGTGAAATGTTATCCATGTCAAAATAATCCCCTGCATCGTAGAAGCTTATTGCAATAAAAGTTTCTGTGAAGTTTCAGAACTAAGTGCTGAGATCGGAACTAAGTTATAATGACCAGGAAGCTATGTAGTCATGTGATGAAAATAGAAAATATGTTTAAAAGAACACTAAAATGTTCATCGGAAGACATGTAAGAAAAACCGCCAATGACAAAAGCTTGATAGAAGGGGCTTAATGAAGAAACTGTTGCTTCTGATAAGGAGTAGTGAGTCTTCAGCATCTTTTCTGACACTAATGGCAAACAACATTGGACAAAGGTGAAATTTAAAGTGTTAACAAAATCATAGAGAAACTACAGCACTGAGGAGTCTTGTATTATAAGACAGGTCTATTTTGTAACTGTATCTGTTTAATCTTAGATGGCATCCTCAAACATTCCTATCATATCATAAACGTATTGAAATAAATGTCCTTTTATGTTTTTTTCAACTGAAATGATCAAAATTAATAATAATATTAATATTGGTAAAACATATTGATTACACTTGCTTTCTAACATCCAAACATCAATTGAAAATAGGATTGTATTAGAATCAAACAATTTAATTGTTCTTGGATACTATTGCAACTGAGATTTTCAAATATAACATCCTATCCTTTCCGATGAAACATTTTAGTAATCAAATCAGCCTTCGAGTATGATTTTTATGATCAGACATGGAGCCAATATGATACGTCATTCTCAATTTATCAAAAACCCTTTATTGTTGCATAATTCACTTTATTCATCAATAATAATCATCATTTTCAAGATACACTTAAGCAGCTTCTACACCAGCCTGACATCTTGACAAAAGTAATCTTCTTCAGTCCCCAAATCAAGCATATTATCTTACAGTTTCCTAGAAACGCATTCCAATAAACTCTAATAAAACTACAGCAAATTGTTACCTCTGGACAGATGTCAATATACTTAAGACACGACCCTGTAATCTGGACTAGAGGATTCTCATAGAACAGTTTCCTCAAGGCTAGCATGCTGATATTACCTTGCAATAACATGCATCTTAGGGGCTTCTCCACTGATCCTAGTTAACAATGTCAACGAGAAAACATGTACTAAAGCAACTTGAAGCACTTCGTTTTATTGAAGTCACGATTCTGTTCGTTTGGTACACGTCCCTTGTTACGTCAGAGCACGATTTGTTTTCGTTAGAATAACATTGCTTTTCGTTTTGCCTCTTTAAATAGAAGCATGATCTTCCTTTTTATAACATCATTTCCAGTCTACCACAATACGCGGTCGTGGTTATTCTATTGTGGAACATTGGTCTGTCTTTTTAAACAGGATATTCTGGAATTAAAACACAGTAGTCACTGTTTAGGAAGATATTTGTCCTTTGAAGGGATGTGTGTAATGTCATTTTGTCTTTTCAATTACATACACCTTTCCAAACTATCTAATAACACAATAATGTGTTGCTTTATCGCAAAGTCACTGTAGTAGGTTTTATTAAAACTATTTCCTCCAAGTTTCCAAATCGGATATAAGATTATGAGAGTGCATTTCAAATGCGGTAATATACCCATAATCGTATGATAAAGTGTAGTTTATAAGCAAAATATGCATGCGGTCATTAGTGCAAGTACGCCGAAGCATGTAAGGTAGTGATCTAGAAATATGGAGCTAAAATGAACCCATAATAAATCGATTCATTTGGCAACAATTGGTTTCGTTTTCCTCAGATCCCTACATCAGGCCCCCCCTAATTTATTGAAGGAAATGCATCAAATTTGAAGAAAAACAGTGCCTAATAGAAGGAAAAGCTTCCATAATGGAAGGAAACCAGCTTAGTCGCGAAACAAAGACGTCAACATCGGTGAAAAACGGTAATAACAGAGATTGATTGCATTGGTATGATCATTTCAGATTCAATGTTGTTTCTGATATTGACGAAAACTATCTTCCTTTATTCAAAGGAAACCATTAATCAGTTTCTTTCAAACTATCTTTTCAAGTCCTCATCACTCTACTCAACATGACTTTTACGTGAAGAGGTTTGTTTGTGTCTTGTTTGTGTCGCTTCACTATGATCATCATCCGTGCTAGTTGTCACAGACCATTACGCCTCGTCTAGTGTATATCTGTGCATAAGTGGTAACCGTATCCCTTTTATGCAATTGTTACTTTCGTCGAGCTCAGTGCACTTTGAGACAGTTGAGATTTAACTTTATTTTTGTCAATTTCAAAATATTGTTTTTGCAAACCAACACAGTTGGAGTTTTTGAATAAGAAATATCAGGCTCCCTAAGTAATTAAAGGAAATTCATCATATTTGAAGGAAAACAGTGCCTAATAGAAGGAAAAGCTTCCATAATGGAAGGAAACCAGCTTAATCGCGAAACAAACACGTCAACATCGGTGAAAATCGGTAATAAAAGAGATTTTTCGTCCCTAATGGAAGCAACATCGTCCCACTTTTGAAGGAAATCGGTAGGCTACGGAAGGAACATCGGTAATATCCGTGAATTCTCGGTCGACAGCGGAAGCAAACGCATCTAAAAATAGTTTGGATTGAGCAGTCTCCAGCTTCGGTGAGTGTTATTTTTTATGTTTTACTGTGCGATTTCTAATTGTATTTAGTTGTACATGCTTGCATTGATGCGTAATTAAACAAGGAAACGATGGGGTTGTAGACTTTTGTTATGAAATTGAGTAGTTACGGCGTAATTCGCATAGCGTCCGGGTTTGTGTACATCAGTCAGACGAAGCCGTATCGCTAAAAGATATATACTAGACGAGGCGTAATGGTCTGTGACAACTAGCAGGGACGATGATCATAGTGAAGCGACACAAACATACCTCTTCACGTAAAAGTCATGTTGAGTAGAGTGATGAGGACTTGAAAAAGATAGTTTGAAAGAAACTGATTAATGGTTTCCTTTGAATAAAGGAAGATAGTTTTCGTCAATATCAGAAACAACATTGACTCTGAAATGCAACCAAGGACATTGTTTAAATCAACACACCATATACACAGTTTCATTATTAATGTTTACGTTTAAGATTTAGCAATGATGTATTTTGATTTTTTAGGTTATGACATAAAATATATCATTATGTTATGACATAAATATATTCTAATGTCATATCGTTATGTTTTCTTTAAAAACCATCATTTGGGTGTTTTAGCAAACTAAACCGTCAAATGAAATGATAGAAATTGAAGCAGAAACAAAATCATATGCTGTCAAGTACCTTGCAACAAAGCCGACCTGCCTTAAACCGAAAACGTCACTGTATCTGCTTAACAGAACGAATGGATTTTATACCATTATATCTCCTTACCGAATTGAAAAACAAATATCTTTTGTAAGAAGACGTGCAATCAGACAGGATAATTTAAATAAGGAACCTTAAGTTCAAGAACAATAAATCTCAAAAGCCTAATAAGAAAAGGGACAAACTCAATTAGGTAAAGACCAACAAAGCTGTCAATTTCAGTATCAGAAACGTCAATACTAATTTCATTCTGAATAGAACAAACGCTTTTCACCTCCAGGTACATAAGTTATGGTTCTTTTTCCCTTGTGTTGACAAGTACAAAAGTGTTTCAGATATTTCGGCAAAGCATATCAGTCGATTTTACCGTCCTCATTAAAACAATAAAATAACTTTGTCTGAAATGTTTTCAGTTCATGTGCTACTTAAATTTATTTTTTCGAGTTTGTTTATCATTTGTTGGTAATTAAGTTTTGAGTTACTAAAACATTGTTAAAAGAAGTGTATTTGATCTTTGGACAAACCTTGAAATACATATCAACCTTGGCAACTCTGTTCCTTTTCTTGGCATATAGAGTACCAAATATAATTCTGGAAATGTGTTAGAAAGTTTTAGTCAATATTATGTTTAATGTTAGATATACAAAACTTTGTTAATCAATTTTCAATAACAAGTTTGTTGGATTTCATAAGCTGGTATAACATGAACTATGACGAACAGTCAATGTCAACTGCTCCATAATTTAGTCTATATGTTAATAAGGCAAATAGTTTCCGGCTTTGGAATAAAAAAGGTAGATTTATGAAGCAGGGCAGCAAGAAGGACTTGCTTCTTCAACTCGTTCTATGACAGAACCGGAAATATGTTTCAGTTTATTCACTTGTTTATGATTAAAAATAAAATTTAATAAAGATCGAAAATGAATATTCAATGTAATATCCTAACATAAAAAATATTACAAAACTATATATTTGTAATTATGTAAAACCTTCCTTAAAACTCTATATACATGTGTTAATGTTTTAAAATAGATACATTATTGGTCGAGTGTAAAATAGTCTAATTTTACAAAATGAGATAAAGTGCGTGTTTTAAACTTAACCAGAGTGTTTATGTTATGTCATACCTGTTAACAAAATGGGCAAATGTCCCGGTTTATTTACTGACAAACAATCAATTTTTGGAAACTTCAATCATCACTGTTTATCATAAAAATGACAACAAACTCGATTCTCTAGATGTCAAACACAAGTGCTTTCGTTTTCTGATTTGTTTCGAACATCGAAGCGCAGGCGAAGGAAGAAATAAAAGCATGGTATACAGCAAGTGTGTGTGTCAGTGGTACAGTCACTTCCAAATAGCAGCTAATGGAACCAATATTGATTCAAAATATGTGAGCTGAGGAACTAAAGGCATTTGAAGAGATAAACATACAATATAAAGCGAAATGATCGAGCGTTGATTCACAGTCTTGACAATATCGATAAAATATAAAACTCCTGCACTACAGCAGTTAAAACGTACTTGATTTCTGTGGATAAAAATAACACATTACAGTCTAGCCAGACGTGTTTAACGAGGTCGATAAAACCATAGCACTGTCTAAGTAAACTTCAATCGTCCTGCATCTTATTGATGAAACTAAGTGAAGAGCTTTAGCATTTTACAGTCTTAGATGGAAATAAAGCAGGAAAATTACGCAAGAGACGCATAACATTGGTTTATTTTGATTTCATTTTTTTTCATTCCCCTTAACTAGATTTAAACACATCCCAAAAAAGGCATTAACCTAAAAGTTGCTAAACTTAAAATCTTAATCAAAGACTTTAACGGTTTTAACAGAAACTATATTTTTCTTTGAAACTACAACCTGCCTCATTGCTGATGATAGATTTTTTTTTACCAATAGGTCCAATGCTTCTGGAAGATCACATGTATTGCAGTTAAAAGTCATAAGATACAAAACATTAAATCTTAAATATTTTGTGTTCAAGCAATATATACATCCTGTATCCTTTCTAAATAATTACCAAATTAGACTTACTGTTATGAAAATGTGAGACTAAGGTAATAATTCAATATGCAATACCAATTAATGAAACTTTGTAACATGATGTATTACAAATAGTGCTAATTTCGATGAATGTTGTACAAGAACGAGTCAATGGATCTTTTCAAAATAACCTATGTAATAGCAATACATATTTCCAATGCACTTCTTTGTTTACCGAAAAAATAAGGACCTGTATGCAGGCAGAAAATCTGTTATATTTAAGGATTCAGCAATTTTGCTGAATCCTTATTGTTATTGGCGTGTTTTATTTTTTTTAATTTTTTTAATTTTTTTTTTTTTCCACCGATTTTGTGGACCCGATTTAGCATAAACCGCTAAAGCTACAACAGCCAAACTTCGCAGTCTGGTAGATATTCATGAGAAGGGGTTCTAATAAGCTTTTGGGCTTAATCGGATTAAGCGTAAAAGGCACAGTACCAATCAAATTTTCAAAAATTAACATGGGATTTTTTTTCAAAATGTACTTAGAGGCCTGAAACTTTTTTCAAATGATAGGCAATTACATTTGGAGCAAAAAAGTAAATCATGGCGACTTCGTAGCATGCATACTTACGCCGCCATATTACTTTTTTTTACTTTTTGAAATTTTCGGACCCCACGCACCTTTGAGAATCTTCTCCTCCGAAGATACTAGCATCTCAGAGCTGAAAGTTACATATGTTGTAGCTGAAGTACTGAGGAGAAAAGGATACTCTAAATTGTTCCTCAAACTTTAATACTTTTTACTCAGCAACCCTTCGAAGTCGGGCGACTTAGCACATGTGAGCATGTTCAAGGGGCGATAACTCAAAAAGTTAGACTCACAATTGCATCATTTTCACAGGAATGTGAAACCACTATGGGTACTTTACAAATCAATAAAAACATTGGTCGCGAACAGTCATTTCCGTTCACAATACTCGATCAAAATTGGTAAAAAGTACCTTTTTAAAAATTAACATGGGCTAATTTTTCAAAATGCACTTAGAGACCTGAAACTTGTTTTGAATGAAGCGTACTAACAGTATCAACAAAAAAGTCAATCATGACGATTTCATAACTATTATAGTTTTTTGGCATTATCAACTTATTTGTTCCAGAAATAGGTTTTCATTATTCCACAATTCTTGTGAACACGATTCAGCCAAAACCGCTCAAGCTATTACAGCCAAACTTGCCAGTCTGATAGAACTGCATGAGACGAAGCCACAATAAGCTTTTGGGCTTAATCGGCTTGAGTGTTAAAGGCACAGTACGATCCAAAGTTCGAAAAATTAACATGGGAATTTTTTTCAAAATGCACTTAGAGACTTGTAATTTGATCTAAACTATAGGCAATTACATCACGAGCAAAAAAGCAAATCACGGCGAATTCCTAAGTAGCATACTTTTTGCACATTATCAACTTCTTTGCAATAATCGCAATTTCCAGATAAAACACGTCACTGAAGCTTAATGCATGCACCAATCTTCATGAAATTTTCAGTGAAGCTAGCTAACATTACTATCTTTGTACTGAATGTGCTTTTTATGCGCTGAATCCTTTTGTCGTCGCTTGCGACTATATTAAAAAATGTTAAAACATCCCATGGAAATACCAGGAACAGACTCACCTCACCGTTGTGTATTTTTGAAGATTTACAATATCTGTCGAGTGAACTTCGAGTGAAAGTATTGAAATGTAAGAATTATTTTGAGTATGCTATTGATGTTACGTTTATATCAAGGCTCCTGACCAGCACATAATCCGCGTCAACTTTCTAATCCGCGTAAACTTTCCCAAAGCTATTAAGATTGTTATGAGTCTTCAAAAGAAAGCCCATAACAGGAAATTTACTCGTAAATGGCAACGTTGTAAAAACTGACATATTAGTGCAGAGAACCTAGACTTTTACTCCTTAATCACATACAGAAATGCTATCAGGCACATGAAACATATCAATTGCTTGATATAGATATTCATAAAGCCATTACTTTTTATTGTGCCCTTTTTGAGGGAATTTTAAGCGACACTCTTTCCTTACAGCTTATAAATATATTTTTGTCATACAAAATGAGGTACTAGTGATCATATAAAAAAAGTACACATATTACACTTATATGGTTGTTAACTCTCAAAATAAGCAAACATTGCAGTAAGCATTGATATTATATCTAATTTATATCTAATCTAATGATACTAGATTTTAAGACAGACTATCAACTATGAAGATTTAAGGTAGTTGGAAGAAATGACTATGCACACAAAAATCCTTTCTGGACACAAATTACAAAAGGCATGCTGATATCATCGGTCTCATATCCATCGACAACCCACCACGGGACTCAATATCTTATCTTGGTGTGGTGGTTTGCGTGCTTCAGAGACCCCGTGAGCTATGCCAGCCGGAGCTTACATGCTCCTTGTAGGGGCACCCAAGCTAGACAGGTCGACGGGTAGAAGCCAGACTAAATTTGAGTCCTTCCAAAACCTGCTTTCTATCTCTCACTATGCCTTTCTTTCCGTATTTTATCGATCCCTTTCTCCCTGATTTATCCGCTCTTTTTTATGCTTGTCATCCACGCGTTTAATAACTGAAATATTGTTCAAAACACGTTAAACCCCAACTCACTCACTCCATCGACAATCCTTTCCTCCTATTTTTATTCTAAATTTATTTCATGAACGTTCTGTAAATTTATTTTGTCTTAGACCAGTTATAAGTATTTCATTCTCTCAGTTAAACAAAACAACTAAAATTCTAGTTCAATAATACCTAGATGCGACATTTTAAAACAAGGTTTCAAATCTACATCATTTCAAATTCTTTTCACGTGTTTTTCATCTATATTTAGGAAGAGTGTGTGTGTGTCAAGGTGCTCCTCTATCGCCATAACTTGACAGATAAGATGGATTGTTATCAGGACTAAGGTGCTAAATTCATCTGTTCCTTCTATTTGTAGTCTATAATCTTCTCAGTATAAATATTTAAATACCAGATTTAATTAAGATTCTATACAAAAAAGTATCGAGTTTCTGTTCGGAATGATGAATCACTGTAGATCTTCAGCCCACATAATGGAATAATGTCTCTGAAACTTATAAACCAGACATATCAAGTATGTAACTAAATGTATGGACATCTACTCGACAAATATACGGATGCTAACTGGAAACTGAGTTTGCCATCATGAATTTCTTATAATGTATGAACTGTGAATAAAACATACGTTGATAACGTATTCTTGAGAATTAGTGTTTGAGATTAAAGAAAAGGCAAGCGTGTTTTGTAAAGAATCAATATATCAACCACGACTTTACAAAGCATGCCCTTTAGAACAAATGTAACATTGTTATGTCACAGATATCACTATCTGCAAAAGTATAAAACCTTCTACAATAACCTTCTAAAATGATATCATCCTTCTTAAAGTGAAATTTTGAAACAAAAATTCAAATTTGAAATGCTTTTTAAAAACTCTTCATTTTGTATTAGTGTGCAAATTATCGTATATATGTTACAAAATAATAGTTTATCCAATTTTGACTGTTAAGTGTTTATTTTTGAAAATATTGATACACACAAAACATATTCAAAGAGAGACTATCCAACCTCGTCCCTCTTGGGATAGTTTAAAAAAGACAAAACCAACTGACACCACCGCCATAGATCAATGCTTATATGAGAAATTGAAGCAAGATGCAAGTAATATGTTCTTTCTGATTTAAATGAGATGGGAGCAACGTTAGTATTCCTGAGTAGACGTTCAGATAACTCCCCACTTTAACCAGGATTCATACACTGACATCTAAAAGAAATGTTATAAACGATCTTCCATATTTAAGACCTATACAAGTTATCAGACGGGCTATAATGACAAACTTGTGCGTGACTGGTTACTTGCCGTATTATCAAGGAAGTGGCCTGTCATTGGTACGTTGGACTACATCATACGTTGGAGTATCAAGGTTTCTCTTGAGAGGGAGTTTGCTTCATTTGAATCGGTCGCTAATTTACCGATCTATACTGGTGGAACCGATATCATAGTGGTTATATGTCAATGTTGTTAAGCATAAACGTCCCTACTTGTTTCTTACATTTTGAGTCGAGAAAGATCAAAGAATTATCATAGTAATCGCTGGCTAACCTACAAAAGTTCCTAATGAAAATGAAGAAAGTGGAACGTGGTGGCAGCATCTATGCTGTAGCTGTCCAAAGGAACAACAGTATTGCGTACAAAAAGCTTACAGAAATGCTAACCATCGTGCTGGTAACCATCGTGGGTATTCCATTTAATGACAAGTTCAAACGTAACCCTTCTATCGTTTTAACTATGACAATTTCGATCAAACTAAAACGAAGGTTGATGACATTAGATTCATTGTAGAAGCTTTTACAAAATGATTCTTTTCCAAACTTGTAAAACAAATTTATTTTTGCAAACATATAAGAGGTAGGTAGATGTGTGAAGCATGTATTCATTCATCTCACCAACTTCTTAATGCCTATCAAAGAAGTCATGTATTTATTTTGCATGCACTTTTCTTGGTATATCTAACAGGACTATCTAACGCATTCCTATCCCGATAACTGGTGGACATCTTTCATCTTTCCAGTTAATTTATAGTTATGAAAGACATGTTTGTTAAGCTTTGCACCGCATAATTGCATTACCTTAAATGTAATATCGGATGTGAAGCTTTAATTAAGTCTCCCCTAACGTGATTTGGGTAACTCTTGTTTGACATCACTGATGATATCAAAGCATAATTGCATATACTGAGGATCTAGGAGACATCAATACAGGCAACGCGTTCAGGCAAAAGAACACAAATCAAATCTGTGAATCAGATATCAAGTTATCAAGTTGTAGTATTGTCATTATGATGTGTTTCTAATGAATCCATAGAGGTTTCTTGTAAGAAGTATTTTTGTTAAATGCTTTCTATTTCCAAAGCTGATACCGACAGTTTTTTTAGGTTGGTGTACGGATATTCATAGAACTCACTCATAGATTCTCACTTTGAATTTTCTTATTGATTAATATAAACACGTGCTGGAAAATGAAACTTGATCCAAAATAAGAAATAAAAATTTATGAAGACTATCATTGTTACTTTGGTGTAGTTAACATTGTATTCATTTTGAAATTAAACTATCGAAAACATAATTTTCATTTCAAGACTAGTAAGAACACTTCATATGTAGTTATAAATGGATTTTTATTTCAATTAACTGGAGATATTTCTGCAGAGTCGAACTGAATGCATCCTATATGTGATAACAATTCATAGAAAATCATTTAAATGTCTACTTTAATCAACTTCCGATTTGTCTTCAACGACTTAGACAAAATGTATAGTCTTTTAAGGTAATTAAGTATATTAAAATTGTTTCACAGAGAGGTACTTTAGAGTGTATAAAAGGTGGACTGACTTAATGATAATTGTCTAAAAACGTGAATTGTAGCACATTTCAAATAAATACTCTTGTTTGAGATGCAATTGGAGCATTTATGGGGTCAAAATTGAAGCTTGTTTTGTACAGTGAGACCAAATCTTATGCCTTTTTTAACACCAAGATTAAAATTGAAATTGATTTTTCTGTTACTTTATATCATGTTAACTTCACGCTATGGCCATTTCGTTTCAAGATTACACTACCCTTGAGGCCTGTATTCAGAGATTCGCAGAAAAAAAATACAAAATCGTTCAATCCAGACTAAACCATTTTACACGAAATCTGTTGCTATAATTCCTCTGCATTATATATTGATTGAAAATTATCGGAAGCAATTGCCCGATAATTATATTCCAACAAATCCCCCAGACTCATTTTGTTGGAACTACCAGACCATATCCTCCCTAATCTAGCTGAAAACATCCTTAACTGAAATCACAGGAAATCCTATATCTGACCTTGAAGCCTTGAAAGTTGTATCGATCAGAAATAGCACAAGGATCGTCTAGTGGAGCGCTGATAACCTGTCATTTCTCCTAACACGCACAAATAATGGCAATTCCTCCGAGAAAGAATCAGAAGGGGATTCCTTATTGAAAACCGTTACCGCTTAGTACAAATCCACTAAGCAAGGAAAGTATTGGAAAAGACTACGGTGCGTCTTATAAAGCAATATATGAGTTGGGTAATCGGTTCAGTTCCAATCAATGGTGTGCGTCAGATCCAATGTTAAGCACTCGTGTGATATCGAATAAACCAACAAGAACAAATTCTTTAAGCGTGTTCAAAGACATGTATCGGATGACTGGTAGACTATTAGTTTATGTTTACTAGTACTTTGGTTGAAATCAATTTAGATAAATCTTTTGGGAAGAAAAACAAGACCTACCTCTCGTCCAAACGCCGCAATTATTCATGAAGGAAATAATTCACATTTAAGCCTACATATTTCCACAAACGGTGAGAAGGTCCTTTCGGCACTGGTGACCACATACAACTGGCACAGTCTCTCACACTGGAATCACACACGTCCAAAGGCTTATCAGATTCCTGCCAAAAGCGGCAAAACAATCGAGATTCGGTCAATGGCCATATCCCAATAGGTCTGAATCCCTTTAAAAATCTTCTCCCATGTCACGGAGATAACAATGATCAATTAAAGTCTACCATCTCTTAATATTGCCAAATCAATTTACCGCTGGTGTAGAGTTATCTCCCTTGCAGGACCAGGAGCTTGTCCGTGAATTCTAGGTAGGTAATTGGAGTGTGTTCTGAGCGAACGATATCAGCGCGCTAGCAAAGTAACTAATGAGGGCGAGATTCGATCATGGGCCAGTCAATGCATTGCAGGCTAATATAAAGCCCCGACCAGGAAGCGACGGGAATATACAGATCAGTGATCTGTATATCACGGGACGGAGGTTGGAGTTTACTTACTATTAAGCTTTAAAAAGTCGTGATCAATTAATAAATTCTTATTCAGCATAAATAAACAAAATGAAAGAATGGAACAAACTAAACACTAAGGTCAGCCTTAGCACTATACGTAACGCGAAGGCTTCCTTATCAGGTAATTTATAGGGTTTGTGACCTAGTTACTTTTAATGACTTCACTCTATCTCATAATGTATTAAATGATGAAGAAAGTCACATCCTCTTTAGAATAAGTTGTCTGATTGGGTTTAATCAAAATTTTGATAGATAGTGAACGTTAAGCAGTTCCAGGATGTTATTATCAAATCGTTTTTATCAATGACGTTCGAAAAAAGTAATTTGATGTTCTCTTGGAATGGTTATATAATATGAGGTATACGTGGATATGGATATATGGATGTTATTGGATATCTTACGCCCAAACAATATCAAAATTATTATCATTGATTGACTTGGCCTTGCTCACAGTCATGACGCATGAAATTCGATCAATTGAATGACTTAATTAAAATTAACAATTTAAATAATTTGTTATGAGATTTTTTCCGAATTTGAAATCTAATAGGCATGGAATCAACGCTTCGTTTTTGGTTATTAGTATCAATAAAAAGGAGATATGCAATTGCAAAAGGCAATAATTTAGATAAATAATTTCATAATGCTTTTGTTGAATAGCTCATAAAAAGAACGAAAGGTATAAATGCTGGAGCTTGTGTACAGCATTTATACTCCAGTTTAACTCTCAAACCGTGTATGTATGTATGTATGTATGTCTGTCTGTGTGTCTGTCTGTATGTCTGTATGTATGTATGTATGTATGTATGTCTGTATGTATGTGTGTATGTATGTATGTATGTATGTATGTATGTATATATGTATGTATGTGTGTGTGTATGTATGTGTGTGTGTGTGTAAAATTAAGTTTTCATGGTAACCTGTGCTTGATGTGTCATTACTGCTCAATGCTACAGTGGTACAGTAGTCCTGACCGTTAATTTGTAAATCTGTTAATTCAGAGTAAGGAGGTTATCTTTCCATTTTGTCTGTCATAATATATACATTTTACCAGTCACTCGATCTTGAGTAATCCAATCAGAAGATGGCATTTCTCTGATTTCTTATTAAGTTAAAAACTCCAAACCATGATCGACTATCTTGCTAAATGTCAAATGAACAAAACATTGATTCGACATTTATTTGTCTGACATTTCGGGAAACGATAGGTTATTTGATATTGGTGATAGGTATTTGAAATATATATTTATTAAGTATACAAGAATAAAGTTTTTGAAGATGAGTGAAAATAAAATTGTTACAAACTAATCATTTTTTATATTATTTGGGTTTACCAGTGAGCTGTCGCATTATTTGGCGACATGCGGTACTTGTCATGTTTGCATAGCGATCATATTATATTGAGAATACTAAACGACGTCCCGTTTAATAACATTCTTATAAAAAGAGTGAATTGTTTGGTATGTAAAGAGCGAAAGCGAAAGTTTAGTATTTTATTCATTACTCACAGAATTTTATCAAATAAAAAGCATGAAAGTCGCCCAAATTACATATTCTCCCTATTTCTGTGTAACATTCTAGTTAGAAAGTGTACGTCCATGTCGATACAATACCAAGGACATATGTGGTTTGCAATATATTTCAAATTTAATAAAATCATATCGATATACATATTTAAAATGAACTTGCTAGTGGTTGGGTTATATCTTTAAACGACAAGATACATTCAATTTTAAGAGTCTTAGCTGTACAAAGAGTGTTTGAATTTTTTGGATACAAGTCTGCGTTATAATGGAACTATAAGAAACAAGTGTTATCAATTACATATTCTTTTAGTATCACAACAACAACAAAAACAGTAAGCAAATAATTACTCTTCGTAGAAAGATTCATAATTTTGCAACATGGGAATGTGATAAGATTGATTTACTGTGCAAATTCTTCCCTAGCCCGACTTTGCATACCTCTAAACACTGCAAGTTGCTTTGATTAAATCGTAATGAATACCATGGACGCTTGGTAATGGCAGGGCTACCATTAACGGTCAATTCTAACTATCATTTGACCCCGAAACTATCAAGCACTTACAATAAGATTAAGTTTGTATTGCTATTTAGATTAAAAGCGCTGAAAGTATAAGTGTTTACAATATATGCAAGAACATTTTTGGGGACAGAAAAGTACAAACTGGTAGGAGTCATTATGTTTGTTTAATACAAATGTCTAGGAAATTAAACGAAATGATTAATGAAAGGTTGAATGAAAATACAGATCAATCTATAAGTAAAACTGCATCTCAACGTGTCACTTCTATCTCAATATAGAGAGACGATCAAGATCAGATCCAAATGCACCCATCTCATTCTTCCAATAATACTAAATTAATGCAAACATGTCTGTGCAGACAACCTCTAGATAAAAAGTCGTATCACAAATATGACTTGAGGGGGAAGTCTAGTGTGTTGATACACTCATCTTCTCATGGCAAAAGTGCAAACAATAATACATCTTTATTGTATTCTTCATGCCATAAAACAATGAAGAATCGCTTATCGACAAACACACAGAGTGTGTTCCTTCAATGATTGCTCGCATGCCGCCGTAAGCTTACACTCTGACATCCGGACATAACGTGCTTGGAAAACATGACTGAAAAAAGGCAAACAAACTCCTCTGACAACATCAGGCACCACTCACTACAAAGCAAATAATCTTTTTATCTGCCGTTCCGCTTCTTTCCTACGACTGCCTTTTTCAGCTCGACCAGTTCCTTCATACTGGCTGATCATGTAGAGAGGAGAAGATCGATACAGCCTCAAAGCTTAGTTCTCGCTGTATTGACATACGCATACGCCTGCTAAACGATGGAATATGGTGAAAAACACGACACTTATCTATCAACTGCTCTTAACACGACATGAAAACGATGCATTATTCGAACCTTGGCATCAAATCATTTCACTAAACGTTAATTTAAAAACACATCAGTTTCAAAACCACATCTCTGCTCATTTACCTATTTAAAGAGATCTGGTTCGATTTAAACCTATCTCATCACGTGGCTGTCATACGCACCAAGGGTAAAAGGAGGTTCTAATATGAACAAAGACAATACTTTGCATATTGGTTTTACATGACAATGATTTTCCAAATCAGGTATGAAAGCTGTAAAGATTAAAGGATGTGTTATTTTCGGTCTGTCGGAATGCTGTGAGGAAAATTAATTTCATGACAGAATATCAGCCTTCCTGAATGCTAATGGAAGTCTTGAAGTTTGTCAAAATGGTTTTAAGAATCCGAATCTGACATGCATGGTTTGTATTAGATTTTAATTTATTCTTTGCCGATTGATTCCATTTATTTATACTTTAGTCAATTTAATGTCATTACTAATGCACTTATATTTAAATATAAGTTCAAATGTATCTGATGCAATAATGTCTCCAAACGAGCATAAGAACATTGGTTATTTTTTGTAGCAGTTAACAACAAAGAAGAACGATGTCTACGTCAATACAAAATAATGATGAAATAGCATCAACTATTCCATTCAAGGACCAAATGCACTTTTTCGACAATCTTGAAGTTCAAGGGAAAGTAACTACATGACTCGACTGCAAAAATGTAGAGATTTAGATTGCTTGTGGCAATATTCGATATTCTTTTATGTTATTGATGTCTAAAATTTCAAAGCTCTTCAAGCATTGCTGAAATTTGAAAATACTGATAATCATTTCTAAATGTTTCAATTATCATCATATGCAAATGTTTCAATCACCCACATCAATTCAACCGTTAACTTTAAGGTTACTTCAAAGGCTAGAATAGTATACAAATAAGTTAAAGGAATACTATATTTGCTCATTTCAATGTCAAACTGATTGATGTTTTTGATTAACATATTTCGCATGATGGCAATTACAATATAACAAAATTGTCTCAAAACTAATATAAATTGCCAAAGAGAGAAGTCCTTGTTTCCGATTTAAGAATTAAGGATACATATACATATACTGCAACCTGGACACCCACTATTAAAAACAACTTGCACCACTTAACGCTGTATGCTATGCTTGTAAGCCACTACTTAACGTTTGCCCAGTCCCTTTCAGGCAAACAACTCAGTCAATAGTTCGATAGAGATGATTGGCAATAGTTGACACTCTAACCCATGTAACTACATTAGCAGCGAAGGGAGCACCATGCAAGCACTGCAGTAATCGAAGGTTTTACAGCATCCAGTAAGTCAGATTGTTTGTCCCAGCAAATCAAAAGACATTCGTGCTGCCAATATAGTCGGGCTTTAAGCAAAGCCAGGAAATACCTCAAATGATAAAAACAGACTGGTGCATTTAAAATCACAGGTTCAGCAGAAATTTCCATAATAGTGTAACGACATTGGCTCCCTGCAAACACAAAGAGGCAAAGAAGCTGTGCGATGGAATATCAAAGGTTTAGCTGTGTGTACAAATAATCAAGAATCAAATTTGAATTGCATTATAGTTTTCTGGTAGTGACGTACTTAAAATAAGCATTTCTTTATATCGGAGTTGAAATGAAGAGGACTTTCAATTGGATCTTGGACATACACTTTTTGTAAAAAAAAATTCTTTTGTAGTGACATTTGTAAACGAAAACGAATGAAGATCTTATGTCAAATCCACCATCCCTTATGAATTGACTAAATAGTTGTTTAAACACATAATAAACTTTACAAGGCACTTACCATTGACTCTCATAACTACCCCAAAGGCATTATAATTTCCTTACTCCTCGGTTCAGGTTCCTATTTGTACAACTCCCTTGACTGTGTTAAATGTTAAATAATGACAGAAGATTTGCTCATGGTCTGAACACACTACTATGTTCAATTCAAAAAGTGTTTAACTGGATTCAAGCCCGTGTGCCTTTGCCATCAGCAACTTTATTCTTAAAACAACACAGACGTGTTTAATATAAATATATATTATTTATGATGTAATTTGCGTTAATTCATGCATCTGCTTGATTTGATATGAACGTCAGACGTTGAAATCTGATCAAATTCCAACCCCAATCACATCATACTCCTCCTCGGAAACACTAAAACAGCTTAAATCAAATATATCGAGCATGACGTTCTTTCTCTTTACTGCCATCTCCTGTGAATTGACTACTGATTGATGTGATAAATCAGGCGCCATTTCAACTCCCATAATAATTAGCCTGGAATAACCTCAGACACGATAAGGGTATTTTTAGTTTCAAACAAGCTCGGGGGATGTCGATTTTCAAAGAACAGGGATTTCCCCGTAGTTGTAAAACTGGTGTATGTTTCAAAGATATTTTTGTTTCAAAAATCGTTATCATCTTTTCTTCAAGAAATTTGTCTATATCCTTCAAAAAGTGAAAAATACCATTAGTTATCTAAAACTAAAGGTCAGATTAGAAGAAATAAGCAATAAATAAGTACTATAAATTCAAATAATTAAGATGAAGATGTTGTTTACTCTACTCTCTAAAGATGATTTAACCCAAAGAATTAAGAAGAAGATGTGATTTACTCTACTATCAAGAGATGATTTAACCCACTTCAACTTTTATGAAAGAGGGTTACAAAACAAATCTCTTGTGTCCTGTTTTTTTTTCCATATGCATGTTACATGTAAACAGGACTTCATGGGGGAGTTTAGTATTTTGAGAAAACAATTGATTATTATCTCTTATCGAGAGTGATGCTTCCCTGAATGCAGCTTGTAAACATTCTTCAAGCGACATGACCTAATTGGCAAACAAAAATGCAAACAAAGTCTCTTGATATCGAGTAACACTAATTACTCTGCAAGTAATCTTTTTTTTCATTTTCAGTTCTTGTATATCATTATGACTGCCTCTTTCAGATAGGCCCTTTCCTTAATATTGCCATATGCATGTTACATGTAAACAGGACTAAATCGGGGAGTTTAGTGTTTTGAGAAAATAATTGATTATTATCTCTTATCGAGAGTGATGCTTCCCTGAATGCAGCTTGTAAACATTCTTCAAGCGACATGACCTAATTGGCAAACAAAAATGCAAACAAAGTCTTTTGATATAGAGTAACACTAATTACTCTGCAAGTAATCTTTTTTTTTCATTTTCAGTTCTCGTTCTTCATTATGACTGCCTCTTTCAGATAGGCCCTTTCCTTAATATTGCCAAATGATATGAAGAGGAGATCAATACGTCCAAAAGCATGCTTCTCCGCTATATTGACATAAACATAGGCTTGCTTAATGAAAGAACATGGTGAGAAACGCTAAATTTATCTCTCTCCACAAAAGATGATAATTCGTAGGTTTGCATGAGTTAACAAAGCGTCAAATGAAGAAGACATCCTCTTACTTAAAGTAGATATAAGTCGATTCCAACCTCTTTCGTAACGTGTCTTTCTTAAACACCAATGCAAGGGTGAAATGAGGTTCTTATAATGAAAAAGGAGATTTCATTGTACATAGAATTTACATGACAGTGACTTCCAAAGACCTTCCTGAAGAATATCTACGTCAATAGACAATAACTGAAATGACATAAAAAAAAGGCAAACTGACCGAGGTTCGGACAGTGTAAGGATTCAAATAATTTAAAGACTCTATAATCTATAATTATCTGAAAATTATACCAGCAAACAACAGTATCAAAAGTTAAATATTTTATTATATTACTATGTCAATGAGCATAACTATTCCAAAATAAACCAAAAATAACGGTTTTATTTTCATATATCAATCCGCTCGAGGTTTGGACACTTCTGCCCTAACTTCAGTTGCAGCTAATCTTCTTAATTGCATCCATGGCTTAGATTATTCACCAAAATGATTTCAGACATCCCCATTCACGCAGTGAATAGGCTATGTACAATAATATTATAGATTTTGGGGAGAATGCTTTCTCATGTTCATTCATATGCTATAATTCATACTCTTCTCTTAGATTTTATTTCATTACCTTTTATTCTTACATGTATATGCGATTTGAGAATGTACCTTGTGTATGGATAAAGCGCTTTATACATACTCATTATTATTATTATTATTATTATTATTATTATTATTATTATTATTATTATTATTATTATTATTATTATTATTATCATTATGTTTAACTCTCTCCACAGTGACGTCACAATCCGACGCAAATACACTGTTCCCGCTAAAGCATTTAACCGTTTGTTTTCAAAATAAATAATTTTGTCATACATGTATGTGTAAGTCGTAAGTTTCCTGACCTTTTGTTAGTACAATCAAAACATAACAAGTAAAAAAAAGGCCAATTTAGCAAGTGTTCGAACCAATTTTCAACTAAATTAATTTTGACATGTCATCAAGCTCTCGATATTTATTGATATATTTACTTTATGTATATACTAATATTTAGAAAATTATTTAAACAAATTTGTTTCTCTTTGTCTATGAATACAGTTTAAGATATGTTGGTGCTTCATACACTACCCAAACTGAGGGTAAGCATTTAGAAAGAAGCCAATATTTTGCCAATTTCTTTCATAAATCTATCCTTTGCATGTCCCAGAAAAAGTTTAATTAGTAATATTACCTATACTGAATGATTTATTTATTGAAATAAATGGAATAACAATGCAAAAAATGAATATTGCCGACATTGCACATATTATTGCGTCAGCTACTACCCAAAAGTGCCATGTTTGGGCGACCTCGGGTGGTGTCCGAGTCTCGGTCAGGTTGTCTTAATACTTTGTAAGACCAATTGCAATTCTAGACGACCTAGAACGTCAAAGAAAAGGAACTACATGACCACCCAAATGGACTGCAAAAGTGTACAGATTAAGATTGATTGTGATAGTATTGTCCATCCACCATCAAGGCAACTTGCACCACTGAAGGTAGTATGCTTCTGTTGTAAGCCATCACTTACATTTGCCAAATCCCTTTCATGCAAATAACTCAGTAAAAAGTTCGAGAGAGATGTTCGACAAAAGTGACCACTTTAACTGATGTAAAGAGATTAGCAAAGAAGGGAGCACCATGCAAGCACTACAGTAATCGAAATGATCTAAAACTAGTTTTACAGCTTCCAGTAAGTCATAGTGTTTGACCAGACAAATGGCACCTGTCGTGTTGCTTTATAATGAGGCATTATGTAGAGCCAGGATAAAGCTCCACTGATAATAGAAGACTAGTGCATTTTGAATCACAGGTTAAGGAGAAATTACCATAAAAGCGTTACTTATTCGAACCACAACAGCACCATCTACCATAAACATAAATATGAGAATTCGTTCCTGTAGTCAAACATGCAGTGATTTATAGTGATTGGCATATTCTGACGATGGAATCTGATCAAATCCCAGTCCTTATCACGTCATCCCCCTTCCACTGAAAACACTGAAATAGCTTAAATCAAATATATTGAGAATGACGTTCATGTCTCTTTACTACCCTCTCCTGTGAAGTGACTACTGATTGATGTGCTAAATCGGGCACCATCTGTTGACCTGACTCCTGAAATAATTTGCCATGAATAACACCACACAATAAACGGGTATTTTTCAATCTACCTATGGGCACGTCAATTTTCAAAGAACAGCAAAACAGTAAATGTAATACAATTTTTGTTTCAAAAATAAAAATGTCCACTGTTATGTCAATTATTATACTATACTATATGTATACTCATAATAATCTGATTACAGTTATGTCAAATATGTCTAAAACACAAGGTCAGGTTGATCTAATATGTCAATGTTAAATGCCATCAATTAGTTATATAAATTGAAAGAATTGAAAGAGGTCGTAGATTTAACTTTTTGAAGATAAAGTATTCCGTTTGAGTATTCTAATATAAGAACCAAGTTTCATTTCAGTTTGTTGATCAGAAGAACTTTGACTAACAACTATAGTAGTCCAAATATATTTTTTTTTAAATTGAGAAATGATATTAAAAATATTGACAAAAAATCACTCTTTAATTAGTATCAATTGAAGCATCAAAACTATCATTTCAATACCATATTGTCAATAATGCTTGTCATAGGTAAATGTCAACATACAAGCGTTTCAAATCATGATCATTATTAAAGAGTTTATTTTATTGCTAGTCGTCTCCACATCGTTAAAATTTAATTAGATATTTACATGTACCTTTCTTCCAAAGGCGGTATATTTTTATGTTCAATATATCACATTAAAAGCATGTAAGTTACCCAAATTATTTTTCACAATTAATGAGCCTTTTAGAACGGAAATAAATCACCTTACCATCAACTGTCAAAAGGTTTGTCTACTTCAGTCGTAGCCATGTTATTTAGAGTATAGATAACAAAAAAGGCTCATTCACGGAAATTAGCGTAGCAACATCATCAGCTTCAAAAAATAGCTCAGGCTACGGTATCCATTAGAAGGGAAGCAACTCTGCCCCTTTCTGTTTTGATCACCTTATGCCTGCAAGAGCATTTTTTATGTAAAAGCTTATTTTGTAATGTAAATGTTTCGGTAAATAAATTGATGTCATTCTATGGTGGCGATGCTAAACAGTTTGGGTCTCGGTTTTTTTGCATGGTCATCACATAAATCATTTCATCAATTCTTTTTTCTGTCTTAACAATTCAAATTGGTTTGCTCATATAAATTGATACTTTTCATCTCATATAAATTGATACTTTTCATGGTTTAATCTCCCTATTACGTTTTAATCTATCAAATTCCATTTATTTTGTTAAGCTTCAAAAAAACTGTATCTTCAGAAATATACATATACCTCATTTGTATGGACAACGATATTTTATTATTATCCAGATCAATGGTAACATTAAATGATGAATTCTCTGAGTTTGAAATTTTTGCTTGAAAATATTTTCTTGCAATATGTTTCAAATAGTCATGTTTGAGTTGAACTAATTCCCCTTTGTAAACTTAAATCGGTTAATGTCATGCTTATATAACACATCATTCAGAGGCAACATCCAATAAAAAACCTACAGTTTTAATCATGGTATCAACGATTTAAGCTTCAGTTGGATGATTGCGTGAGTTCTGTAGTTGTTTAAACTGATCAGTTTTAGAATTGATTGTTGGGGACCGTCTACACACAGCACGGGGTGCGAAATAGAGAATAAATAGAGAATATTATATGAGTGTCCATGCCATGCTTTGTTTGCGACACCAGTGAATAAATATTAGTATTTTCCGAGCAAGAGTGATATTTAGGCACGAGATTCGTGAACATAGAATGTCATGGCCACGAATATGATATTCTGTTTATTACCGAAGTCGAGGTATCAAAGAAAATAATCAAAATCAACATCTACGCTTCTTCATAACGTCTTCATTTTAAAAAGCCTTCTACAAGAAAGGTATAACACAATATTCTATTTTAGACATCTTTGTGGCTTGTGTTCTCCAAATAGCATCAGCAGATTAAAAATTGTTAAGAAAAGGGAAAAGTAAATTTAGCAATAGTTCTTAACTCTCCTATTAAGTTTTTTGGATGGAGATTAATTTTACACATTTCATAACCAAATATTCTTATACAACTCTCGAAAATGAACATCTGTTTTTTCTATACATATTTTCTTGATGCCAAATGTCCGTGTTTATATGTCATAAGAATGCATATTTGAAATAGCAAATAAGTGTGGAACACGTGATATTTTCCTTAAAAACAATAGATGTATAAGCCATTATGAACTTTACGTTTAAATAAAAGGTATGTACAGAAAACATAACTAATGTATAATAGATCACACATATAATCAGTATGATATTTCACATATGTCAATATCAAAAGACGACCAAGATTTGAAAAAAACACATGTCCTGGCACATTAACATACCAATAATAGTACACGAATGCAACGGTATGAGCAAACAACCATTTAACAAAAAGCTATATTGCAAACATGACTTAAGACGAATACTCTTTCAACATGTCAAATGTGTGAATATTAATATATCTTAATTCTATTTGCATGTAAAAAACAATGAAGAATTTGTTATCGATGTACACAGAAACAGTTATGCTTATGCAGTTTACATTCTGTCTTCCAGCGACATGACCTACTTGGTAAACATGACTGAAAAAAATACTCTCTCAACAACAGGTAACACTCACTACTATGCAAATATATTTTTTTCCAGTTCCGCTACTTTACTATCCCCCATTAGCTCGGCCCATTCCTTAAAACTGCCAAATGATATGAAGAGAAGATCAGTAGGTCCTCATAGCTTGGTTCTTTCATGTATTGACACAAGTATAGGCCTGCATAAGAACATAATGAAAAACGCCAAACCTGTCTACCAATGGCTCTCCAGGCAAGAAAAGTACTGGACACAAGCTTAGTTCACAAAGCATCAATTCAAAAACACATCATCTACAGGACTTCATCTCTACTCATTTGCCTTTATAAGGAGATCTTGTTCGATTGAAACTTACTCGTAACGTGCCTTTCATAAACACCAAGGGGTGAAATGAGGTTCTAATATGGACAACGGCACTACATTGGATATCGGCTGTACATGACAATTATTTCTTAATCAGTGATGAAGGCTTTTAAGATTAAATGACATTTTTTGGTACTGTGAGGAAAATTAATTACATGACAGAGTATCATCCTTCTTGAAGGCTGATGGAAGTTTTAAAGTTTGTCAGAAGGATTTTGTGGATGTTGGGCTTTGTATTTCATTTAATGTGATTTTCTGCCAAACACAATGTGATTCCATTTATGAATTTTACTTGCGACATATCACTTATGCACTTGTATGTATCTTTTGTATTATACTTTATTGGAGTTTCTGCCAAAGACGTTTGTTCATTTAGTTATTTTACTTTATTTTGATATTATACTTATTATTCTTAGTTATGTACGTATTAGTTGTATCTGATGCAATAATGTCTGCAATGCCCATTAAGAACATTGGTGTTATTTTGAGCCGGAGACAACAAAAACATTGCTGACTAACGCTGTCTACGTCAATAGACAGTAATGAAGAGATCGCATAACATATTCCTTTCAAAGACCAAATGAAAGTTTAGACAATCTCGAAGGTCAAAGGAAAGTAACTGCGTGACCCTCTATAAATGGACACGTTGTGTAAAGATATAGATTAATTGTGATAATATTAGGTATGCTTTTATGTTATTGATGTCTAAGAGTTAAAAGCTGTTAAAGCATTGTTAAAACGGCAAAAGAAGATAATCTGTCACCACATATCCATGTGTAAACTTTTCTTTTACCGCAATCAATTTAACTTAAGTGCAATGGTTGACTTCAAAAGGAAGAACTGTTTAAAAAGAAGTAAAATAAATACTCTAATATTTGCTTACTACAAAGTCAAATTAGTTGATGTATCTGATTACCATATCTTGTATGATTGCAAGGACATTCCAGCCAAATTATATTGAAACTATTATTTATTGCCCATGAGAGATGTTATGTTTTTAATTTAAGAACTGAGGATACATAGTCATATATAGCGACCTAGATATCCACTATTCAGAGAAACTTGCACCACTTAATATTGTATGCTATGTTTGTGAGCTGCCACTTAACGTTTGCCCAATGCCTTTCATGTAAATCAATAGTTCAATATAGACGTTTAACAAAATTAGCCACCTTAACCGAAGTAACGACAATAGCAGCAGAGGGAGCCCCATACAACCACTACAGTAATGGAAATGGTCTGAAATCCAGTTCCGAGTCCTAGTTTTCGACCAAGCAAATGACTTTATCTTCAGGCATTAAGTAAAGCTTAGGAACATCTCTAGACTAGAGCATTTAGATTCACAGCTTCGGTAGAAATTACCATGATAGTGTGTAACAATGGCTGCTTGCGGATGCAAATAGGTCCATAAACTGTTCGATGGAATATCAAAGGTTAAACTGGGTGTGCAAAACACAAGGATCAAATCTGAAACGAATTTTTGATTTCTGATAGGAACATTTGCCGACTAATCACTTATTTATACTGTAGGTAAAATGAAGGGATAGATGTTAAACACATTAATCCTAAATAAGCATTTTATTTGCCTTGATTCATTGGATGTATTGTTTAATATCTGAATTTTTGATGCTCAAATAAGGGTTGATGTAGGGAATCTTGTGCTCAAACACATATACACACGACAGTCTTTTCATATCGAACACATTAAAATATAGATGTAATTGTAAGACCCTTTATGTATTGAAACTACGTAAGACCCACCAGAAATAGACACTCAAAAACTCTGATCATCCATACCTGCCAGACCTACATCTTCAAACATTCATTCATTCCCCGAACAGTTATAAACTGGAACTCATTAAAAGAAACCTTAGTGAACCGTGAAACATCGGAAGAATTTAAAGTCTCACTGTCAGCACCATACTCCCACTAAACTGTCCGCGGTGCGCACACACCAAACCTGCAGAAATCATTGCTCAGTATTGAGTCGATCTTCAGTATCCATACAGATACAGATACGTTTACAAAGTCATTACAAAGATAGGTAATGTTGATATGTCTTATCTTAGACTGTGGGATCTTATGAAATGACAGCCCAAACTCATCATTATCCTGTTTCCCTTGTCTCAATTTAACCCTTCCGTTTTTAAATGATTACAGATTGATGTAACAAAACTGTTACATTCCTTCTTTCTCCATGACAATTTAAACAACTAAAAAGGTACAAGGTACTGATCGTCGATTGTACATTATTAACAAGAAGAAATTATACATGACAGGCAAACAAAAGTAAAGTTCCTAACTTCCGGTGGACCGAGTTAAATTTGCATACAAAATTTGTCCAGGGCTTGAACAAAGTGTTATGCCTGGGTCATATAGTTTTTGTCTTCAAACCCATCACAAACATTATTGGTATCACGAATGAAATCCCATTCCCTATCACTGTATCCCCCTGCTCATCCAAAACACTAACATAGCTTGAATTCAATATATCGAGAATGACGTTAACGTCTCTTCAGTACCCTCTCCTGAGAATTGAGTGCTGATTGAAGTGCCTAATTAGACGTCATCTTAGACCTTAGTTTTGAAATAGTTTTCCTAGAATAGTTCAAGACAAAATAAATATATCTGCAACAGTTTCACATCAAGCCTTGGAAGAGTCTATTTTCCTTATAACCTTTAATTTCGATCCCACTAGATGTAAAAAAATGATTGTTTCAAAGATCTGTTTTTTCAAAATCTATTTCTATCTCCCTGATGCATCAACCTTATTTCTTTCATGCATACTCTGATTACCCTAAAGTTACAATTAGTTATGTTAAAGCATGTCTCAAGGGCAAATAACAAGTAATAAGTAATATAGTTTTGTATAGTTATTCCGGTTACATTAATAGTGTTTGACTATTCCTGTTCAGTAGTTTCAAAACAAGTTATTTGTCACTTGAGTGTATACTGAATCTGCTATTTGGATGATTGCTTTCGAAATTGGTAAACAATGTTCCTTTTTCGGCGGCCCATAGTATTGAATCCATATATCTTCATCATTTAACAATCCTTTCAGAACGGATTCTTGCTTTATATTATTAGCGTGATACTATAAGCTATATATAGCTATAAACAGGGAAGTGTTACTCTAACCAGAAACATCATTGTAAAAAATCTGTATCGAAAACGAATTTATAACAATAAAGGTCATGGTGGCACAAATCTAATTCTTTTCTTTCAAATGGATATCAATCATTGAAGTTTTCAGCTACAGAAGATATTGGAAAAATTCTTTCCAAAAACATAATAGACGATATTGTATATTGTACTATATAATGTTATATTGGGTTATTGATTAAGATTCTTGTGAGTTTGTTAATCAGAAGAACTTCCAAACCAAGCTATTGTCGTTTTAACACAAGAAAGTAAACTGTGGAATTGGTGGCAGGATATAGAAGAATGTTGACTAAAGATTAGTTTACAATCAGGCCTCAAATAGTATGTTCAATAGGCCTCAAATAGTATGTTCAATACACTTTTGTATCTTACAGGTTTCATGATCGTACATGTCACATACATGCGTATAAAATCAGTTATAAAAATAATATGTATGAGTGAAATATACAAATGAAAGAGTGTCGATTAGACATGGTTGTCTCCACATGACATATAAATTGTAACTATTTATGTTTTTTTTCAAATTTACTATTTCTCAAATTCAAATTCAGTGTACATATTATCGATTTTTTTATCACGATCTGTTACTTTTTGCATCATAGAAGTGTCAAGGGATTTAAATCAACTTAGTAAAAACTGTCAATATGTTTATTTACATCAGTCTTTGCCCTGTTGTTTAGACTATGGAATATAATATAGGCTTAATTGTGGAACGTTTTAGCAATGAAACACTTATCAGATGTTCAATCCTCCCTGTGAGTGTTCAAGAAAAATTCTTAATTCACAGTCGTTCTGTGCAAAATGGAACGAGAAACTGAGGTTGAGAGTGATTTAAGAAAAGGATATACTTTCCGATATTAAACAGCATTGGTTACAAGATATGTACACATTGTGTAAATATGTATATGAAAAGTGTAAGATAAGGGTGCTGGATTGAAAACACCATAATTGTGATGCATTTATCTAATTGTTTTTTATCACAGAAACTCAATTTTTAAACATATTAATATATAGCGACCTCATTTGATACCATAATGATGGATATACACTTTTCCTTTTCCTGGAAATGCATACGGTGAGGGTGCCTCAATATATTTTCAGAAGGATTTTGTAAAAGCAAAAGAAAAAGGAGTACTGTCATAAATAGAACCTATATACTCTTTGCTGTATGTGCATTATGCTTTCATCAAGTCATCCAATATACAGCTAAATGTGTTACTGCTGTTTCTGCATCATTAAATATTGATGATATTATTACAATGACACGCTCGCATATAATGTCTTTGTATTTGGTCTATGCATTTAAGACCGTCAAAAGAAGATCTTAAGGTCTTAAATGCATCGGGATATGAAACAAAACGCTTCAAAACAGAAAATGTTAGATTGCTGATATAGTCTGGCTAAATAGTTTACCATGCCACTGTTTAGATACTTGATATTTTGCAAAGTGTCTTAAATTGTGTTGTGTTACTCATAAGAAACAAATAGACGTGTCAAATATACGATCAAAATGCAGATTGAAATAAGGATTATTGAAGATTCTGAAGTTCCAAACAATGCCAAGTTCCTTTAAGGGGAAATGTCTAATTAGTCCAGAAAGAAAGTAATTTCAAGTGAATGAATATCCTCATTGGAAAGGTTTCACTTGTATGTTAGAGTTTCCTGTTACTATGCTAAGACTATGCCATGGATAGGTTTCTATCAACGGCCAATACACATGCAAGTTGCAGCACCTCCCATCACAGCTCATTGAGGCTATTTATCCTGTCATGTGAAGGTCCTTATTGATCGACAACTGGTGGACATTAAAAGTCTCAGGTCTAAGTATCAGAATAATGATTACCTTTCCTTCATTAAAAGCCTTATGAACTGACTGGTGGCAAGTTCACGCCCACACGTAGTTTGGTAGCTTTATATGAATTGCAATTGCTATCGTAATTGTTTACTTATATCGTCAGGAGTGTATACAAATTTATTCTACCTCATGTAAGAATCTTTGATTGGTCCACGTGACCCTAAACAAATTTTCAAATTCACCGTCACCGAGGGATGATAAATCCCTTATACCCCGCTACATGAGTAAAACGTGCTTCCACGTCAATCAATCAAAGCCACGTTATCAGGTCATAGGTGTTGTTCATTTCCCGTTTGTCATTTTATTAATACATTCGGTAAGATAAATTCGTTATAACATTCCGTCAAGGATGATATAGTGATATATTATTTCCTTGAAAGGTTTCGCGGGAACAATATATCCCTTTGTCACCCATGACGGAATTTTATAACTTATAATATCAACCCATACTAAAATACCCGTTGAGAAGGTTTGAATAATAGTCATGCTAACACATCGCACCATTCTAGTTTGCGACATACTGAACTAGACGCACATGGTCATCAAAAGGGGTTATAGCGTCTGCTGCGATTGTCAGAGGTATCAATAGAATATAAAGATGCGTCTGGGTTGCCTTTTAATGCAGGGTTTTGATTACCATTAGCTCTGGGATGTACAGTAGACATTTCCTTGACATAATAATGGCTTCAAAATAAGTGAAAATATTTATTGAAACATGGTTTGAAAGAGATAACAAATGGAAATATAATATATTCAGTTACTGTCGTGATATAAGCATATTTATTTGGATTATACATTTACATGTTTCTCTCTCTATATATATATTAAAACCTAATTTCATTCTAATTTACATAATTTGTACATGGCAGAGAAAATAAAAGGTGGCCAGGGGATATAATGACATTTTAAAGAGCCACTCCGTGATTTTCATGACATATTATTTACCTTTGATACGAACGTAAATGTCAAATGTGGTGATATAAAATCAAAACATCTTAACTTTTCATGTCCAAAGATGATAATAATATATATAACAAATACTGGTTTTCCATGAAAATCTAAAAGTAGCCTTATAAATGAACAGAGATGTAGATATCACGTCCAATAAACATGGATACTAGTAATATAACCTAACGAAGGCTATCAACACCTAACTGCCCTCCTGGTTGTTTTAGATACGCCTCCAAAATTGCGTTTGACTATTTCGGTTTTCAGTTTTCGATCTTAATTGCGACGTTCTACCTTCATATTGTCACTGTAAAAAACCAATAAGCTTTAAAATGTGTCTTTTTGGTAACAGTCGATACTTCGCTATCAAATGACACCATTGATTAAGTTTGGCATATATGACGCCAACAACTTACGGAGTGTCTCTTTAAGTGAAAGATTCAGATGTGCATATGTCAATATTGGTGATGTGATACAGTTGTTGATGTACGATAAACCTAGTCTAAAAGTCTAATGAATAAATCTAATGGACTTGGATTAATATTTATTTAAGACATTGTTGAATTCCACCATGCACACTTGTATATATTTCAATGATGATTGACTGATAATTGGTATTGATAATAAAGATGAAACTCGTTAAATACCTTTGAATAATTTGTTATGAATTGCAAACATAATTTTACCAGGCAATTTTGAATTGCTGTTGACTTTTATATCTTTCTTTCAAAAAGAGCAGTTTCATGTGATTGCAAATGACACATGGTAATTACAAGACTTTGTGTCATTCGTTCAGTGTAATGCCTACCATAGGAACCAGAGGTTGCTGTACAACATTCCAAAGCTTGGTCTGTAATCGACCCTACAGAACTTGTCAGTACCTGTGCATCTGGAATGAACAGTGCCTTCGTCCCTGCTGCTTTATCAGCATTCTCAACGCACAGTGACAATTACATATCGGCATGACATCTCCCCTTGGAAATTGCATCTGCCTTCTGTTCAGGAGCATGTCTGATTGCTTTTCATTCCTACAATATTGCTTGAAAGTCATGTTTCGTAGGTCCTTTATTATAACGAGCAGTCTGATGATTATATACAAAACTTAAAAAATGATGCAATGACATTGGATCAATTAATGAAGCTGTTATGACGTCTTAATGATCAAACTTGTAACTGAATTGCATACTTTTTTATAAAAAATTTCAAACAACTGTCAAAAGGACTTCCCTGATGTGTTAAAATTGTATCAGTTGTCTATATCTCTTCTGGAAATATACTCTTTAGTGAAAGTTCCTATTCTCGTTAATACATTACATTTTTAAGATTTACGTTTGATTAAATTTGTGATTAACAATGGGTAATGAAAAGATAAGTTGGATAGGGTTTAAATGAAAAGGAAACATCTAGGGTTTTAGGATTGTGTATAGACTACAAGGCTTACTTGTATCAGAAAAAATAGGTTAAACCACAAAAATGTATACCCTTATTTTTATGTCAAAGCATTTTACATTGAATATACATACATTCTGATAATTTAATTCCTTGTTTAATTCAAAACTGCCTGTGATTATTTTGTTAACCACTTTTGTACTTTTCTGACAATTATCTTGCAAAAGGAAATAGAGATATGTAAAGGAAAAAGTCCTCTGTCAACGAACATCCCATATTTTTCAGTTACTTTATCAAAAAGAGAATGCTCACGAACTGTTAGTGATGTTAAATTTGTAATAACATGCTCTTAATGTTGTATTTTTTAAAATGTATGTTTCATTTGTAGTGGTATGGTGAGCATTAATATTTGTACAGTTGGTTGTATTCCGTTATGATGATATCACCTACAAAATAGTTTGATTTCATAATGAGAGCTTTTCAGTATCTATGAATTTTTTATATAACTTTTAAAGCATAATGATTCATTCCCGTCATTCTAAAAGGTCAGCATGGCCCCATATCATCCAATAGTCTAAAACGTAAACATTAATCATATGAACAAAGTTTGAAACTATATAAACAAACAAATGTAAAGATAAACGACTTTCAGCGTTTTGAAATACTTCTGTTTACAGCATTTCAGGAACAGGAGGCCAATAGTAAAGTTACAGGTTTTGAAAACCTTTTTCCATTTTTATTTGTATGAATTATTTTCAAATTAAACATTTCGATAACTATTTTCTGTTCGTTTAGTTTTCAATATATTAGAGCTCATTGATTATTTCAGATTGCCTTCAAGTTTATGACATTGTATTTACAAGAATGGATTTTATATTCTCATCCTATACCCAGTTCAGTATCCACTAGAACCGTATATATTGATCATACTAATTTTCTCTAAAAGAAGTTGCCATCTTAATCAACATAATTGCCAACATAAATGTACAAAAGGGGATTGGACTATTGGTGTTTAATCTATAACAGGTAACTAAATCCCGACTAAACATGATGTAACAATCTATTACTTCCAAATTATCTATAAACCTGGAAAGCATTTTTTTCTGAAGCTAGTGACAAATATTGCAAACATCTGTAAAGTAGTTTTCGAGATGTCGCATCCAAAAGTACATAGGGGTGAAGAAACTGGAAAATTGAATGATGTAGGAAAGCATGCAGTCATCAAGTATGTATTCAGGAAAGGAATGTCTGCACAGGAAATACATGAAGACATGGTCGATACATTGTTTAATGACTCCCCTGCATTATCCAGAGTTGCCAAGAGGGTTGCTGATTTAAACGTGGCCGTCAGAGTGTTAAAAATGATGCCAGGAAGTAAAAAGCGTTGATAAAAGAAAAATCAGCACACAACGTTTTCTTCTCTATGTTTCGATTTACTGTTCGGGGAGAATGATTATATTGTCTATAATGTCACCTTGCTATGACGTCACAATGCTGGGCATGTATAAAGAGCTTGTGAAAAGATTACGCTACACCTGATCAATGATAGACTGTATTTCTTGATTAAGAATTCTTCCTTTTTTCTGCGCATAAATCCAGATTATTGAGTTATATATTAACAAAATATTCTTTATGATCTTACTTGTATTCATTCCTTCAGTCAAAATTGTATTTACTTATAGTGAGTTGAACGTTAGACAAGGAATCATTTCCCAGTCTTCATCACCTTATCCTCCTGCTTTTCAAAAGCACTAAAATAGATCAAATCATATATATTGAGAATGACGTTCATGTCTCTTTACAACCCTCTCCTGTGAATTGATTTCTTATTGATGTGCTAAATCAGGTGCCATCTGTTGACCTAACTCCTGAAATAATTGGCTTGTAATAACCTCAGACATATTGCAGGTATTTTCAGTAGTTTCAAACAACCTTTGGGAATGTCGATATTCAAAGAACACCTAATTCCCAGTAGTTGTAAACTAATGATCATTTCAAATGGTCTTTTTTCAAAATTCTTTTTTATCTTTATGATTCAGTAACTTGTGTCTTTATCCTGAAAATGAATATATTTGATTTAAGCTATTTTAGTGATTTGGAGGAGCAGTTGAGGTGAAAAGGACTGGGATTTGATAAGATTTCAATGTCTGATGTTCGAATTGCTATAAATCACTGAAAGCTTGACTGCAGGACTGTTTCTTCTTTTAACTAAATTCAACTAAACTACCTTTGAAATCACTTTGCAAATATGATAGCAACTGTTACTTGTTCTGTCCTCATTTTCACAGATGTGTTCTAGGAGTAAATGTGGATAGGACTATTTTGTTATGCGGTTGAGCATAGAATGTAACATATCAACCTTCAATTGACCATAAAGAATTCACAAATTAAACTACACTAAACTCTCCTCAATTTCATTAGAAATATGGTACTTTATTCGGTAAGAAAGAGTGCAGTAGCCAAAGAAAAGTCGCTTTTTTTCTATTTCCATTCCATTTTTCCTCCAGAATAAATAAGTGTTTTGTGCCGCATATTCTTACAAGAAATCAAAAATTGCAATGAAGCATCTACAGTGACCAATGATACATCTTAATTATCTTCGTTTTTGTTTAACTCAAGTATAAAGTGTGCATTGATGAAGCATGTTTTTAACAGAGAATTAAATAGGCATTTCTATTTCTATATTGTCTTATGTGTACATCGAGTTGAAGTTTTGAAATTCCATCGCACACCTTCTTTGACTAATGGTGTGTGCAGGGAGTCAATGTCGATACACTATTATGGTAATGTGTGCAGGACCTGTGCTTTTAAATGCACTAGTCTGCTATTATCAGTTGAGATATTTCCAGACTCTACTTAATGTTCACGGAAATGTTTCCATTTGCCAAGTCAAACACTAGCTTACTAGGAGCTGTAAAATTGGCTTTCAGATCATTTGATTACTGTAGTGCTTGCTTGGTGCTCCCTTCGTTGCGAATGTTGTTACATGTACATATGTTACAAGGGGCCACTTTTGTCAATCATCTCTATCGAACTATGGACTGAGTTGTTTGCATGAAAGGGATAGAGGAAGTGGCGCCTTGCATGCATAGCATACAAACTTAAGTGGTGCAAGTTGCCTTGAATGGTGGATGGCTTAGTTGCAATCTATCATTAGGTACCCTGAATTATTACAAACAAGAAACATGGCTTTTCTCATGGGCAATAGTTTGGTGATGATTGTTCTAGAATGTACTTGCAACTATATGAGATATGTCATTCAAACACAACAATCAATATGACATTGTATTGAGCAAATAGAAAAAATTGACTTCTTTTTAAACGGGTCTAGCCTTTGAAGTTACCATTAAGTTAGCCAATGCACTTCAATAAAATTGTAATGACAAATTATCTGCATTTGCAATCAAAAGACATGAAGAGCTTTGAAATCTTGACAACAGTAACGTTAAAGCAAAACCTTTCGCAATCAATGTAATTCTTTACACTTTTGCAGTCCCTTAGTGACTGGTCATGCAGAAACTTTCCTCTGGTCATGACCTTCGACATCGTCTATAACTGCTTTCTTATAATTTTTGTCTAGTGACGTAGACAGAATTCTTCAATAAGCCCCTTCTTGCCAAATGTTTAACATCAATGTCCTTAATGGGATTTTGCAGACATTAATGCAACAGGTACATTTGAACAAACTCATGTTTAAAAGTGCATTAGTAATGATATTAAATCACCAAATACTCAAATGGAATGAACCTTTTTTTTAGCAGAAATCCTATAAAATATAATACAAAATACGACATTTCAGATTCTGTATTCATATAATCCATCTGACAAGCTTCAAAACTTCCATAAGCAATTAAGTAGGTTGAATTTTTGTCATGTAAATATTTTTCTTTACAGCATTGCTTCATATCAAACATTTAAAAAAATCTTTACATCCCTAATTAGGAAATCATGGTTATGTAAAACCGATATCCAATGTAGTGTCTTTGTTCGTGTTAAGAACCTCATTTTACCCTTGGTGTTTAAGAAAGGCATGTTACGAGTAAGGTTCCAATCGAACCAGATCTCCTTATAAAGGCAAATGAGTAGAGATGAAGTCCTTTAGATGAAGTGTTCTTCAACTGAAGCTTTATGAACTAAGCTTGTGCCGAGCGTCGAGTATTCATCTCTTGTGGAAAGCCTTTGATAGACAGGTTTAGCGTTTTTCACTATGTTCCTTCGTTACGGCCTTATGCTTATGTCAATACAGTGGAGAACCAAGCTTTGAGGCCATATTGATCTCCTCTTCATGTCATTTGGCAGTATTAAGGAAGAAGCCGAGAGGCAGTCAAAGTAAAGAAGCGGAACTGAAAATGAAAAAAGATTATTTACATAGTGTTACCTGATGTTTAGAAAGGAGTTTGTTTGCCTTTATCCGTCATGTTTGCAGGTCAGAATATACTAACAATTTATTAATATTACATAATTGACGTGTGAAGCAATGTATCAGTACACTAAACTCCCCCTCAAATCATGTTTTCATTACAGCTTTTTGTCTAGAGTTTATTTGCTCAGACTTGTTTTGCATTCATGTAATTTTAATTGAATTTTAATGTACAATTGTATGTTTTAGTCGTCTTATGATATTGAGATAAGTGAAGTATTGTACTAATGCTAGTAATTGTAAGATTCTATAAACAGGATATCTCACTTTGTAATATGTGTGAAACCTTCAAAATCCTTATGTTGCATATTCGGTTCTTTTAATTGAGATAAACAAATGGCCAATCCGAACCTAAATACTAACCACCTGCCTTCATGTAACAGAAAGTTGAACCGATCGAATCAAATTTATCTCCATCAATCAATATTTATGTTTACCTTGTTGACAAATAAAATGTTTGTTCAGAACACATGTGATGAGACAATTTGACATGAGAGACCAGCTTAGACCTTACTGTTGCGTCTTCTTGTAGCTTTAATCCTTATTCACAATGATAAGAGTTGATAAACTACCATCGTCTATACACTGTATCCCTTATGCATGTTAGTTGATGATGCTACTCTTAGCTTGATCTCTCTTAGCCTTATCAACTATATTTGCGACTTTTCTATTGTGGAATTTGGACTTAGAATAAAGCTTCGATTGAACTTTGCAGAGAGACCTGGCATGGCTGATCGTTGCTAAACAAACGAAATTTCAACCGATTCCTGTCATCTTTCATAAAGAAACACATACAAAGAAAGGAAAAATTATATATCTATAAATTTGTGTCATGCTCTGTTAAATGCCTCTATGATGCATAACATTTTGAATACACATATTCGATTAACAACACGTAAACTCAAGTCTGAGCAAAAATCCTGTAGAGAAAAAAGCCATATTTGAAATATGACTCTGGGAGTTGAGTGTCTTTAGTGTCTCTATTTAACATGTAAAATAGGTAAATATTAATACATCGTTGATGTAATTTACTTGTAAATAACAATGATGAACCTCTTATCGATGTAAACCAAGATGATGATGCTTCCCTGAAAGCTGAATTACAGTCTGTCTCCCAGCGACATGACGTGTCCTAAAAACATGACTGCAAAAAAAAAGAAACCAACCTGACTTCAGGTAAGACTCATAACTTGAAAATTATCTTTTTTTCATCTCATCCTCGCTTCTTTACTATGACTGTCTCTATCAGCTCGGCTCTTTCCTTCATAATGCCAAGTGAAACGAAGAGAAGTACAATACGACCTATGGCTTGGTTCTCCATTTTTCTGACATTAGCATAGGCCTACTTAATGGAGGAACATAGTGAAAAACGCTAAACCTGTCAATCAAAGGCTCTCCACAAGAGATGAATAATCGAAGCTCGGCACAAGCTTAGTTCATACAGCGTCAGTTGAAGAACACTTCATCTACAGGACTTCATCTCTACTTATTTGCCTTTTTATGGAGATCTTGTTCGATTGCAACCATACTCGTAACATGCCTTTCATTAACACCAAGGGTAAAATGAGGTTCAGAAACAAGAACAAAGACACTACACTGGATACATGTTTTACATGGCAGTGTTTTCCTAAACAGTGATACAAGCTGTAAAGATGAATGGATTTTTTATTCGGTCGTAGACATTTTGTGAGGGAAAGTGTTCCCCCCCAAAAAAAATTAATTCCATTTAGGTATTTTACTTGAGTAGTTTTCATATCACTTTTTATGAACTTTTATGTATGTTTTGTATTTGATTTTATTGGAGTTTCTACCAAAGAAGTTTCTTCCGTTTTGTTATTTCACTTCAGTTTAAAAGTATACAATTTGATTATCTATGTGTATGTCTTAGTTGAAATGTGTCTGATGCGATAATGCCCATTAAGGACATCGTTGTTATTTTGAGCAGGAGACAGCAAAGGCCTTGCTGACTAACGTTGTCTACGTCAATAGACAATAAGGATGAGATCGCATATTCCTTTCAAAGACAAAATAAAAGTTTTGACAATCTCGAAGGTCAAAGGTAAGTTACTGCATGACCCTTCATATATTAGTGTTTCCCCTAGTCCTTTTTAGCAGGGCGCAACGCCCTGCCCTTTTTCTGTCCCTCCCTGCCCTTTTTACTGAGCGCCCTGCCTTGTAGCTAGCCCAAATTTTGGTGTTGCCCTTTTGCAGAATAACATGTACAATGAAACTATTTACAATGTCGCAATTGTATTTTACATAGGAAGAAGAGAATGATTAAACCTAATGATCCATCCTTTGTTTCACTGGGACACAGCTGCTGACCACATGTTTAGCTAGATACAGAAACAATACGGAGATTACTGGTGGACACAGCCGAATGATCTCATTTGATGTAATGATTGAAATGTATGCGCACATGTTTGAAACCCGTTGCTCATTCAAAATTGGTTTAAATAAATGTGATATTTTTCTGAATATATTCATAAGATTTAGACAATTATGAAATATATGTTAGACTGCTACAATTGACACAAGTGTAAAGAAAACTGTTTCATTTACAGAGAGTAGCGCCGTTTTCGTTCCAACATACACACAAATGAATTTGTATGTAAATAAGTGCCCTTTTAAAAGGAGTTGTGCCCCATTTAAATCAATTTGCCTTGCCCTTTTTCAAACCTAGGGGAGACACTATATATGAACATATTGTGTAAAGATTTAGATTAATTGTCGTAATATTAGATATGCTTTTATGTTATTGATGTCTGAGAGTTCAAAGCTGTGAATGCATTGCTGAAAATTGCAAATGCAGATAATCTGTCATCACGTGTTCCTATGTAAATGTTTATCTAAATCAATTTAACTAATGTGCAATGGTCCACTTTAAGGTTATTTCAAAAGGTAGAACTTTAAAAAAATAGTCAAATGAATACTTTATTATTTGCTCATTTCAAAATCATATTTTGTTATGTATCTGACTGGAATATCTTGTATGGTTGCAAGTACATTCTAGTCAAATTGTCTCCAAACTATTACATTTTGCCCATAAGAGATGATATGTTCTTATCTAAGAAATGAGGAAAAACAATCTTAAACATAGGCATCCCCCATTCAGAGAAACTTGCACCACTTAATGTTGTATGCTATGTTTGTAAGCCGCCACTTAACGTTTGCCCAACCCCCTTCATGTAAAAAGCTCAGTCAATAGTTCGATGGAGATGTTTCACAAAAGTGGCCATCTTGACCCATGTAACGACATTAGCAGCAACGTATTGGCACTACAGTTATATAAATGGTCTGGAATTAAGTTTTACAGTTCATAGTATGTTCTAGTGTTTGACCAAGCAAGTGGCTTTATCATCAGGCGTTATGTAAAGCTGGGGAAGATCTCCAGACTAGAACACTTAGAATCACAGCTTCAGCATTGTAAAATACAAGAATCAAATCTGAAAAGGATTATTGATATCTGATAACAACATGCGCCCACTAAACATGCTTTTATACTGGGGGTAAACTGAAGAGGTAGATGTTTCACACATTCATCATTTGCTTTGAATTCAATATTTACTTTGATAATTTCTGAATTTCTGATGCTCAATTAACGGTTGCTGTAGGCAATCCTCTGCTCAAACACATATACACAAGACCGTCTTATAAATAGTCAGTCAAGAAATAAACATCATTGCAATTGTAACGCCCTTTAGGTAGCAATAATCATTAAAAGTCATTAAGTTATTGTTAACCTGGACAATATTGAACCTCATATGTGAGATCTTATTAAAGTACATTCCGTGTCGTCATTATCTTGCTTTCCAAAAATACTAATAAAACTTGATTTGGATATATGTTGAACTGGAATAGAATTATAGTATTGTGTCGAATCCACCCTACTTTTAGAAATGATTACATACTGATGTCACAAACAGGTACATTCCTCTATCTTTAGTATTATTAATGACAGTTATACCACTTTAGAAATGTACAAAGTACTGATCACTGATGGTACATTATTTACCAGAAGGAATTCCCACATACGAGGCAAAACCATAAAGGTCCTAACTTCCTGTTTCTGGTCTTCACTTGACAACTCGGTTGACTGAGTTAAATTTGGATACAAAGTTTTTGACCAGGGCTCGAACAAAGTGCTATGCCCTGGTCATAGAGTCAACTTAATTCAAACCTATCATCAACATTATTGCTACCATCCTATTCCCTATCACTTTATCCCCCTGCTCCTCCAAAGCACTAAATTAGGTAGAATCCAATATATCGAGAATGTCTCTTCACTACCCTCTCCTGAGAATTGACTACTGATTAATGTGCTATATCAGAGTTCATCGTTTGACCTTAGTCTTGAATTAATTATCCCTGAATAATCCCAGATAAAATAATGGTATATGCAATGGCTTCCAATCAAGCCATGGAAATGTCGATTTTTCATCAAGAATATGACATTCGATCAAACTAGATGTAAATAAATAACTGTTTCAAAGATCTCTGTTTTATCTCTCCAATGCAGCAACTCCGATAACCAAAAACGTTGTGATTAGTTATCTAAAAGCATGTCTTAAGGCCACATTAGCAAACAGCCAAACATATATTTGTACATTTCTTACATTTCACTATTCTTTTTCAGTAGTTTCAAAATAACTTCTTTGCCACTCAAATGTATACTGAATCTGCTATTTGAATGTTAGCTTTCAAAATTGGTAAACAAGTTCTCATTTTCGGCGCTTTTATGTAACGAATCCCTGATATTTATAATATTGTATCAATCAGTTATATATCATTAACATGATACTACAAGATATACATAGAACTTACAGGGAAGTTCTACTATAACTGGATACATCTTTGTAAAAAATATGCATTGAAAACGAAATTAAGAATAAAAAGTAATGGTAAATTGTTATACCGGGTTATTAAACAAGATTCTTATCAGTTTGAATATTCAAACTAAATAGTAAACTGTAAACTTTGTGGCAAGATATTTAGTTTACAATCAGTTAAGGCATCAGATGACATGTTCAATGCACTTTTCAGTGATCTCACATGTCACATGCAAGCTTTAAGAAATAATTATGCAAAATAATATGCATTATTATTCAAATGTATTTGTTAACATGAAAAACCAGTCACGGCATAAATAAAACCTAGATAATGCTTTATGTGCATTCAGGTTTTATCCAGGCATCCGATATACAGCTAAATTTGTTATGACTGCTGTTTCTGAATCATTAAATATCGATTATTTTATTATAAAGACATGCTTGCATTTAATATCTTTGTACATGTACATGTGTAAAAGAAATTCCATGATATTTTAACTGACAATATACTAAATTACCAATGAACATTTATCAGAATGACACATTACCTTTCATTTTCAATAGGTGTTCTTACCAATCAAACCACTATGGTTCGATGTTTTCTCATTTTAAAAAGAAAGTGTAGAAAGATAAATTGAAAATAACCTAATAATATATTAACACTAAAAACCCGAAGGACACAGAAAAAAACCGAGCCTATAATAACTAATTTCAATACGAACATCCTGCAACTGACAAATATTCCAAAACAACATCAGTGCTAAGAACTGTTGATATAAACAATGCCAACAGCACTGTATATTGTGACCACATTACAGTATGGATAAGGTGCCATCTTTCTTTCAGAGATGTACCCATGGGAACAATAAAACCTTTCATAATGGAACTGGAGACACTGTGTTATTAAGTTACCATCCCTGTTCAATTACACCATTATTTGTGGAACATTAGCTTTACCACTTTTGACGTTCGTGCATTATTTCACCATAGGAAATGTTATGTGGTCACGAAAAATTAACAAATAAGCTGATTTTTATTTCTATTTACCAAAAGCATAAAATTACAAGAATGTTGCATTTAATGGGATGAGTAAAGTACATCTATTTCATCACTGTTAATATGAGAGTAGTACATGCTCTTGACTGAAAATTTTTCAAAAACCACGTTCTAGAATTCTTGACTTGAGGTTGATGAGTAACTTTCATCACTGTTAATTGGAGAGTAGTAAATGCTCTTGGCTGACAATTTTTTTAAAAACACGTTCTAGAATTCTTGACTTGAGGTTGATGAGTAACTTTCATCACTGTTAATTGGAGAGTAGTAATGCTCTTGACTGAAAATTTTTAACAAACCACGTTCTAGAATTCTTAACTTGAGGTTGATGAGTAACTTTCATCACTTTTAATTGGAGAGTAGTAAATGCTCTTGACTGAAATGTTTTAACAAACCACGTTCTAGAATTCTTGACTTGAGGTTGATGAGTAACTTTCATCACTGTTAATTGGAGAGTAGTAAATGCTCTTGACTGAAATTTTTTAACAAACTACGTTCTAGAATTCTTGACTTGAGGTTGATGAGTAACTTTCACCACTGTTAATTGGAGAGTAGTAAATGCTCTTGACTGAAATTCTTTAACAAACTACGTTCTAGAATTCTTGACTTGAGGTTGTTGTAATGATCAAAGAGAAACCGACTTGGGGTGTTCTTTATTACGGTATAGTGGATGATGAATTTTATTTTATTCAAGTTATGATAAATGGTAAGTGTAATGACCCCATTAAGTTTTGATTCTTTCGCAAAGTTATAATGGTCTCACGTGCATCGGGATATGATACAGAGAACTTGTAACAGAGAATGTAAAGTTGTTGATCTAATGTAGCTAAGTAGTTCACTGGTGTTTAAATACTTGATGTTAATGCACAGTGTCTCATATGTTTTTTTGTTATGTATAATAAACAATTCGATGTGTCAAATATACGATCAAAATGCAGATTAAAATAAGGAATATATAAGATTCTGAATTTCCAACGAATTTGACGTTCCCATAAGAAAGAAGGTAAATTGGACTCAAGTTCTCAAGTGAAAGAATATTATCATTGGAAAGGTTTCGCTTGTATGTTGTAGCTTCTTGTCATTAGAATTCAACCATGGGTGTTTTCCCCTCACAACTCACTGAGACTATTAATCCTGCCATTGGCAACAGGTGGACGTTGATAGTCTCGGGTCTCAGTATCAACAAAGATAACATTTCCTTCACTGAGATCAGCCTTGTGAACTGACTGGTGGCAAGTATTTGCCCACATATTGTTGTATTATAGGATTTATATGAGTTATAGTTATCATAAACTTAATTCGTCAGGAGTAGATACAAATATATCAACCTATACTAAAATACCTGTTAAGGAGTTTTGAACAATAGTCTTGCTAGCACATAAGTCTAGTTTGCTATATACAGAAATAGATACACATAGTCATCACGATCGTTTATAGCGTCTGCAATTGTTAAAGGTATCAAAATAATATAAAGATGCGTCTTGGTTGAAGGGTTCTATTCGAAAAAGCATACCATTAGATCTGGGATGTACAGCAGACATTTAAAAAAATTTCTTGATATGATAATGGCTTTCAAAATAAGTGAAAAGATCTATTGAACTATAGTTTGTAAGTGACATCAAATGCAAATAAAATAGACACAAGCGATGACAATAGGATTCAGCGCCAAAGAAGACAATACGTTGCAGAAATATTATGTTTACAGTTGAGAACATTTGCGACAATACTTTCATTTTTTTCCAAAAAAGGTTGTGAATGGATTATGGAAGTGTAAGTGTTATTCCTGACTGACGTAAATAACATACAATAAATTCTTAACAGAAATGTTTGTTACACAGCAAATCCCTTTTGAGTGCATTCACTTTTATTTGTCAAAATATAAAAAAAATAATAGTCGTAGATGTGTAAGTGTTATACCTGACTGACGTACATAACAAAATAGAATCTAAACAGAAATGTTTGTTACGCAGCAAATCCCATTTGAGTGCTTACACTTTTATTTGTCCAAAAAATGTAATCCTAGATAGAAGTCTACAAATGGTTCGCATCATTCCAGTTTCACAATGTAAAAACACATTTTAAATTTTTTATTGTTTTAATTATGTCTATGATGTGAATAATTCTTTAAGGATGTAACTTAATAACTAATTCTCTCTCTCCGACAAGTGTCTTCATGTTCTAATCATAGAATTTGGAGTAAAGCTTTAGAATTAAGGCTAAATGAAAGCATCACATGTTGTCACATATTCTTTATCAGTGTCATAGAAAATATACCAATAAAACAAATATTCTCAAATGTAAAATCTTTCAAAAAGTTTAGAGAAGCAGGCCTTTTAATGCAGTTTAAAACGAACGAGAAACTATAACATGCTTATATATGTATGATATGTTATGATAAGCGTACAATCCAGATTCGGATGAAATCCTTAATGAAATAGATTTCCATTGGTTACATGGCTAATATGTTGCATGCTGTGCGTGTATATTTTTCGTTAGAACGAAGTCAGTAAATAAATCAAGAATTTATTTATATATATATGTATTCATTTCATAAAAGTCTCAAGATTTTTTTAGAAAATGTCTTCCAATTATTGATTCGACAGTTTTTCTAATGTCTTCAAAAGTATGGAGTTATTTCCCACAAGTCAACATGAGAATATCAAACGTCCGTTCTCCTTTTAATGGAACTAATTTATAATTTTCAAGGTTTTAATTTATCTTCTCATTTGTAATGAGGTATTAGGTAATGTTGTATGATCTATTGTTGTGTTTTGTGTTTTCTAGCCCACTCAGAAATTTTTATATATCAAATTTTAAACTTGAGACCGAGAAGATCGTTTGCGAGCGATTGAAATTTTCAATCTTAAAAACGTTATTCATATCTAACTCTCTTGTAAAAATCATAATATTATATGGATAGGTTTCTGAGTTATCTGCCCATGTATTTGCGATTTTTAAAAAATCACTAACTTTCAAAGGTTGCCAAGAACAACTTTTTGAAAATTCGCAGATTCTGAGACAAAACTTGTTTCAGGGTATTGATGCAGCTACATATATTGCACGTATGAGTTTTGTAGTGTATTGACTGAGAAAGAGACCATTCCACAAAGGTGCATGAGGTCGAACGTTTCTAAAAAATGCAAAAAAAAATCAAAAGGCGCAGAAACCACGTCACCTACGACTTTGCCATGATTTACGTGTTTGCTTGTAATCTTATCGCGCATCTTTCAAAACAAGTTCCAAGTCTTAAAGTGCAATTTTGAGAATACAAACAATGTAAATTAAGCAAATAATGTTTCCAGACAATTTAAATTACTGCCGATTTTTATATCGTTCTTTCAACAAGTGCATGTTTCATGTGATTGCAATTGATACAAGCTTAAGGTAACTACAAGACTGTGGGTCTTTGGGTCAATGTAACTCTAAGCATTGGAACCAGAGGTTGCTGTACAACATTGAAAGCTTGGCCTATAGAAATTGTCAGTACCTGTGCATCTGGAATGAACATTGCCTACGCCCCTGCTTTCCAAGCATTCCAAACGAACAGTGACCATTACCTATCGACGTGTAACCTCTCCTTTGAAAGCCCTTCTCTTTGATAGCATGTCTGATTGATTTTCATTCCTACATAAGTGCTTGAAAGTCCTGATTCTTGGGCCTTGTGTTATATTGAGAAGTCTGTTGATTATACCTAATGGTTCTTACCTCAAAATGTTGCAATGACATCGGATAACTAGATTCCTTGATGATCAAATTGTCCCTGTATGCCTGTTCCTGTATCTTCATTGATTCATTGATTAAAATATATGTGAGATGTCTATATCTCTTCTGTCATTGTACTCTTAAGTGAAAATGTTTATTCTTGAGTACACATTTGACATATATTATAGAGTTTTGTAAATAATACCATATCACGGACAGACATCTATCATGTAAACTTTTTGTAACAAGTATATACAAACATATATATATATATATATATATATATATATATATATATATATATATATATATATATAGAAAAACACATTTGTTGAAGAAAACCAAGATGATTTATTCACAAGTACTTTCGACCATAAGGTCTCATCAGGTGAATGACGTTGAGTCGGTTATGACGTCATGATTAACAATTACAGAGGTAACAGGCTTGTGTTGTGCCTAGACTGAATATATTTTACCTTGATTTTTCCTTAGTTCCAGACAAGATCAATGTTGCAAACTTTCCTAATTTATTTTCAAGGTCTTCAGTTATTACTAAAAACGGTTTTCAAATTAGGTCAGTTTAAAGTGAACACTGATATATGTTTGGTTTCACTTTGAAGAAACCATAGAAATATGAAAAGGTTTGATTGAATTTGACCTTAACCAGTAGTAATGAACATATTGTTAGGCTTCGGTTAAAAGGAAATCTCTCATGTTTTAACTTGATGGTCAGATTGATGAATAGACCCAAAAGAGACAACAATGCTTACTTGTATCAGATCTTTAAGTAATAGAACAATCCCATTAATGCCACTTATTTATATTTTTACATTGGAGGGAACGAAATGAAACATTTAAATTATTAAAGTTTGAAAAACGACATAGGTCTTTGAGAATTTATATTAAATGATTGTTTTGATACAACTTTTACTTCTTTATTTTATGGCGATGTTTCCATCAACACTCACAATAATTGGAAATACATTTCTTAAGAAACTGTGGTACACTTGTATAAACATGTTCTTAATTTCATTATCAAATATTTCAAATGTGGGACCTCGTTTATCAGTCTCCTATAAGCGTAAAAATAAGGTGTGCTCACACTTCAAGAAACCATCACATCACGATATAGATCCTTCAAATCCATGTTTATTGTAAACAAAACAAAACCTTAACTACAGACTTAATAACATTCTCTTCCAACAAACACCACTTCAAAATGCACTATCATATATACCATGTGTCACAAAGCCAAATACGGGTGGGAAGTACAACTCAATATATAAGACAGCGGCGAAACAGCCTTCTGATGGAAAGAAAGATGAATAAAAGGCTGTAGGCGACATCTTCCCCCCCTTTGGAAAATGTTGTCCTCAACATTAAGGACATCACCAATGATAAGAGTCATTGGATGAAGGAAATGAAGCTCCAAAACATATGATAATATTAAAAACTACAGTGCTTGCAAAGACTATTATGTCTTTGAAATGAAGAGAACGAACCAAAAATAGATTCCTCCGTTAAATTCTCAATGGCTCTTTAACCTTTGAGACATGATCAGACCAAAAAAAACCAAACTGAGCAAATACAGCACAAGAATGCAACCATATATACAATGAATATTTATACGAAAACTTCACCTTCCTCCACTTCTGTGCCTGATAATGCGTTCCTTTAAATAGGAAATATAACTAAGATCCTGAAAAGGAATGTGGCATGAAATATGTGGTTAATTTGATCAAATGACAAAGTGGCAATTAAGCAAATACCCACATAGAAATAAAAAATCAAAAAGGAATGTATTTGCTTTGTATAGGTGGTATGGTTATGCCAGTGTGTTTGCATAAATGCAAACTAAGTTGTTATATTTGTAGGCACTGCTGCATGCGATGTTATGTAAACAAAGAAAGTATGCTACATTATGTTAATATGCACGCAGATCTTAATCTGATAATGCATATATACAACCCAAATACAAAAATGTGTTTACATAAGGTTGAAAATACAGGTAGCTTGCAAGTGATGTTTGCAAGAGGCAATACGGTAGAGTACCAAAAGTGGGTACAGAAATGTAAACACCCGAGAATGCAAAAATGGAAATCACGAAGTGTAAACCGTAATTGAACCTTATAGTTATATATTCAAGAGCAACAAGAGTAAAATAATTACCAATGAGTCACCGCTAACATTACCAAAAGATAACTTGAAGCGAGTGAAAACAAAGGGAGGTAATCGCCAATAGGAAAGGCGAGGACAGAACTACAGGATAGAGAGATGAATGAATGAATACCCTAAGCTTTAAGTTTATGATTATATAAAATGACCTACAAACGCGAACGCGGTATTTAACGCGGTATTTAACGCGGTATTTAACGCGAGTGCAGTGTTGAAATGTTAGTGCAGGTGTATGTAACGGACGCATTCACACAATCATAATGTAAACAAACAATATTGCACTACTGATATTAAATACCAAAGAAATCAACACCTTTCAGTTAATCTACAAGACGTCGTTTTTACAGACGACTAACTTTAAAGTAAAGAACTAAATAAACTAAGCAAAATATTAAACTATGTTACAGTTTACTAAATAAACTAAACTTGGTTGCTACGCAGTAGCAAAAGCTATGTAAAAAAAATATTTTGAGCATAGTAAAGAAATACATGTATATTATTGCACAGGTAATAATATCACAGCAAGGGTATATACAAAAATGCAAAAGACAAAAACGTCATAAGAATTCAATGTATAATTGCTATGTAAAAGGTGAGTAAATGGCAAATGATAATAAATTGTCTATGAAATAGATGAATGTCTCTGATGATAAATGCCAACAGATTTCAATCACAACATATTCACAGTTCATCACAATTATCACAGAATATTCATAGTTCATGTGATCGATGAGTTATCATAGAATATTCATAGTCCATCATACTTATCACAAATACACACAGTTATCACAGATGATATGTATATGGTGACGGGTGAACAATTATCACAGGTGATATGTATATTATCACAGATGAACAGTTATCACAGCTGATCAGCTGATATCGTTCTGTTGAGTTCATTGCATTATATATCACAGTACGCGTATATGGCATTCAATAGTCAAAACCTGTTTGTTGATGTGTCGCTCCATGAAAAGCGATGGGAGGAGTATGAACGTTGTACATCATGGTCAGTTGGTTATGAAGATGTGCAGACAGAATACCATGGCGACGTCGATGACAAAGTGGATAAGACGATGACTGTCATGTTGACGTTGTTGAAGCCGTTGGTACTGCTGCTGTCGAGGTTGATTGACTCCGTCCCTGTTCGGGCGCCAATTTGTCGCGGGTTCAGGCCTCAGTCTTAGCCATGAAGACTAAATAAAGGACGGAGATCCTCGTGGTTTAAAACATCTCCTTTATTGCCTGTAACAATGAAATGGTCAACATTAGGAAGATGTTGAATCGTCAGCCATGCATGTTTGATGGCTGACGGATGACAATTGAATGTCAATTATCAGGCACATAACATGTTATACAATTGCATATATAAAGTATGGTTACATACATTATGATTATGGTTACAATTGTATAATGATAGTTTACATGACTACGTCACATCTAGGTGATTAAATATATATATTATGGTTAAAATATATATACAGTGGGTGTTGATGATAAAACTATATAAATATATTACAGTATCCTTTCACACACTGTCTTACGTGCTAGTGCTTAAGTTAGTAAGTGATACGCGATAGATATGATTACTTTATGCGCGATCGGTAATCTAATGATTACTACCTTAAGATACTTGATTATAATTACATATCTAGCATGATGAAATGAGAAAGAATAAAGAGAGTTGCTCACCTGTAACAATGAAATGGTCAACATTAGGAAGATGTTGAATCGTCAGCCATGCATGTTTGATGGCTGACGGATGACAATTGAATGTGAATTCAAATTGTCATACGTCACAGGTGTAGAAGCCCGTGATTTGGCGTAGAGCCAAATACGGGTGGGAAGTACAACTCAATATATAAGACAGCGGCGAAACAGCCTTCTGATGGAAAGAAAGATGAATAAAAGGCTGTAGGCGACACATACATCAAATTATGAACGCACACGGATGACTCATGATCCTTGACCTGAACTTAAGCTTCTTTTGACCAACGAGAAGGCTCTGCTCCTTGATTTGCATGTATACACTAACGTCCTTCTCTCAGTCGGCAACAAATTAACTTGGGTAAATTCGGCCATTGTGTAACATTGTTAGATATATTAAGTCGCCTCATAAATGTTGGTCCCCTCGTTTCCGTCTAAAAAAGGCAACGAAAGAAGACATTTGGGACAATTTATTCTGGGGGAAAAAACAATGAAATTTGTTAACACCAAAAAAGAATTCCTAAGGGATAGTTCATGAAAATATCGACACAGAAATCAAACTCTAGGACTGGGATTCGAAACCAAATTAGTTGGCTTCTCGATCAAACACATGCTTTACTTCCCTTATAAACGGCAAGCCATCACTAATGTGGTTACGCCAAAACAAGATTAGCATTTGTATTTAAGTTAACTGCATTTCAGGAACAGGAGGTGTATAGCAAAAAAGCAATTAATTATAAAATATGTTGTTATCTGAAACAGACCATCCGCTTATTGCTTTCTCTTCTTTGAAAGCCTTTATACATTGGATTATATACAATTATATCTCAGTTATTAATCTATTGATTTTCAAGATGATGAAATAATGACCTCTTTGAAGTTTTATGTTGCATTGTCTTTTGATTCAAAGAGCTAACGCAGGCTGTAAATGATGTTTTACCGGACAAAGGCACAGTATTCCATTGAGCAATATGGGCGTATTTTAAAGGCCTCTGTGGCTAAGGTAAACAGATCATTATTACTATAAACTGGAAATTGTTGTCCTTTTCAAAATTATTTTCCTTTTAAGCTTCTATAAAACATAATCGTTGATTTGATGAAACATCCATAACCATTGTCTGACATCCCTTTTGAAGCTTGGGGGTGAAAATGTACTTTGTACAATGCAGATTCACACTTAAATAAATATAAATAATAAATAATATATTCAAAACTGTTCCGCTCATTCCATTAATCTGCCCTTTTACAAGGTCATTTGGTAAATGAGACTACAAACAAAATCTGTACTGCAAAAGACAGGATGATTTAGGTTTAATATAATCTTAACAGTATAGTAACCAAAAATGTTTTTCATATGCAAAAAACAAGTACGGGTAGTAGAACTCCAAATAAACTGTATCATAATGTATGGTTTTCATATAAAAGGTCGGTATTCAGACTCACTGAATCACATCTAATGTTATATTTGATTTAATAACAAAGGTTATCCCTCACATAACCTGGATTCATTCATAATACCGGATTTGCATTCCCACAAAATATTTATTTTCAATTTAGTTAACATTTTGATGAACACAATCTTATAATGCATCAATTCAGCTTTGAATGGCTTGTAGTTTCATTGTCAGAAAGGTCATATGTAAATCCACCTATCGAGCTCAGACAGGCTCCAACAGTGATAGTAATGTATACTATTAAAATGGACTTACGTGATTATTGTGGTCTAGTGTATAAAGCCTAAAACGAAGTTGAGCATTAAGGGCTTGTAATCATGCGAGTCAGTTACACAGGGACGCCTTTCACACTTCCATGATCAAAGCACTTTTAATACTAATTTAAACCTTTATTTAAACCTGATTTTTAAAACCAATTCTGTTGTTTTTATGTGATTCACATCACCCATTTGGTAAATACAATGAACTATAATGAGTCATTGTAGATCATAAACAACCATATTATGTATTCCTGAATTTGTATGGCGTTGTTATTATAGTTAGACAAAAGCTAAAATCAAAAAGACTGAACCTATGACATCTATTGTCAGGTTTTATGCTTCCACTGCTGGCCACTGCGCCATCCCCCTCCAAAAATCAGATGTCAATCAAAAGTCAATTCATTACAAAATACACACGCCTCCATGTGACTGAAATTTAATCTGTCTAATTGTATGTATCCTGATTCTTGCATATTTTTTCTGAACCTTTACCACATGGTAAATGTTTGCAAAACCAAATTGTATCTATCTATTTAACACAGAAACCTACTTTAACCTAAATGGTTCGTCTCCGCGCAGGTGTAATCCTCATCCAGAGTAATAAAAGTTAATGAACTAGTGACGTCTACAAACTTCCTATCCCTTGTGAAGATTTCAATTGCTGGTGCTATTCTTAGTTTGATCTTACTGCATCTGATCAAGCTGAATTGAGACGTTTCAAAAGTGGAAATGACCCTTTGAATATATACTCAAGTGCACTGTATGAACACTCGGCATAGCAGACATGATATAGCTATAGGAATGTAAGAGTTTACAGTTCATTGTTCGTCGAGAAACACAATCAAAGAAATACACCATTAGTTGGTTGTTGGATTAATTTTTTCCATGTTTTAGGAACGTCTCCTTTGGTAAACATTTTGTTAAGAATGTTATATTACAAATTGCAAATAACTATGGTTAACGCAGTGCATATCTACAGTCTTATTTCCAAAAAAAAGTAATACAGAAATACTTTTGTAAATATGTACGAATTGGTGGTGTCCTATAGTGGCTCGCAAGTTGCAATGTATGTTGTAAAACTATTAACATGATGCTAAAATCACTTGGAGATTTAAAAGACAAATTCCAGACAAACGATATACGTTCGTAATGAGGTAATGAGCGGAAAATGTTCACAGCAGAAAACAGACATATATATGCAATTACTATACACTATTACTGTACACATTTAGCGTTTATTACTTCTCCTTCTCACCCAGATTTACATTTACTTTGTGTAGACGGTCTCCGTGTGTGAAGGAGATGAAAACAAGTATCGATAGATTATTGTTCTTAAGACTTCATCCAGTCGAAGCTTAAATCATTGGGAAAATGATTACAGATGTCACAACTTCATCGAGTGCTGTCCATGATTTATGTAATCTATAGTCATGAATTCAAACAATTCAGGTCAACTTATTTTACTGTGATAATATGAACTTTAACCAAATAAATAATTTGATAAAGAAAAAATATTCATTTCTTGAAACACTTAACATCTGCAGTTGGAATTTTGGAATTGCTAGTTTTGAAACTTTAACATAATTTTAGACATTTATTTCAATCTAGTATTCATTACAGTATAGAACCTTCAGCCGTACAAAACGAAATACACTCGTATATCAACATAACAATGCAAATGTACTTTGTTGAGAATTTTTACTTGTCAACAACAACCTGCTTAAACCTGCTTTGACGCATGTTAATTGACAAAATAAGGTATCAGTCTTAAGTCTCTTTGACTTCGCGCATAAAGATAAAGCGTATCATACGTATTCATATTTGGAATATCTTGAAGTTATATATGCAGCCAAAAACTAGAATATTTTGGTCTTAGCCTGTCCAATATACTTGCAACTCGTCTGTAATGGGGTAACACATTGTCATTGCAAGAACAGTTTTTAACAAACATTTCACCAAACCTTGACAACAATGTTGCTTCTTATTTCATTTTAGAAAGCAATTGATACCATATATACTACATCGGGTGGGGCAGAAGCTGTCAAGTGATACTGTAAATATAACAAGCAATATAACAATCCCTCATATTTTTCTTACATCTCATATATAAGTATTTTGCTCGCCCTTACTATAAGATCCGTTTTTAACAGTGCACTGCTTTTTTGTAATTGTAATTGATGCCCTGGACCCGTTGTACGATTTAGGGCCAGTGATAGTTATCAGACTATATACCCCAAAGAACATCAAGCAACAACAAAAAGATAAAAACCGTTGTTATGGAAGTTTTGCTATAAGTTTAGCGGTCTCAACGGAAAGGATATTTGCATTAAGTTCTCAAAAAAAATTTTTTCCCGTCTTTGCCATAGGAATTCATAATTTCAAAAACGAAAACTGAGGAACAAGTATCATTTTCTTTATGAATAATGAAATGCATTAGTCATTGTTAACCTTTAAGTTCATAAAGGTTTGGCGTAGTAGTATATATATATATATATATATATATATATATAGATTAAATATAACATACTTCACATAGTCGTTTGAAGAATCATTTTAATCCTAAATATAACATACTTCACATAGTCGTTTGAAGAATCATTTTAATCCTAAAACTTAAAATCTTCAAACGACTATGTGAAGTATGTTATATTTAATCTATATGTGACCTTGCGTTTGAACCAATTCAACTTTTCATATATATATATATATATATATATATATATATATATATATATATATATATGGTGAAAATAGTTTTGATATTTTGATAATTACTGGGTTTCCCTTATCTGATATCAAAAGCTGTCCGAGATCTGATCCAGATACTCAAACCATTACTATACTAGTACATGAATGCAAAACATTTCTGAGAAAATAACCTCCAGAGAAAAGCTATATTGCAGACATGACTTGGGGGGAATTGAGTGTCTTGATACACTTTCTTCAGTTGTCAACTGTGTAAACATTAATACCTCTTTATTGTTTTCTTCATGTCTTCATATGTCATATGTGTAAACATTTATACAATTTCATTGTATTTTCATGCGTTGAATCTATGTACACCGAGAGTATGATGTTTCTCTGATTGCTTGCACACCGTCTGAAGCTACCACTCTGACTTCCGGCAATGACGTTTCCTGAAAACATGACTGAAAAAAGGCAAACAAACTCCTCCGTCGACATCAGGTATCACTCAATAATCCACAAATAATTATTTTTTTTATTTGCTGTTCCGTTTCTCTCCTATGAATGCCTTTCTCAAATCGACCAGTTACTAAATACGGCCTGATAATGTGGAGTGGGGAGGATCGATACAGCCTCAAAGCATGGTGATCCCTGTATTGACATAAGCATAGGCCTTCTGAAGGGAGGAACAAAAAACGTGAAAAAGGCTAATCTTGTCTATCAACAGCTCTCTACACGACATGAATACCAGTTAATACTTGAACCTCGGCACCAGATCAGTTAACAAAGCGTCTATTGGAGAACAGATCATCTACAAGACTTCATCTCTACTCATTTGCCTGTTTAAGGAGATCTGGTTCGATTCCAATCTTTATCGTAACGCGCCTTTAATAAACACCAAGGGTAAAATGAGGTTCTTAACAGGAGGAAAGACACTTAATTGGATATCGGTTTACTTGACACTGATTTCCTAATCATTGATGAAAGTTGTAAAAATTTAAGTATATTGTCTTATTGGTCTGTAGCAATGCTAGTACTGTGAGGAAAATAAATTACATCTCCGAACATCAACCTTCTTGAATGCTAATGGAATTATTGAAGCCTGTTCAGAATCAGAGTCTGAAATTCCTAGTTTGCAATAAATTTATTAAATTGCTAAAATTGTTTTTATTCAATTAAGTTCTTTACTTTATTATATTATAATATTTTATATCATATTATTATATTTATTCATATTATCATATCACTAGTAATGCACTTTTGTGTCTGATTGTATCTTATGCAAGAATGTATGCTGACGCTCATTTATAGCATTGGTGTTTCTCTTCAACAGTTGACAAAACCTTATTGGAGAATGCAAAATAAATACTCTGTTCAGCGACAAAATGCAATTTTGCAATTCTCAAACGTCAAAGTAAAGTCACTGCATATCTATCTTAATATGGATTGGATTACAAAATTATTTGTGCCTTGCTGAACATCGCAAATGCAGAGACTGTCATTTCATTTCCCTATGCAAATGTTAAATTACCTACATTTGAGTGCAGTGGCCAATTTTGAAGTTATTTTAAAGGCTTGAACTATGTAAAATAAAGTAAAATGAAAATGCTATTTGCTCATAACAATTTCGAATTAATTGGTATACCAGATTAAATTTCAATAAACGTCATAATTCAAAATACGTTCTAGTCTTAACAATTCCAACAATGTTGCTCATGAAAGGGTCACTATGTAGTATCTCAATCAAATCTAAGTTAAAAGTTGACGATAAATCATCATATCCAACAACCTGGACACCAACTATTCAAAGCAACTTGCACCACTTCAGATTGAATGCTATGCTTGTACAGCGCCACTTAACGTTTGCTCAATCCCTTTCAGCCAAACGACTCAGTCAATAGTTCGATAGATGGTTGATAAAAGTAGCCACTTGAACCGATGTAATAGCATTCGCAGCAAATGGACTACAATATTAGAAATGGCCTGAAAGCCGGTTTTATAGCTAAAGGTAAATGTATGTCCATGCAAATGACAAAGCATATGCACTGCGTTTTAGTCGGATGTTAACGGGGCAGGAGCACGTTTGTTAGACAAAGAAAATGATCCAGATAAAACAAAAAGAACTGTTTCAAATTGAAAGACAATGTTTAAATCAAATGAAACAGTTATGAATCAACGTACAATATTAGGGTAAGCTATGTGAATTCATTTCCATACCGAGATGCTTTAAGGTGTTCACACAAAAACGGCCGCAAGTGGTTTTTGCTTGAGTAATTATTTCCTCTGAAGATGATCCAATATAAATTTATTTTTTGACCTTCTAAATATAATATATTTGGCAGAAACTAATGTTTCTTCAGGAAAATTGGAAGAAATATTTTTTCATAAAAAACATCCCTATAGACACAAAAAGGTGTCAGGTAGAATATCTTTAACTTGTACAAATAACAAGGAATCGAATCCGAAATGCTATAGTGATTGTTTCTGAAACACTTGCGCCGATTTAATTCATTTATAATTGGAATGAAATTAAACGATAATTTAGAAATTGCAAAAAATATTTTTGATAAGGAAACATTGTTAATAATTTAAGTCAGCTTAGAAAGGTTTTATTTCCACGCGGTTTGAGGAGCTACATGTATGTTACAAAATTACCATCTTGGTACAACAATTATAAAAAAGCTCAATTCGGTGATATAGGGGAATGATGTTCAAGTATTGTACCTTTACCTGTTATATGTCTCCGACTTTTTACGTTAAATCAGACATCATCTAATGTTTATTAACTTTTGTATTATTTGCTATTCAAACATGTAGAAACAAATATGTTACTTATTACTTACCATGTCAATTTTTCCGGTCAAATTACCCGGCATAGCCGCCATAATTGTCGGTAGAAGTCTGACAGTAGATAGTGCTATACGCGAGTAAGTCGTGTGACGTCATGTTATAGAATTATTAGTTTGCGGACCACAAAAGTTAAGAAAAAAACGTTTCCAAAAATAAGCTAAAATTTCTTTCGGTTCTTTTGACCTGCAACCATTTGGTTAGGTATATTTTGAAGGATTTCAAACAGTCAAAAGTGAAAATTGTAAAAATTTACCGCACTGCTCCTTTAACTTACAACTCTAATGATTGGCTTTACAGTATTACTCTCTATGAATTTCACACAGAGATCCCGCGTTCAGGTAGCCGTTTGTCTGACAGAGTTAAATGTAATCCCTGAAAGTAATTATCCCTTTTTAACAAATTTGGATTAACTTGCAGTGTCATATATTAGTTCTATATAAAATATATATAAAATATATTGTCAACAAAATTTGGTTTACTTAGAATAATCTCATGTGAATATAACACGTGAAAATAAACGTGAATATCTTAATCAAAAGTTTTAGAAAAGAGATTGCAAGTAGCTCAGTTTGTTTGAATGTATACTCTTATACTATTTATATACTATATTATATACTATTTTGTATGTTCATACCTCATGTATATGTATCAGTTAGAAAATCGAATTTTCGTGCGATATTCAAGGGTGTAATATTCATCACCGGATAATAATGTATTCTACATGTTATTTCATATCTAATAGGACATGCTAACGATGCTATTTTTTGGTCAGAAAGAGGTCGAGGTATGGAGAAAGACTTATTTCATCATCCCAGTCATTATATTGGAAGCGGTGGAACACGTAAATACCTTATCGCGTGGTGACGGTTCGAGTCATTCAATGACCCGGAGACCAATGCCGGCCGGAGGCACGTGGTCATGGAAGAACCAACGACTTAGTGTTAAAATTTCGTGAGGTGAGGTGAGGTGAGGTGAGTTGGTGTTTAACGCCGATTTCAAGATCATTTCACTGATATTGCGGCTGCTAGTATTATTGCAGGGAGAAAGCCCGCAACACCATTTTGGCTATGCATTGCAGTGAAACCTGCGAGCATCGGCTGGAACTAGCGAACCATGGGTGGTACTGCGCTGAATTTCAGTGTAGCATTGCACCCAAACCTGACTTCGTGTTAAAATTTCGTACAAATTTATAAAGCTGAAGGTTGGGAAATGCAAACATTTTTAGATGAAGTCTAATGAATTACGGACTTTGGAAATTAATTGTTTCTATACTCACTTTTATATCATTAATCTGACCTGTTGAAATGTGGCGACAAATTAAGTATTGCATGTAAGAATACAACAACTGTATTTTCATACGTCTAGCAATTTAAATGGTTGAAGTTAAATTCCTGTCGATGATGGACTCTAGTTAAAGATCTTTGAAAGATTTACATCTACAGCGATCGATTTTTATATTCTTGGGAAATTGACATTCCCACAGCTTGATTAGAAACTACTGAAATTACCCTCATACTGTCTGGGGTTATTTGAGGACAATTATTTTAGGAGTTAAGTCAATAGATTGCGCTTGATTAAGTACATCAATCAGTAGTCAATTCACAGGGGAGGTTGGAAAAGAGTCATGGACGTCATTCTTGATATATTGGATTTCAGTTATTTTAGTGGCTTTCGGAAGGGAACTGGAAAGACAGGGATTTAATCATACCAAATGGTCCAAAGATTATTTAATGTTTTATTTCAGGTATAAAATAGTTATTTGAAAAAAATTACATTTGTGAGCACCAAATTTGAATGACGTTGGAAAGAAAACAATTGTGAATATTTGCTTTAAAATGATTAGATAAAATATACCCTTTTTAGGACACTTAAATGGACACAGTATCTTTAATGGTGTTGAATTATCTAGAATTATTGGTTGTTTCTAAAAAGTCGAGGGCTTGATATATGTCTTGACTTTATATGACCAGTTGAGAAATGAAACTCTGGAAATAATATATAACTTACATAAGCTAATATTTATTTGTGCTAATTTGAAGAAATAATCCTTCCTAAATAACGTGCTACTGCCCTAATAAGTAATTCTATTACCTACGAGGGCAATCATATCGGGGTTCATATTTTTCATACAATGCCCTAGGGCAAAATATCACTTTTATATTGTGACGTCACGTTATAAACAATGCTTTGACGTCACAGTTCTAATCTAACGCTGCATTCACCTCGCTCTCGCTCGGGAAATACTAATACTTAGGCACTCGTGTCGTAAACATAGCATATCATGGACATTCATACGATATCCTCTACATAATTATATGCAATCAAAATATTGTTCTTTGCTTCTTGGTTCAAGAGATCATTAGTAAATTCAAAGGGAGGGTGGAAAGAGACACGAAAACCTTTTTTGATATATTGGTTTTAAGGTTATATGGTTTTGAAGGAGCAGGGATATGATGTGTTAAGTACTGTGATCTTTTCAGAGCCTAAGATCATCGTATCAGTTCAAATCACTGCATGTGTGACTACAAGATTATATGAAATTTACTTCATTTCAAGTCAAAATTTTAATTCCTGTAAAGACAAAAACTTTTCACTCGGGGGTTGACACTAGGTCCAAATTGACAAAATTGGATTGTAATGCGCATTATCAAAATAATTCATTAAGAGTAAAAACGCACAGCCAATACAGCACGTATTGCATTAAAGGTGTGTAATTATTATCATCATTGTTATTACTATTAATAGCAGTAGTACAAGTAGTAGTAGTTAAAGATAAGTCCAGATAATAAACCCTGTGTAATGCAACAAAATAGGTTTATGTCATAATGCCTTTAAAGACAGTGTTATAAGTTTTAGTGACTTTGTTTTTGTGTGATACATGTTGTAAAACTTCACTTTGCATTTTAAATAGATAAAAGGATTGCCTAGATTTATGTTTTTAGAGCAACCGAAAGTAGCACTTGAACCTACGCCAGCAGCAAGTTCATGCAAATATTTTTCATCATAAGTTTTTTAATTTCGAACGGGAACGTGTGCAAGGATTTTTTAAACTTCCTTTTCATTTCAATTCAAGTACAAAAGTATAAAACTGTGTTTAGTAAGCGAATGTCTTTGACAGACAGTCGATATATGTTTAGGTGTATTTGTGTACAACAATCTGAAACTTTCCTTTTCCAGTGCACGTCTTCTTTAACCCGTTGTCTCTAATGGGAGTCTGTCAATACACTTTCATGGTAATTTCTTCTTGACCTTTTATTCTAGATGTACTAGACTGCTATTATCAGTTGAGATATTTCCTGGCTCTACTTACTGCCCGATTGTAGAGCAGCTAGAAAGCTTTGCCATTTGTTACTGTAGTGCTAGCTTTTTGCCCCCATTGCTACTGGTGTCATTACAAAGGTTTAAGTGGCCACATTTATCAAACATCTATCGAAGTACTGACTGAGTAGTTTGCTTTAAAGGGATTAAGCAAACGTGTTGCAAAAGTGGCACCTTACAAGCATAGCTCACAACCTTAAGTGGTGCAAGTTGCTTTGAGTGGTGGCTGTCAAGGGTGAAACATGTGGTGATGTATCATTTAATGTTAAATTATTAACATGGCTTCGATCTGAGGGAATACTTAACAGATGTAAATTTTTGAAAGTACTTGCAATTATACAGGATACGTTAATTTGATGAATCAATCAATTCATAATTTCATTTGACTTTATTTTATATAGTCAGTCTTTGAAGTAACCTTTAAGTTGACCTTTGCATTCTAATACAATTCATCTAGGTTTTGAAGCATTTACATAGGAAAATGTACAAACACATTATCTGCATTTGCAATTTTCGGCAATTCATTTAGAGCATTGGCCCCTGCTAGATCATAACATAAAAGCATTCTTTATATTGCCACAATCAATCTATATCTTTACACTTCTGCAGTGGTTATGGATGGTCATGAGGCTACTTTCCTTTGACCTGAGAAATTGTCTAAAATTGCATTCGGTCTTTGAAAGGAAATATGTATGCCTTCTCATAATTATTGTCCATTGACCCTTGTTGTCAAATGTTCAAAACCATCAATAGACAAACGTTATTGCATCAAATACATTTGAATTAATAAATACATAGAAGTGTATAAGATGATATTTCAAATGATTTGAAATAAAAGACTTAAATCGGTTGAAAGAATTTTATAACACATATCTAACACATAACACATGTTTCAGATTCTGATTCGTCAGTCGATTCTGTCAGGTTTCTAGACTTCCACATGGGTTCAAGAAGGCTGACATTTTGCCATGTACTTATTTTCCACAACGAATTGCTACAGGTCGAAAAGAAACTTTATTACTCGCCCGTGTAAGATACCGCAGTGTAATATTTATACGGCGATATTAAACTAGTGTAATACCGCTCCCCTTATGACGTCATAATATTGTGTGGTTGTGACGTCACAATCTTGGCACCGACGTCTCAATGGCGGCTTAGTCGAGGAAATGCTTCGTTCAGTACACTTTCTTGATTACTGAGGTCAAGTAATAAACAGAATACTAAACTTCCTTCCATTTAATACTATTTCTATTAAACTCGTTAATGATTTAGTATGAAACTCGCTTTCGCTCGTTTAATACTTAATCATTAACTCGTTTAATAAAAATAGTATTAAATGGAAGGTCGTTTAGTATCCTCTATATACTAAATCATTGTGATGTAAAACCGATTTGCAATGTAGTGTCGTTGTTCGTGTTAAAAATCATATTTTACCCTCGGTGATTATGAAAGGCACATTAAGAGTAAGTTAGCAATCGAACCAGATCTCCTTAAACTTGCAAATGGGTAGAGATGAAGCCTTGTAGATGATGTGCTTTTCAATAGATGCTATCTGAACCGATCTCGTTACGAGGTGGAGTACTGCCTGGTATTCAACTCGTGAGAGCAGTTGATAGACAAGTTTCACAATGTCCCTTTGTTTAGCAAGCCTATGCTTATGTCAATACAGAGAAAACCATGCTTTAAGGGAGTATCGATCTCCTCCTCTGGAAATCATTAGCCTGTATGAGGGAATGAGCCGAGCTGAAAGAAGCAGTCATAGGAAAGAAGTGGAACGACAAACGAAAAAACATTATTTGCAGAGTAGTGAGTGTTACATGATGTCAACAGAGGAGTTTGTTTGCCTTTATCAGTTATGTTTTACGAGCACGTCATAGGCGGAAGTCAGAGTGGTAGCATGAGAGCGTTCTAGGAATCATCACACTCTCTGTGCGCATCGATTAGATAATCTTCATTGTTTTATGACATGCAGAATACAATAAAGATGTATTATCGTTTACACAGTTGACACGTGAAGAGAATGTATGAACATAATGAACTTCCCCCCTCGAGTCATGTTTGCAATACAGCTTTTTGGCTTGAGGCTGTGTTCTCAGATAAGTTTTGCTTTCATGTTGTATTCTGTTCTGAATAATCGCGAGTTTCAATGTCTCGATCTTATCTTAGTCAATCTTTAACATTGTATTGACACATTGTTTATGCTTTTCTTACCTAAATATTTTTACTTAACTATACTTTAACTTTATTATAGATTCTTCATGTTTTTCTACCTTTAGATAATCTAAAGGTCACAAATATATGTCATTGTTCTTCCTTAAGGTTTTTCTAAGAATACATTCCTATGAAATGAAAGTAAGGAAACATAATAATTATGATGGAAGACGTTGTTTTTTTTAAAATAGCGTTTCCATTTACACCTTTAAATTGGTAACATTACTTAAATAAAGTAAGTTTTTTATCTTTCTGCAATTGCATTATGTTCTTGGGGTAAGCGGACAAGCATCAATGACCCTAAATAGTACTACGCTTCCACGATATACACTCACTTTTAATTACATCAGTGATATAAATTTGATTTAAAGGATTGTCTTTATTGAACGTTTCTGTCTAACCTGATATAGAATATACATCTGATGCATCCTAGAATGAATAATATGGTCACTAAATGATGAATATAAACGTTTGGCGTCAGATATGACACATTGCGCAGATTGGATAAAATTGCTAAATTGGCTTAAACTGATAAAAAAATTCCTTATATGGCTCATGTAAATACATGTACATTTAATTAGCATTTCATGTAGCATTTCAGATGTACCCCGAATTTTAAGATATAACGTCTTTTCATAGATTTGCATAGAACTCAGAATGACCTTTTATGTTCCTCAGAAAAAACTGTCAAATGACGGCAAAGGGATTTGTCCAAACAAAAAGAGTACATAGTTTAATTTGTTAAAACGAGAGTTAACTCTGTTTCGTACTATTGAATAATGTTTTGAAATACTGTAGAGTGTCGAAAATATTTAAATGACTGTCCAAAACTATTTTTTTCTTACTTGGAATTTCTGTATTTAACTGGTTATGTCAAGGAAAATATATTTATATAAATACAGTAAAGTAAACTATTTTCCAACGGTTGACCTATTTTTTGCCTAATGTCAGGCTTTTTACAACACGTCATTTAGAGACAACGCCCCATTTATAATGACAGATATAATTATGTTCTCAAGGATTTAAGCTTCGACTGGATGAAGGCTTTATTGCAATAATTATTTAAATCTATCGATAATGGTATACATCACCGTCACAGCCGGTGACCGTCTGCACAAAGTAAATGTGACACGCTGAGACAAGGAAAAGTATGAAACGCTTAATCTGTACAGTGACTTAGCTATCTTAGGGGAATTTTCCCAAGATATACTTAAAACTACTTTGAGATTGCTAACTTTTGATTTCTGGTGTATGGTTTGTGAAAATATAAAACATTTTCATTGAAAACATAGGACGTTTTCTGGGTGAGATGAGGTGAGTTGGTGTTTAACGTCGCTTTAAAGATTATTTCACTTATATCGCGGCTGCTAGTATTATTGCAGGGAGAAAGCCCGCATCACCATTGTGCCTATGCATTGCGGTGAAACCTGCGAGCATCGGCTAGAACTAGCGAACCATGGGTGGTACTGCGCTGAATTTCAGTGTAGCATAGCACCCAAACCTGACTGCGTGTAGAACAGTTCTCCACTGCAGACACAGTTGCCGAGCCTCTGGCGGGATTCGAACCACGGACCTCCTGATCCGAAGCCGAACGCGCTAACCACTGCGCTATCCCGCCCCATTTTCTGGGTTTTGTTTTTTAAACCTGCTTGCGATTTATCATCATTCACTCATTTACAACATACCAAAACAACCTGCAAGTGACAATAGGATGACATTACCAATGCCTTGTAACAAAAGTCCTTCAGATTACATCTGTAATTTGCATTTAGTCTGGTGATAGGCACCTTGTAATATAAATGCTTTACAGAATGGTTATATGATGAAGACATTTATAAGGGTATGAAACCAAGACATTCAGCAAAGTAATGGTGTATTTCTTTGATTATGTTTCCTGACTTACGATGACCAGAATCTCCTATATTCGTGTAGCTTTACCATGTCTCCCGTGCTGAGTGGTTCTGCAGTTAACTTGAGTATATATTCAAAGAGTGATTTCCACCATTGAAACATCTGAATTCAGCTTGATCAGATGCAGAAAGATCAAACTAAGAATAGCATCAGCAATTGAAATCTTCACAAGGGAAGAGGAGGTTAGTAGACGTCGCTAGTTCATTAACTTTCATCATTACGCATGAGGACTCACCATTTATATTTAAGTAGGTTTCTGTTTTACTGTATAGATAATATTTGTTCTTGACAAACAATTAATATGTGAAAGAGCTTAAGAGAAAATATCTATTGATGGAGATACATTCGATAAGATGGTTTGAAAACTTCAAGTGAGAAGTGTTTTTTATTGTTTTACTTGATCAAATTTAGGTTGGCCTTTGTTTTCATTAATCCCCCTTTAAAAGAACGAAGTATGAAAATTAAAGAACAAGCTTTATGTTCCAAGTAATACACGTTTTTGTTAGACAAAAACAAACTTGAGAACATTTTAAGTTCAATGTGAACCCAAGTGGTTGATAAATAATACTACCTGCTGGTGTTACCATTTCGGTTTCAGCAGGACTATCCTTGTAAGAAATCATGATAAATGTTGACCGATGACCATGGTTTAGTTCCTTACAAATTGTAGCAAGATACCATTAGTGCGTCAAGAAAAATTAAATAAACACATTTTACGGCGTTACAGATCAACCATATAATGCAAGTATATGGATGTACTGTATATGTGACGTATACAAGTATCTGAAGTCATGTTATAGTAATCCCCCTTCCCCCACTAAACTAGTCCCCATGCTTACTTGCTGAGTGGTTTTAATAGTTTAAAAGTAGATATATGAATTGAAAATGACAATGAGCCTAGTTTGATTGTTTTCATGTTCATAATCATATGCAGCACTGTTAACTATCCTTGTAAACCGTAATCTGTAAAAATTAATGTTTTAAAATTCCAATCAGTAAAATAACATTCATTGCCTGTGCCTACTTGATGGAGATATTATCTACTACGAGTTTCAGTTACTGAACACGTACCCTTTCAATCACTACAGTCATGTCAAATGTGTGTCTGTAAAGCCTTCTTTCATCCTTACTGTACAAAACTACAATAATGAGTTAACTGCTTTACGATAATGGATTACATTCATTGGCATGACGATAAATCCACAGTTGAGCCCTTATTTATTCAACCACTTTCATTAGCATTGCAATTGTTCATCGGTATTTACTGTTTTCGAACCCTTTAAAAGAGGACACAAACCTCTCATATATAATATTTAGATAGGATAACGTTCTACCATGAACAATTTATAATTTATTACAGAAGAATGATTATTAATGATTGTCTTCCTGTGACTAACTTGAAACATCATTGGCCATTTAAAATTATGATGAATAAGTCTCAATGACACATACCTTTCTTGATTGGATTAAGATCACCTAGTGGTTCATTCTTGAGGAATAATGTAACACAATATTTCATTAAAAGTTTATGATAATTTTAATGTCATAAGATTGAAAAATTGATGAATTGCCACTTTCACAAGTAATTCTAATATCTTTTTCACATGTTTTCTTTTTCTTTTTTAATATAACTGGTTTAGAAGAGAAAAAAACAACTTTGATAACCATAAAAATGTTTATTGTTCTATGATGTGACAAATGTGAAATATTTCTTTTCACTAGCAAAACTTGATTAATTAAAGATATATACAAAGATTTATTTTCGTTGTTTTGCTACCGCTTTAGTAAGATTGCTAACAACAACATGTGAATGTAAATTATCATTACATTAAATCGATAATCGCAAGTGATATGTAAATTAAAACAAGATAAGTTAGGTTAATTAACAACATGAAGTCATGTGTTGTATTGAAATTTATCTAGGTATGTGTGGTTTAAAACTTACTCCTATCATGATTAGAAACAGAAATGTCTGTGATTTATAGGCATGAGGCTAATTTGGTGACTTAAGAGGCATAGACTTTTTGAACGATTTTGATTGAATCCACATTGATTGACATACCGGTTGACAAATTGTTTTTGAACTCTTACGAAACTGAAGATTAGCTGTCTGGGGGTAGTATTGAGGCTATTTGGCCGCTTATTGTTATCACAATTCGCTATCATTTCTAGTTGTAGTAGCTATTATATAAATGTTATTTTTGAAGGTAAAATTACCATCATCAGATAGAGTATCAAAGTTATCGCTTTAGAACTGAGGATCAAAACTGATTCGAATTTCGTAGCTTAGCTCTGTTAATTATTTGCTTCATTATAGAATGGAATCAATTTTGTGGTTTAGGTCTGGGAAATTTCAAAGGGGCAGTAGCACCCTTTTGAAAGAATTTTTTTTTTTAATTTCCCCCAATAAACAGGTCATTATTCAGCCCGATCATTCGTAATCATAGAGGAAATATGCAAGAATCAATCAACATTTGTGTGAACACATTTCATATTTTAAGTCAGGGAAATGTATTTGCATAGCGATAGTGGTAAAAAAAATTAAAACTGTTTAACTGTTGAGAAGTGCTGCTTGCAACTCGAAACAGTTATTTCGTTTTCTTGAGATCACCAATCTTTTGAAAAAGCGCGACTGTCCCTTTAAACCCTATCATGACTAACTTTATTCAACAAATGAAAACGTCAGTACTGCACAAAATGCCTATGTTAATTGTCATATATTTCTCATCACAACTTATTTGATACTCCAATAAACAAAAGTGTTCTTCATTTGGATATAGATTGAATATGGATGTTGACTGTCGTTTGTCTCTTTTTCGTTAAAATATAGAACTGAGTAGCATGACCTAACTTACATGGAACAACACCTTATAAAAGTGAAAATGATTTAAATGCATTTGCATAAATCAAAAGTAAATATTCATTATCAAAATACAAAATACATTTGGGTTCCAGCTCATGACAAGATACATTTTTAAATCTCTAAAATTATTTGCATTGGTCTCACTTGAAATTATATCTAAAAACCAAAGGACACCATTTAAAACGTTCTCCAATCTTTGTTGTAACAATCGAAAATACAAAAGGTTATTAGTGTTCAGAGCAGAAGAAGAAGTGTTATAAGCAGTTATTAATGTTAGAAACAAAACAGATAAAGGAGCTATGCAGAATTGATTTAACTAACTGGGTGCAACCATGATAATATTATATCAAATATATATTCAAATATTCATTCATTTCATAATCAATTAAGTAGACAAGTTTATGAACTCTCTGGAATCAACTCCCACTTGAGTTGAGGACAATCAACAACCTTAAGATGTTCAAATGTCAACTTAAGACATACCTATTCCAGAAAACGTACAGTGCATAACTTTTCATGCTTGAGTTGTTCAAGGAGCGCTACTGAGCAGAATTTTTAGTCTGGAAATGGCGCTATAGAAGTTTTTTCATCATGATGATGATAATGAACTAACATATCTCTGACCTGGCATCATCGGAAATTATGATGATCATAATTAGGACTTGACGTTAGTTTTGACGAAATCTATTCTAAAGATACTGATAAGGATATGGAACTCTCAGATTACGGATCCGACGCATCAATCATATCTCGACGATAGTTGCCAAACTGATTATTTCAAGAAGTCCAAGTATAGAAACACTCGATCATTATCAAGACATTGCATCTAGCATATCGGTCATTTACTTCTAGATGGTTAGCATAAGAACATCTCAGGGAGAATAAGAATGTACAATAATTGTATATAAGTAGATATCTATTACTTAGACTTAGTGGTGGTGGTAATTTCCTCAAATAAGTGTTTTGGGTTTTATTTGATTAGATAAAAGCGAGATACCACTTAATAAAGAAGAATTAATGCCAATTCCGAACTGTATTGGTCTCCCCTCTTACAGAGTATCTTGCATCTTCTTCTCGTAATTTTAACATAAAAAGAGTCTAAAAACCATGAGACCACTGTTGTTGAAACCATGGAATATAAAGAAATTACATGCCCAGTTCATACCGACTTTTCTTTTTAAATTCCTTAACAAATTCATTTCATCATATACAAAATCAGCAAAAATCTTCTTACGGTTTATAAGTCACGTTGGCTTTTATTTTTCTGAACTTCTTTTAGTCTTTTCAAATCAAAAGTGTTATGTTAACATATTGTAAAATAGTTGCCGTATCTTTTCTATTGTTCTCTTGTCTAATATTTATATTTATATAATTATATGGACTTTCAATACAGTTGAATGAAGAATTTAAATGAAATATTATTTATATTTACAGGCTTAGTACTTTGCATATTTCCCCATCGGAAATATTTTAATTCCTCTCAAATATAATCACAAATCTTAATAATGTGGAATTGCTAAAAATCCCAGATCAAAAATTTTACTATCAAAACTCTTAATTTGAATACAAAATCAGGATATACACATCATACGCCTATACAAATCTAATATCAACCTTACTGACAATATGGGTTGTGTCAGATACCCCTTTCTCTCCAGCCCATTGGCGACAAAACTAGAAAGCCATTGACTTGATTTGATATTTCAGAGGGCTTTTGATTTATTTATAAGATGGTAGGTGAAAGGTCATTGACAATGTCACATGACAAAACAAACCCTATACAACAGTTCTCAAATCAGAAATGCAACGATGTACCAATAAAAATTTCTATCTTATTTCAATGAGACTGGAAAGGTGTTATTTTTTAAAATAATTTCTTCTTAATATGTATCGTCATGTCTTATGAAATAGAATTACAATTATTGTACACAGTGCTCATTCTAAGTATACCAGCATCACCTTGGAATATACAAATATGGGTTTCCCCGATAAAGCCAAACATAGATATAATTGTTAAGGAAAAGAAATTTTGACTTGAGTCATATTTTAAGTTTGGCTCCATGTAAACTTTCCCTCCCTACAGATATAACATAATAACATTATGGTAAAATGCTAATTAATTTGCAAAACGAAGTTTTTTCATCATTTGGATAAGTGTGAACGTCTTAGAATAATTATAGAATTTGCTTAATTTCCCTGACATTCTTGCTTCATTAACATCTTTCTTATTTGTGTCTGCAGTTTGAATAATATCAATATTGAAATTCCAAATCTTGTTGATTGCTTAATTCACTCTATATGGAGTCAGCTTGTGATGTCTTGCGAAATTACAGTGTTCCTTCAGAAACACACAGTGAGGCCGGATATGGTTGTCCGTATGCGGTATAGAGGGATGTATGTTTATAGGGAGATTAATAAGATCATTGTTTAGGGGAAAAAAGAATGTGTTGGGAGGATTACACGCGATGTGTAAGTCAAATCATTTAATTCACTTTCAACAAATGAACGAATACTATGAAAAGACCATTATTCAGAAATTCAAAAATTTTAAAAATCAGAATTGCACCCTTTACGTCTACTGTTTTAAACAACAGGATCTGCCGTACTTCTAATAATGTCATTTTGACACATTAACCTAACTTGAACATGCTTGTATCGGTGGTTTCTTACCTCTAAAACAAAAAAATGGGAAAAAACGAGTATTTCTAATCTAAAGATGACTTATATTTGAAAAAAGGTATTTAAGAGATAGGTGATGCTAATAAAACTCTAAAATTAGAGTTGTTTATCAAAGCAGGTTAAAAAAGAAATCGATATTAGCGTAACCCATAAAGTGTGAAAAACTTCCGTTTGTAACCAACTCGCATGATCAATAGATCTTAATGCTAACCTTGGTTGAAGGCTCTATGCATTAGACCACAATAATCACTTAAGTCCATTTAAATACTATACTTTACTATCACAGTAGGATCCTGTCTGAGCTCCATAGGTTGTTTTACATATGACCTTTCTGACAATTAAGCCAAACACTGCTGAAATGAGCACAGGTTAGTTGAAGATAAATGCAAACGTCCGTCAAAATATTAACTGCATTTGTTTTCTTTAGGCGGATGATTATGAGGAAAATGAAGTCTGAATAACAGCTCCAGATAAACTGTGTATTTGTGCATGATACATAAAATAAAAGATGAATTACGCAAACAAATTAAATTCCTGCATATAAAAATTCACTAAACAGTTACTTTTACGCTATCAAATACCATTGATTATTTACCAAAGTATCATATCACACAGATATTATTAGATACCTATTACATCTATACATCAAAAGTATTTCATCTTGCTGTATTCTGATAAAACTTGTTTAAAACGTAAATATTCATGGTTGTAATAGGAGTTTGAAATATGTGCACACGGATGATCTAAGGGTTACTTTTTTTACTGAAATCTAGTTGCAAACAGTTCAAGACTAAAATTCAATTGTCCTTGCATTGCATTGTTTTGAATCAACCAAAGCCTAGCATAGAGCATGTGGCCATTTTCGTGTGAATCTTAAGGGTATGCATTTCCTTAGCTAACGCGAACTTGGTATATTCGTGTGAGATATATTATGCCTCCATAAATTTCAACTGCATTTTGTAATAATTTGTTTTCCTTTCCCTACAATACGTAAAGAATAATTTCCGAGTTACTTTCTATTTCTTGGACCAAGGCCTATAATTTTTAAGAAATGGAGATTTGCGAGGTCATAAACCTCAAATTACATACAAATTAACGCTTCCTCAAGTTATTGACTATACAAAAATGAAAAAATAATTATAGTGTTAGAAAAGTTTATGTGCAGGGCAACTCCCCATTACTGAAAGTGTAATTTAATCACAATTCAATTACTTCGTAGTGAATTAAACATCAAACACAGTAGGACATTGACAAGTTCTGTTAAAAGGTGAGACATAAATATATTCCCCACCAGAAAGGTATTTTAATTTCAATATTTTTAGTTTTAGGTGAGAACATTGCATGTTTTTATTTTCATAGTATGTTATGATACAATATTTTCACACCTCTGGGTGAAGATATTTCTCTTTAATAAACCGATTCATTGTAAAAGCCTCGATGATTTATGAACAGCATGGGTAGGGAAAACGTTTTTTGAAAGAAAAATCCATAGGCCGATTAGCTTTTGTGCACCGATGTTTTCAATATTTTCATGGTTTTCATGATTGTCGAATAAAAATAATGTGAAGAGGACAGCGATATCCAGATTAAAGAGAGACTATAGTCCTCATGATCTGGCAAAAAGCTGCTTTTGTCAACCTTAGCCTCAAAGTCCTTTCAAAGACGCCTATATTGCACATTAGTGATTAATGTGCCATTTTCCCATAATACATAATTCAAAGCAGCCTTTGCTGTTTAAATCAAAAGACGACACAATGTGAAACTTCAAAGAAGTAATTAGTTCTTTATCTTAAAAATATATTAATCAATGACTGAGTTATTTTTAGATATAATAAAAGTATACAATGTAGGACGGAAATGTATTCAAGGAAAAAAATCTAACCGGGGATGGTTTCATGATAATAAATTATGTTCTATTCTGTTCAAGTAACAACTTCCTTAAAGGTAAAATTCTCTTGTCAGCATAATGGTATCCAATGGATACAGAACTGATATAAAGCGAAGAAATAGAATTCATTAATTTCAACTATATAGATTCTATTCCACTGAAGGTATTGTGACATGATCAATAAGCACTGGCTGATTCGATACAAATAGACGGTAAATAAATATTGCAAGGATTAATTTGAATCTTGCAAAAAATACCTCAACCCAAGAGGTTCACAACCTATAGCATATGTCTCATGCTTCTGAAATTCAATAATCTTAATTATATTATTCTTATTTTTTTCAAAACAGTTAAAGCCATTTATCATTACAGTGTCACTTATCTGGTTGACTATGTTTTTTTTAAGTTTCATGTTGACTTTAGACTAATTGGATGACTAATTAACTAATTATGCTAACCTTCTATATGATGAGATAAATTCATTCTCTCCCAACACAGGTAGCTCCGTCATAACTTTATATACAACCTCTGTCTTAATTAATTAATTAATCAGTCTTCTGGCACTTTACCCTAGCGAGACAATATTGCAACTTAACCTACCTGGCTATATTTTAGCCAATGAGAACAACGAAAGCATGAATATCATATTTGATGTCACACAGGCCTGTGCAATGAAACAGTCGGAAAGTGCAAGGTGCATATCCGAATAAAGTTTAGCTTCTGGGAAACTTACGGAAATAACTAAGGCGATTTGAATGATAACTTTTGAAACGGCGTCGCTGATTGCACAACTTACTTCGATTGCATCCAATCAGCGATCTACATTTCGTGCACAAGAAACCTTCGAATTAAGACAGAGGTTGTATAGAAATTTATGACGGAGCTACCTCTGTTGGGAGAGAATGAGATAAATCATGATGCTTCAAAATGTCATTACATTTTTCCATTGGCAGCGAAGAGCTACTGTTCTGAAGTGCAATTTTCTGAAGTTATTTTCATCGCAGCGAATTAAAAAAAAGAAGATATGTTTACCTTCCTGCTGTAACTAAAAAGTTACCATTCCCAAGAATGGAGCATGTTATTACTATTTCACTTTTTTAAAAGTTGGTGAGGATTTACTATTTCCTAAACATAACTGAAAGACATGGGATGTTCCGTCACCGTTGAGATTTTTCCTTCCATGTTTTCTATTTGCACTTCTAAGAAGAAAAACTGGTTGAGAAATTTGGATATAATGTTGATGAGGAAATTGGCATGATGATTTGGTTAACAAAGCACACACTTTTACTTTCGCGCTGATGAACAAAGCGTGTACTGTTTGTTAACGTAATGTTACGTACAAGTTTAGATAGTGTATGTCAGAAGGATAGAAAAAAATGATTGGGTCTTTTAAAATGGTGTATCATAAAATCAATGGTATCAGTTATAAGATTGAATAAATGACTGAAGGGGTAATAGGTTCCGTTCAGATCTTAATGTCACATCATTGGTCAAGTCTTTGTGATCATGTTCGTATCTCATGATGTTGTTGATGTTGCTTGAGGTTATCCATGAAGTAGGGGATACTAAACGACGTCCCCTTAAATAACATTTTTATGTAACGAGTAAACGGTTTGGTATTACACGAGCAAAAGCAAGTTAGATACCGATGGAATTCACGAGTTTCATTACAATGTAATCAAACGTAACTGGTTCTAGTATTCTATGTATTACTCGCTGAATTATATCAGCTTAAAAGCATGAGAATCGCGGAGAGTACAACTGCTGTTGCGCTGCTATCAATGTGACGTCATACTTAAAGGCTGTGACGTCAAGCAGCATGCGATGTTATGACACAACGTGTAATAACAATGTAAATTATTTAAACAACAGTATCTCCAACGGGAGAGTAACACATATTAGTATATCGTTGACCCTATGAGATGTGGTCATTGTTGAATGTCCGTTGTGGATATAGAACGCATCTGATTAGGTAATTGGTCAAGTCCTGTCAGGTAATGAGCTAAACCACATAACAAACAAGGCTATTGCTCAGCGACAGTTCTAGTAACCAAACATCTGATACAAATTAGTCTTGAGGTAATCTCAATCTGAACATTAGCCTGGACTTCAAGTGAAAACTGCTGGGTTTCTTCCTGAATGAAGTCGACAATCAAACCAAAACAGCATATGGAGGCTCAATCAAACATTTTTGTATTTTTCAAAGTGAAACATGAAATATCAATGTTTACTTTGATAACAGTTTTGGATAAACCATCCGAAATATTCGTTTTAACATTTCATTGTTATGCAACCGTTTAAGAAAGCATTTCAATAGAAGAATAAGGGAAAAGGGATTGTAATTTGATAGGCAAAAATTGTCAGTAATCCTAGTTTTAAAGGGTAGTTTTTAAAATTATCTTACCTGCATTTTTAGTGTTTGGAATATATTGCATTGGACAATTCAATGATAGATGTATGTCTGAGGAATTGTATTAACGTTGTCTACATAATCCATGCTGAATGGTAATACATGTACAGAACTTTTCACTTAAGAGTACATCAACAGAAGACTAACGGTTTAGTCACATTGGAAATTTAGTAGTCGTTTCAACAATCATTTGAGACGTAAGTCATTGTTAAACATTCAATAAGAATTTACTTCCAAGAAAATGTTTTACAAACTGGCAATCATTTCTAATTCTACTAGAACGTTTCCGATGTCATTTCAACCAATGTTGAAACATGTTTAACAAACTGTTAAATATTTCTAAATATGCTAGAACGTTTCCGATGTCATTTCAACCAATGTCAAACAAGTCCTTCAAACCCTTAGACTGCTCACTTTAAATAAGCACCCACTTTCGTGCACGTATTTATGACTGAGGAAGCAATAGGACTATGCTGTCAAAGAGAAGGGCAGATGCAATTTTCCGAGAAGAGATTGCACGTCGATATGTAATTGTCACTGTGCGTTGGGAATGCTGGGAAAGCTGCAGGGAAGAAGGCATGGTTCATTCAAGATACATAGGTTACTGGCAATTTCTGTAGGGTCGATTACAGACCAAGATGTTTAATGGGGTACAGCAACCTATGATTCTAATGGTCGAAATTACACTGACCCAACGAAACTTGTAGTTACCTTGTGTCATTTACAATCACAAGAAAAATGTACTTGTTGAAAGAAAGATGTTATAATCGGTAGTTAATTCAAACTGACTGACTGCAATCCATTATAAATTATACAACAGGTAGAGAGAAAGTTGTTTAGTTATCGTCATTGAAATATAAACAAGTACGCATGGTTGAAGTCAAGTGCATTCAATTTATGTAAATATTTTCATGCGAGTATGCAAAAAGTATCTCAAAACCCACGTTGCGTATTGCACACTGCCCTCTACAGTTCCTCCTAGCGGCAAAGGAATATATATATATATATATATATATATATCTTTATAACTTTCATAGTAACCAGTCCTGACCTTTAATTTATGTAAATCACGACAGTGAATGTATATGAAATATCCTTAAGATTGCATTTCATACTTTTTTTCAAGGCAATAGACCACTTCAGTCATGTTGAAACCAATTTATTAAATCAAGTATATGTCTTCCAAAACCATGTTCCTATGATGTGACCTTGACCGTTTTAAAAGGCTACCCAGACGTATTATTATATTCAATTGATTGTCTTTATGACTCTTGACATCTAATTCAGTGTACAGCAAAATACATGGACACTATATGCAAAATGAGGTATCATATAGAGAATACTGTATAAGTGTTCATGACATAATATGTTTACGACCCGACTGTCCGAGCGAGAGCGAGGGATATACTGATATTAAGACACGAGTGTCGTGAACATAGTATGTCACGGACACGAATATGATGATCTGTTTATTACCGAAGTCGCGAAATCAAAGGGAATTATCAAAATCAACCTCCGAGGAAAGGCGATTTACCCGCCGTCCTCACATTTGGAACGCAACGGCATAGGCGAAATATGACGTGAAATCATTGTTTAAGACGTGACGTGACGTCACAATAAAAATTTGATATTTTGCGCTAGGGCACGTATGAAAAATATGAACCCAAATATGATTTCCCTTGTAGGTTTGAATCAAAACTAGTAAAATACTGTATGGGTCTATAAAAATATGTTGATATATTTAGAATTTTACTCCTGACTTACTAGTGAGTGAGTAGAGATTAGACATGTTTGAACATTATTAAGAAGAGTATGGACGGATGGGAAAAAAGGATCGACAGAATGAGAGGGAAGACGGAAAGAAAGGCAGAGTTAGTGAAATATATCATTTCATTGCGATTCATTCTAATATAATGCCTACTCCTTTGAACTTTATCCGGGCTCAATCTTCCCACTAGTGTGTTCATAAGATTAATTTTCAGTTAATGAAACTGAATCCTTATATTGGTAATACCACGACCTGAGACTATTCTGGTTACAATCTGCACCAATGGTTAATCGATAATGACCTTTACATGAGATGAATAATAATCTCAATGGGTTGTGGGATAGGTTGCATGTGTGGAGGCCATTGATAGAAACCCATCCACGGTTAAGTCTTAATGACAGGAAACCATAACACACAAGTGATGATGATATTTTCACCTTAGAACTTAAACTAAATTACTTTATTTGACATTCTAATTTTAGAAATGCCCTTATAGAAAATAATAATTGGTACTTTTGAATGTATAGTATTTGCTATTTCTTTACATTTCGATGGTATATTTGACTTTAGAATATCTACAAGCACAACTATTCGCAGACATTGCACTGAATACGAATACATACATGCAATTAAACAATGCGAAATTACTAAGCAGCGCTAAATAAAAAAAAAATTACAATTTCAGTTTTGACGTGTTCTATATCATATCCCATTGCATGTGAAACTATCAAAGCTTGATTGTTTTGAAACATTTTTCAATAGAATTTTCTATTTTACTTAACATATTTTTAAATAATTACTTAACTCATTTTCGTAAGAATAAAGATTTACTTTGTTTAATGTGCTGTGCCAATATTGTCATTTATCACAACTTAATGCAAATAAACCAATCCTCCATCCATTCAATTGTAAAAAGAACGGGTGTTTAAAGCTTGCAATGTCCCTGCCGCTGCTATTCAAATGATACAAATTTACCAATTTCAATGATTCGGTAAATGGCACGGTGATAATTAAAATGTCTGTTGTCACACATTTCTATAAAAGCCAAGTTACTTAGCTTGCAGGAGCCGAAACAAAAGAGGTGACAGTGTCTGTATTACTATCTCTTATTCAGGATGATACTACGTTTGGAGACGCTTGGTTCAGGTCATAAAATGTGAAAAAGACTTGAGTTTGAAAATAGGTCAATGTGCTGTGACTTAAAAAACAAGGTAAAACCAATTGACAGTTGCCTGCAATCTGACTCATGTAAATTGAATACAGAAGCATTTGGCGCAACAGTTCCTGCTATATCATGACTATGACTATCATATAACATCTCATTTAACAAATTTCATGACGTTTTCTTTGATTGGACAATGATAAAATCAGTTTTAATGTTCAGTATGGAAATGATTACTCCTTTTATTGGATCCATTTATGGTTACTCGTTCATATTACATACTTTTTCTCAGTCCATTTTAGTGCAACACTCATGAAACTTTATGCCTTTGGTCAATCTGCTTATTGTTAATTATTATGACATAATATTTGGTCTCGTTGTAATAATGCGTGAGCATCATAAATGGTAAAATAGATGGTCCACAGACATTTGCTTTTGAAAAACAAGATCAATTACAGACTGATGGTTATTAAAAAACATTTTGTCTCCAGTTCCATTATCAATGCTTTTATTGTTCCCGTGGGTACTTCTTCGAAAGAAGAAGGGCACCTTTTTCATAATGTTTTGCGATCACAACAGACAACGCTGTTGACATTGATTACATCAACAGATGATAACATCGCTATTGCTGTCGAACATCGACAGCGACATGATGTTGTTAACAAACTTGATTGTGTATATGTGATTCTAGGTTTTGAGATTTTGTATCATACAAATGTTGTTATAAATTCATCTTTTAATAGAATGAAGTTCATATTTCAACTGAACCTCTTCACGAGGCCCTAGCAAAGTGGTAAATCTGTAAGATATTCACCAATTACAGTTGAAAATCGATTTATCCCTGATAATGAAATTCACAATAGATTCTTACTACATATCCATATGTATGATATACAAGAAGGTAATATAATACCAATTAGATTGTAAAGAAGAGAAAAATAACGGAACTTTACTCCTCAATATAAAACTTGATATCAAAATTTGATTTATTGCATCCACAGAGGAATTATTCAAGAGTATCATAAAAAATAGTTTTCACGAGATACAGTTTTTGACTATGTAAATAGGCAGAGCAAAGGTATGTTTATTTACCGAAGAAAGTAATGACTTCATATTTTTCAAATGTGATTAAATAGGCTCTGGTGTGAAATACATATGCTGAGATAGACCATGAACAATGATGTCTCGAGTGGTAAATCCTCTGCACCTATGCATCGATTGTCACTTCGTCCTTGTATCTTTCCAGAGATATGTCTTTGAAAACCAAGACTCTAAAAATGCACTCAATCCTTTCAGGATGAGAAATAATAATATGTGTGAAAATCAAAAGTACAATGTGATCTTATTTGAAAAAACCCTAAAGTTATCACAGCATTGCTTATTTAAGTATGAGGCACAGCATGTTAATGGCCTTCACCCTTTGGTTGTTTATGAGCCCAATGGGTTTGCTTTTTACAGAGCTGTATTTCAGGTTGTGCTTATGAAATGAAAGGGAAGATTTAAAGCAGTATGTAATGTCGATTGTAATCAGAATACTTGCCATATGGTTATTGAGGCCCTAACTCCATTGGTAAGAGTATTTAAAAGTGTTAATGGAGTTTCAAAATAACACTTTTTACGATGTATTTTTCTATTTAATCAAATTTAAAACATATTGACCCTATCCCTGAGGAATTTCAAAATATACGTTACGTTTCCATCCAATTTGCAGTTAATGTTGAATGAGAATTCAAAGCAGTTTTAAAAGTTTATGGTAGAAATGGTCTTAATGTACAAGAGCTCTGTCATACATGTCATAAAGTGAAATGAGGTGATGTTGTGTTTCGCTTTCAAGAATAATTGACTTATATTGCGGTGACACCATTGAGGCTATGCGTTGCGGGAAAACATGCAAACATCCTCTGTAATAACGAATCATGGGTACTGCACTGAAATTCAGTGTAGCATTGCACCAAACCTTATTGCGTGTAAAACAGTTCTCTACTGCAGAGAAAGATTCGAACCATTGACCTCTTGATCCGAAGCCGAACGAGCTAACCACTGCGCTATCCCGACCCATACACGTCTTAAAATCATACTAGGTGATCTTACAAATCCTAATGTCTATCTACTTTAGCTATAAAGTACTTTCAAGTTGCCCGAATTGCATGTTAAAAGCTTTGGAGTGTCATTGTTTTGTGATATTTATATCCAATCATATCATTTTCTACTTCAAAGACTAAGCAATGCCTATCTTCAAAGAAGAAATTTGTTCTTGAATGTTTGGAACATATGTCTAAATCATTGTCCAATATCGATTAGATATATCTTGTAAAGCATAAAACCGTTCAAAGAAGAGATATCAAACAGAAAGTGTTTTTGTTTCAGATAATTACTCTTTCTCCAGAGGAAAACAAAACCATCAATGTATCAGGTTGCACTGTAGAATGATTGGATTTAAAGGACAATGGCAAGCAATTGAAGTGAATGTTACATTAGGCATATCTTTGACTCTTGTGACAGGATAGATAAACTAGATAGAGCTGATTGTAAAAATAAACAGAACAGAAATTTGCACAGGTAATGTGTTCATCAAATGTGTTTTGCACAAATGGACAGATACGTTGAAGAAAGGTTACCAAAATCTATGAAAGTCGTGTTTAACATGTGTTGTTTTGAAACCTTTCTACACCCTCCCTAAAGCATTTATCAAAGGAAGCATGTGACTTATATTGCAACTTTATCAAAGTTACTGCTAATCTCCTTTAGAATGTTGAATGTTGTAAAATGATAGAAAAGAGTGGAGTTAATTGTAAAAAGAAGTAAAAAGGAAACGTAATATGAGAAGTTACTGTGTAAATAAAATGTCTTTTGCACGAATTGACAGATCAGTTGAAGAAAAGGTTATCAAAATATATTAATGTGTTACTTTACATATGTCATTTGGAAACTTACCTCAAACATATTTAATGCGTTCGTGTAGGTACGTATGTGAGTAATTTGCTGAACAATCAAAGATGTAGAAAAACCTGGTGATCTCTTTTACAATGTTTGGTTTCATGTATGAATCTAGTTTTGATGCATTTTTTTTCAATTTTTTAAATTACCAGTTAAAAGCTCTTACATTTTTATAATACATTATTTTAATTGAAAACAACTGTTACAAAAGTAGAACATTGGGAGTTTGTCTCTATTTAGGAAATAACAGTGGGGGAGCATTCTACATTTTTTTTCACATTAATAGAAAATAAAGGGTTTCCTGTTTCAGTTGACTTTTCATCAAACACCGTAAATACAATTGAAAAAATGTATCATTTAACATTGAAGGCACAGTTTATATAAAATGTCATCGACAACAAAATATAATATCATTAACTCATACACTCAATGAAATTGCAACTTGAGCTATACTTCTACTATACTGAATAACTTCTTTACTATTCTCTGAGTTTGTTTTTATCCTTTGTTGAACATAAAATCAAAATCGAAACAAAGTCTTGAATTTCATTGCAAGTGTATGTTTTTGTTTTAGAAAGAGTGTGCATGAAATGTCAATTAATTGTATATTACCTTATTTTGGCAATTTTTCAAATCTGTTGAGATGATTGGATTTGGGTATGTTTCGAGAGATCATGAGCTCAAAGCTGCATCATCATTCTCCTTACACTTAATAAGTCATGCATATTTTGATATCATCCTAACAATCGAACATCTAAAGCGGAAAAACCTGCAGTGACTGGTTTTAATTATAAATCAGCTTGCATTCTAAAGTTACACTTCAGTGAATAACTTTTGACTTATATTTCAACGTTGTGATCACAACCTCAGATAAGTTTTCACATGTAAATCAAACAGCTCGATTTAAACATTTATGCATGTAACTGTTTATAAGCTCAGACAAATGGTATGAAAATGTTGAACTAACGCATTAACACTTTCTAGATCTGTCTCTCACAAGCAGTAGCAACCAGATAGCATGATTGAGTCAGATCATTGATAAAGTCTTATGACATCGTTAACAAAGTCTGGTGACATCGTTAACAAAGTCTGGTGAGATCATTAGTAAAGTCAGATAAGGTTATTGTTGATGTCAGTTGAGGACATTGGATGATGTCGTTGATTTATCAGGTCAGTTTGTGTAAAAGACAAGGTCTGATGAGGTCATTAGTCAAATCAGAAGAGGTCAAATGCCAAATATTTGCAATCATTCTCCCAACTCATTTTCACATTCTTTTGTTGTTCTCAAATATCTGATACAATAACAAGTTGTTGTGATTGTATTTTTATTCATCCGCCTCAGCTCCAAAGATAGATTTTAGAGATTTCCTATCCATTTACCAATGACATCATTCTGTTCGTCACCTCAGATGAATTTGCAAATTCAACATTATTTTCTGAAATGTCTTCTTCAAAGTGAAACTCGATACAATTAATTTGTCAGAATATTTTAAACTCGAGGTTAACTCAAAGTTTCTTCATTTTTAAGCAATCATTATTAAAATCTTGAAATAGAGAACTGGTTAAAAATATGTCTGTGATAATGAAGTAAACGTAGACAAAAGATGTGACCAAACTTAACTGCGTTTGAATTTCTCTGAACTGTTTTTCTCAGTTGGTATTTCAATGGACTATTCGATGATGATGATGATGATGATGGGTTTATAGTATCTGATTGTATTTGTAAATAAGTTGAACATGTGCCATTGTGATTAAAAGTTGAAAAGAAAAAACTGTTCAATTTTAGTAGTTTAATTTTAATTTCAATACCTTCTGATCAATCGATAGTGATGTGTCTAAAACTTAGTGCCTGAGATTTACCTAAGCAGCATACTGAATTCCAACATTGTGCACGCTTATGGTGAAGTTATGCAAAAGACAGATGGCTGTGGACTTTGCTTTTAAATAGATTTGTTCATTCAGTTTTCCTAGGAGATCCTACACGTCGATTTGTAATTGCTACTGTGCGTTGGGACAGCTGGGATAAAGACTTTGATGCAAAAGCAACGGGCGTTTCTGTGGGGTCGATTACAGGCCAAGCTATTTAATTATGAATAGAAATATAGCGATTTGCCTTGAGCTTGTATGCGTAAAAATGCCTTTTCAATGTCAGAACATTTCAAAGCACAAAAAATTATCTGTTATTATAAAAGAGCGCTATTCCAATTAACACGAATAGTACCACAATAACTAACACTATATGCACCCATAGAAACATTAATTTGAAATTTAATTGTATAGAAATAAAGTGAAGGTATTTCATCCATTTCATATGCTTTGAGCAACATATCTACTTCTATCAGAAGATGAAAAACCTCAATATAGAGCTTGGGATAATTTATTAATGTTTCTATGGAATTTATGCTTTTGGTCATCATTTCATACAAATCGGCTTCTTTGTTAATTTTTTAGTTATACTGTCTGGTCGCATTCATCAAAGTAATACATAAACGTCCATGGCCTTTGAGACACTAACCAGGGCCGATTCAGATGGATAGTAATTTGAGAACATACTGCCTCCAGTTCCATTATCAATGGTTTTACTCTTCCCTTGAGTACTTCTGTAAGAGAACATGGCACCTTTTCAATATTGTTATATGAACACAATCTACAATGCTGTTGACACTAAATACATCAACAGGTCATAACATCAATATTGCTAAGGAATATAGGTCAGTTGAAACACAAGACCTTTGTCATGAAAATATTATTGATAGCCACACTGATTTATATGTCGTAGTTTGGGGTGTAAGCATCATAATTGTGTACTTATAATTACATCTTATTATCTACTTGAAACCATATTTTCATGTACTTGCTAACATAATAATACTGAACACATCAAAATGTTTTACTTCTAACTGAGATTGAATGTCAAACAACAATCAGAAATAAACAAACAGAATTTAAGGAGATGTCTCATCCTGTATAATGTTCATTGGTGATAGATTATAGTGTCTGGCAACATAGTATGTGCTTTGTCAATTAACACAGACAACGACATTATATGCAAGCTTATCATTATGATAATATCATCAATATTTAATGATGCAGAATCTGCTGTCACAACACATTCAGATGCACATAAAATGACTGGACATGCACATTAGATGACTATACTAAGAATCAAGGTCCACAAAGCAAAGAGTATATTGGTTTTATTCACGACATGACCTGCATTCTGGCATATCTTTGTTTTTTACTTAATCAATACCAAAATATGACATGTCCTTGAAAATGAAATAAGAGGATTTTCATATTTTTATCAACATGATTTTAGAAGCTCACCTAATCCACATTTTCCAACATCCATCTAAATCAATATTCTCTCATTTCATGTTTAATAGATCATTTGGAGATACTTGGCATATCTTTGTCAATTAAAACAGTGCAATACTTGATTTCGATACATACGAATAACGACTTTTGGTTATAAATAATTGAATGTTTATTTCAGAAAAATAAATCAAATTAAACTTTTTTAACACAAATTTGATTGAAAATCTAAAGCTGATATTGATGTTATGAAAATATAACTTTTTACTTTTTTACAATCTGTCTTGAATTGAGAGGTGTTTTTTAAAGGTTGTATGTAATTTTGTATCATCAGTTCAATAAAATTACAAGCCACTCCTAACATTTGATCATTTTAACACATGTAACATTTAACAATTTGTTATTTCCAAAAATAATAAACATGCAATGAAGAACGGTTTGCCATATTCGAGACTTATGTTTTATTATGAGATATGATAGATACATCATGTGCTTTTAGCAAGGCTTTGAAGGACAATCATGAAGTGCTGTCGTCTCTCTCTTAGAGTCTTTTGAAAAACTCTCATTACTAAAGTTAAAAACTTCAAGAGAATGTGTTACAAGCTCGTAACCCTCAAGAGTAAACACTTCCTGCTTGTTATGGGTTATGGACAAGGTTCACCTTTTGAGGTTACTTCAAAAATACAGATCAAGCAAAGTGTACTTTCAAGTTTCCCAAAGAGACTCTCTTCATGTTTCAGACATAGCCTAAAGCATTGCTCTAGACAGAATCAAGTCACTTTCCAGCCACACATCAGATTGGCTTGCGTTCTTTGCATCGTTTTTTAACATTTTGAAAACATGCGTTTTTGCATTTTACAGATCTGCAAAAGCATCCTTTTATTTGAATTCTCTTTGATCTTTCTGTCATGTTATCATTGCAAAAGAATGAGATTAAATAGGACGTTCGTCCCAATACTCGTCACATATGTGTTCATATATTGTAGTACTTAAGACAAAAATCATACCCTCAAAATAAGAATCATTCATACAACAGTTATGAATTTAGAAATACGTGCAAATAGTACAGATAGTTTGAAATATACTTAAATGTATATGAACTTTCTAGAATTGTCACTTTTCGACTAAAGTTTTTGTTAAAAAAACAACTGTTGTTCTTGCGCTGAAACTAATTTATATCAAAAGTGAATGAATTCGAATTTTCAGACTACTGTGAATTGGATCTTTCTTAATAAAGGTATTATTGCTTTACTTAAAATAATGAAATTATTCACATCAGAGCAAACATTAGCCATTGATTTGTTACTAAAGTACTAGAATTTCCTAATATAGATGTCAAATTGCAAACATCAGGAGCCTTTTACCTTTCCCTCAATCGATACTTCACAGGCAATAATTTGTTTTTGTAAGATTGCCAAATGTACTTCATGCAGATTTAAGCTGCGTAACATGCTGAGACATGAATAAATTCCATCTTCAAAAATGTGTCAACCCCTTAATAAAAAGCTATACTTTAGAAAGGAAATTGCAGTTTTTCATGATTGAAGAGCTACCTCACATGCTTGTTTCCAAATGTCCTAATTCTAATAGGAATCGACTATGCTCCTGCTTATATTCGTTCAACTAGTCTAGTATGCCATTACAAAGATAATGTTGTTGAAATGTAATTAAAAATATCAAGGCACATTTTTATGATGCAATAACTATTGTTGATTGTTACTAATGCAATATTCACATCTGGTTAATATGCCTATTCCGGTTTTTAATTCAATTTCTTGTCAGAGGCCCTAGAAACTATTGGTATTATTTTTTAACAGTGAAGTGTGACAGTATTACAGAAAGAAAGATATGAGTCATCCTTTACGAAAAGGGTCATTTTGATTGAATTGAGTCAAAAAAAATACCATTTCGGTCTTTTTAATAACTGCTGACTTGGTGCAGATTAAAGAACGAAAGACACAAGATCTTCAAAATGCCAGTTTCTGTGCTATTTTCCCCGTAATGCATCACTTATTACTCGTTTGTTATGCTTTTATTTAGACAAGATAAGATTAAATAACAAGTAAAGAGTTCCCTTATATAGAAAACATATGTGTTCTTCTAAAACGTTAGTAAATGAGTAATAAATAAATGGTATTATCATACATTGTTCAAGCCATATAAAGCATTCAAAGAAGAGGTAATTATTAAGATATTGATCTATTATAATTATGAACTTGTATTTTCATAATTTATAGCTTCATATTCACTGTATTATCACTAAAGGATAAGAACAGGGAAATAACAGGGAAACAACTTATCGTGCTAAAACAGTGTCAGTTTATAATTCCAAAACTGAAACACATTAATGAAAGCCTGAAACAACCAAAATGAATGAAGATGATATTGTATGGAAATATATATTTTTGTATGTGAATACATCAAGAAATAGGTTTGAAGTATGATTTCTGAACTAAACATTAGGAAATTGAGAATGAATAAGATTTAGTAATATGATTGGCTCATCACTTTCCATTTGCAGTGAAGTCTTAGCTTAATTTTGGTTTGTGTATCATTTTTATATATGTAATAGTTACTGCACTTTACATTTGCAATGTTTTATCAAGAATATTTTTAAAAGCCTCCCGTTGGTGGGCCCGAACATTGATAGAAAAGACTTTAAAGTTTTTGAAAATTTATTATAGTTTACAACATTATAATGCATTATTTTAAATTCCTTCATTGCTTTGAACCATCCCAATACTACAATATACGTTTTGACCGTATACAGGTAAAATTGAGACGCCAACCTAAAAAATCAACGTGGGCCACAAAACGCCATAAGAGGCCCAAAATCATAATTAGATAAGATATTGTCATTGAAGGTTTTAGAACTCACTGATGTTAAGTCAATACACTTTGCTCTTATGTTGTTCAGAAAGGCCGGAGCTAAAGTTGGACACTTATTACTAAAGGACAATGCTATTTAAAGGCGACCTAAACATGTCTTCATCCTGTATAGATGCCATGGCCTTCCAAAGGAGACACATTTAACCTTACATATGACTATTGATATCTTCACCAGTAAATAGCAAAGAGAGCTGATGAATACCAAAAGGAATAAATTTTCGATAATGATACCACACCAACAAAATATATGAGGTTAGTATGACAGCAGTTTTTCTACAGAAATTTCCTTTATAATTTGGTGTTTTTAGGAAATGCATAATAGCTTTCATAAATGAAATAGAAACGAGATTAATAGGAATTCATGTCCTCTTTGCAGTTTGTTCCATAATACAGATAAACATAAGTAAATCTAAGTTGTTGTTAAGAATGCTTTGACGCAGATGGTGTATTACATAAGTTTTAACTCTGAAAATGTATGCTTTGAGAGAATATATTGATAAAGACAACACTCAACACATGGGGATGAAAATACATGCAATTGAGGATATAAATCAATATGAGATGTAGCCTGTGAAATGAATGGTTTGGTTTAACTTCGAATGGGAAGAGAAAGGTATTTCAAATTAAAGTTGTTATGGTGTTAGGCGTTTTTTGTAAGTATTTAATCACATATCAAGTCAAAGATGTTATAGTTGACCTTGAGAAACTTCAGACATGTTTCTTTATATGTCCATCGTATTTGTCATTACATTTCTGAAACTAAACAGTTTTGTAAAAATGTGAAAACGATAAATGTTGTCATCTCTCAATTGTTAAAGTGCAAAGATAATTATAATCTTGTAATTCTACCTAGTATGTCAAAGTCGCCCCTAGTAACATATTGTTAACATTTGATTGCTTTTGTCTTGACATGTTCATATCCCTATCTTTTTTTCAACTTGAAATCAAAGACTGTATACAATGCCCATGTTCAAAGGAGTGGTTTGTTAATTCATATATGGAATATACACTAAATCCAGAGTTAAGTGTTATTCAGGTATATGATGTTAAGTATAAAGCTGTTCAAAGAAGAGTTCAAACAGACAATTGATCTGTTTCAGATAATTACTAGCACTAACTATTAGCACACAACACCATCCGTGTATCTGGTTGCATTGTTTAATGTCTGGATTAAAAGAACAATGACAAGGAATTCAAGTTGATTAATATCCGGTTATATTGGTCATTTAATTCTGACTCTTGTCATAAATAAAAGTAGAGCTGGTTGTGGAATTAAACAGAAAGAAACGAAATATGTTGAGTTACTGTGTTAACAAAATGTGTTCAGCACAAATGGACAGATCTTTTAAATAAATGGTAACCAAAATGCCTTGTTTTACCTATGTCGTTTAGAGATCTTCCCAATACATTTCTAAAGAGTTTCTGTAGGTAAGATTATGACTACTACTAACCGAATAGTTATGATCTAGGACATACTTTAACAATTAAGAATGTAGGAATTAGCCATGATTTTACTATTCTGGTGGGCACTGCTGTAAAAGAAACATTGCACCTTTTCTATATCGTTGTTTCATCGCGATATACGATGCTATTGATCCTGATTATATCGACAGTTCATAACATTGTTATTGCTATGGACAATGTGACAGGGACATAAAGTTTAAATGAAAGTAATTTCGATAACCACGTTGATTTATGTCTTTCTAGGTTTAGTTGTTAGTATCGGAATTTATTACTTATAAAGTCATCTTATTATTTACTTATTAAGATCGATACCACATCGATTGATCATATGAGCTTCTTCTAAATAAGGCTAATTGGCAAACAAAATATCGTGTAAAGTGTAATGTTTAATATTCATTGGTGATTGGTGTTTATATCATAGTGTTTGGTAACATATTATGTGGTTTGTCAGGCAGTTAATATACACAATGACATTAAATGCAAACTTGTCATTATGGTAATGTCAACTATATTTAATGATGCAGAAACTGCGGTAACAACAACTTCAGATGCACATTAAATGACTGTGCATGTACAATAGATGACTACACTAAGCCTCAATGCTCATAAAGCAAAGAGAATATGACTTTTAATCATGACTTGATATTCATTCTTGCATACACATGATTTATAACAAAGACAAAGACACGATATGACACATATTAAGATTATTTCTATATGTTTATCGATATAGGGTTTCCCCTGGTTATAACTAGCAGGGCCCTGCCCTTTTGAATATGCACCCTGCCATTTTTTTCTGTCCCACTGTGCCCTGGCCTATCACAGAAATACATGTACATTTAAAAATATTTACAATGTTATAATTGTATTTGACATAAGGTACTTATCCTTACGTATGAAGAAATCATCATTGTTATGAAAGTAGGAACTAGAAGCTTTGACAAAAGAATAAACTAAAATAATGATTAAACAAACTAATGATTCATCCTTTGTTTTACAAGGACACACATGCACACGACTTGTTAAGCTACATACAGGAACAATAGGGACACAGCCGAATGATCTAATTTTATTTAATGAGTGCAATGCACATGTTTGTAATCCGTAACTCATTTAACATTGATTAAGATAAATGTGATGTTTCTCTGACATTTATTCATAAGATTCAGAGAGTTATCAAATATATTTTAGTACGTTAGGATTGACATAAGTATAAAGAAAACTGTTTCATTTACAGAAGGTAGCGCCGTGTTTATTCGAAAGATACTTTATAAAATGAATTTATATGTAAGTGCCCTATTGAAAGGTATTGTGCCCTTTTTAAAATAAATTTGTCCTGCCCTTTTTCCAACTTTCTTGAAACACTGCAACATGGTATTTAAAAAGGTCACCTAATCAACCTTTCCCAACATCCATCTAAACCAACTTTTCAATCTCATGTTAAACAGAAAACTTGTTGTTGATATTTGGAATATCTCTGTCGATTATACCTGTGTAATACTTGATTTCGAACATAAAAGTAACGCCTTTGGTTTTAAAAAAAAATCAATGTTAAATGTATGTAGGAGAATCTTGATAAATCAATTGAAACTATTATCTTACAAAAGCTAATATTGGTGTTTTGAAAAATATAACTTCAATTTTTTACAAAGTGTCTAGAATTGAAAGGTGTTATTCAAAAGGGTAATTATAATTTTTATATAATTAGTTAAATAAAAGTAAAAGCCATTACCAACATTTGATCATCATGTAACATTTGATAATTTGATATTTCAAAAATAACAAGCACGCAATGAAGAAGGTTTAACCTTATCCGACACTTATAGATTTATTATGTAATTTCAACATGGATTTGAAGGAAAATCATGAGCTGTTTTGGTCTCTTAAAGCCTTTTATGTAATTTTCTTTTCTAAATGCAAACATTTCTGGAAAATCTGGTACAAACTGGTACACGTTTACTGGCTGCAATTGGTTCATCATTTGAGGTTACTTCAAGCAAAGTTTACTTTCAAGTTTCGCTTGGGACTCCTTTCATGTTTCAGACATAGCCTACAGCATTCCTGTGGAACAAATTCAGTCACTTTCTAGCAGCAAATAAGGTTGGCTTGCATTCTTTGCATCTTGAATTTTCATAAATATTTGGAAAGTATGCGGGGTTTTTTCCATTTTACAGATAGAAAATTTGGCAGGGTTTCTTCTTATCTTCGTCTCTTATTTAATCTTCTTATAATAAAGTGAGATCTAATATTCAACATTTTTGTCATTTAAGTATTCCAGTTGTGTACTCATTGATTAAATTATATATATGGAAATTACATAGTGATAGGTAAATTACACCGTCGTTTAAAAGTAAATATTTTATTTGAAATCTAATGTCAATACATATAGTTATAATCTTCATTGATAAATAGGATAGTGTTTATCTGTTTTGCATACAGTCTTAAATATAGTTATTCATTTAGATCAAAGTACAAGAATAGTCACTTATAATGACTGAAGTAGAATTTAAATTAATTTTGTCAACTGTTATTGTAGTGACCATGTGTGCAATAACGATGCTGATTCTTTTTAATATAATATCATTATCTGGTCAATATGCCTTTTTAAGATTCAATTGATTTTCTTATCAGAGGCAATAGGAAACTATTGAAAGTATAGCTTAGCCATTCCAGTCATACGAATTTAGCTTTTTAGTCTGTTGGCAAAGCTTGTCTGACAAGTGTAACAGTATTACGGAAATAAAACCATGAGTCATACTATAAAGAAAAGGATCATTTATTGATAGAATTGAGTCATAACTCTACAATTGCTATCTCTGAAATAACTGCTGGCAAGTTCACATCAAAGAGATTGCTTGGTCACACGATCCTCACATAACAAATTACTTTGTGATTTTTTACTGTAGGGCGCCACTTTTATTTTGTTTGTTCTGCTTTTATTGAATGACAAGAAAATATTAACCTTCAAAGGAGTAAAAGGTTCTTTCATACTGAAAACAAATATGTTCCTCTGGGAAGTTGGTAAATGACTAATAAGTTAATGGTGTATAGTTCAGGCCATAACAGCTATCAAAGAACACCCGAAAATCAAAATTTGATCTATTATCTAAATGAACTTCTATTATAGTAGCATTATCCGTAGTGGTCTGTTTCTACTTGTACTATTTTTCAAACCAATCATTAAAAAACTATTCATAGCCCAAGACAAACCAACATGAAAAGACACTACTTACTAACTGTGTTACAAATGTAAATATCAGGAATGTATTAATTGTAATACGTTAGAAATAGTAAAACCTAACAAACTTATTGTAACTTATTCTAAGTCGGTGGTGTGTATATGAAAACATTTATCAGCAAACATTAGTTATTTTGACCTATGTGACATTTACTAAACTCAACTCATTGCAGAAAAACAACTGTTGCCGTTGGACAAGAAACCCAAAGCAAAAGGGTGGCTTTCAAAAATATCAAACAATTTAACGACCAGAATGACATTTGATCAGAGCAAAAACAATATGTTGTATAATCCGTCAAACCATTGGGTTCCATATTTATAAGATTTGATGACATAATTACTATAGTGCTAAGTACTGTTAACATTGTGTTTTATCATTACAGTTGATAACGTTGACATGATAATTATTTTGAAATAAGACAATACAAACCAACTAAAGTATTTCGTGTGAAAATTTACACCAAACATTTGAAGTTATACACAATCAATGTACTTGAACCAAAATGCAACATGTAACTAAACACCCATGTTGCCTAGAATAGTTTTACAAAGGAATCATTTCAAAATATGCCCCATTAACCCATAACTTCAGTTATCAACATAATATTGTTTTTACCTATTGAAAGCCCTTCCTCGAAACACAGTTACTTGAATATTAATGATACACATAACATAAGAGAACAATTAAACTTCCAAGACATATTTGAAACACTACAGAATGATAAATCATCTTGTTTTTTAAAAAAATATTTGAATCAGTAAAAAAAATGATATTTCTTTTGATGTTTACTTCGTGAATCCGGTGCATTAGTGGTTGTCATTAACTACCAAGACCAAGGACAAAAGAAGCATTCCGGAATGAAATGGTAGACAAGTTCATTCCACACAACACTCAAAAGGAAATGGCTTTAATGGACTTGTGTTGGAATCTGGAGGGTATAGGAATCTGCTACTTAAAAGAAAGTAAGATTGTATTTCATAAAAGGATTTGGTATGTCCATAACAATTGTCTCTGTGTCCTGGCATTGTTCCGGAAGTCAAAGGGACGACGGATTGATTCTATTTTAATACAAAGGTACAATTTTAGTCAGCTGTAGTCCAAATGACGCATAAGAAGGTATATTATAGCAGGCGGTGCCCTAATTAAGAGATTTAAGAGATGATTACCAAATCAAATTGAATTTTGAAGGTAAAGTTGCCAAGAGAAGATATTGACAAATAACATTGATAACATCGAGTTTAGATAGTATATTGAAAGAATTGGATTTTCTTGAAAACTCTGATTCAGAACAATATTGAACGATTTTGTATTGTAACATATATCTTTTTCGCAAACAAAATGTAACGTAAGCGTTTTCATATTATTGAACTTCAGATGTTGAAAATGAATCCAATTTAACATTTAAATGAATGAGCACTTCCAATTTACTCTTGGGTTATAACGTGATATAGACGTATGTTTCAACTTGATACATGGTTTTATAAACATTTATCATGAAACCTTTAACCAGTTTCATAAGGAAAATTAATAATAAACATATATACTGATTAAAGCAATTGAATATGAACTATCCTTAAACTGACTTGAGAGAATTACAGTATCAAAATATTAAGGACATGAGTAATGTCCCCATTATTTTTCATCCATACTTATCACTCCTTATGTATGCCATGACCTTATCCAGGCAAATTATGGCACGACCCAATGTCGGCCACAAAGACTCCATAAAGACCCAAAGTGCCATGTTTATGTCTCACCATGCCAAATATGTTGTCATTGAAGGTTACAGGACTCACTGATGTCCGGTCAATACAACTTGTTATCATCTTTTCCAGTAAGGCCGGAGGTAAAGCCGGACAATGATTACCACAGAACGGTGCTATTTAAAGGCGACTTAAACATGTCTTCATCCTGCATAGATGCCATGACCTTTTGAAGGAGACACTATTGACCCCTTTACTACTTTTCAAATGGGCATTTATTAACCAATACTCAGTTAATTCTAAAGGTTGATGTCAAAAGATGTAATGCATATCAAATGTGAAGAGCAAGGTATTTCGAAGTGGATTCAAAATAAAACCATAGGCGATTTGTTTTGTATTAAGTATTTCATCACAAAAAATGCAAACATATTTTTCTTGTCCATGAGAACATTTTCTTTCCATCAATTCGTGGTTACTGTTCTAAGGTATGTATTTTCTAAGGTAGAAGCTCGGGAAAGTCATAAATCTATCTAAATCACAATGTTTGTCTACTTTAGCTTCAAATAATGTCTAAGTAGCTTGATCGCAGGTTCCTGGTATTAGAATACCAATGTCTTGTGATATGCACAACCTATCTCATACATTTGTACTTAAAATATCACTCTCTATACAATGTGAACAAATGTTTTCATTTATTTTTGCTCAATTCTATTGGTAACCTTTAATGAAGGGACTGACTTACAGTTTCATGAAATTAAGGTATCTCATGTAATGCATTAAACAATTCAAAGAAGATACACAAGAAGTTGGTCTGTTTCTGGTAAGAACTATTTTATAGATGAAAACAAAGCCATCAGTGTATCAGGTTCCATTTTATAATGCCTGGATTAAAAAGAATAATAGCACGGAATTCTAGTTAATTCATATCAAGTTACATTGGTCATTTTCATCCTGTGAACTAATATAAAAATTGAGCTAATTGTAAATATAAACAGAACAGAAACGAATAATGCAATGTTTATCACGACTTGACTGACACAATGAATGCCTTGTTTTACATATGTGCTGTTTTGAAAACATCGTGAGAATGTTGTGTTGCATGATGGAAAATCGTCATGTTATATATATTCCATGTTTATTTGAATATCAATTGCCCATCTATAGCTCTTTCGTAACGCTACTCATAATATTTAATTATTTTACAGAAAAGCCACATATATGATAGTAAAACATTTATCAGATATGTTATTAAAAAGAAAGAGGCAAATAGTGTGTTAACATTATTTCCCTTATACCAAGAGGTTTCCCTGACATTTTACTTTTTCTTTAAACCATAATTGCCATTCAGAAAAGAATCTTTGTTGGCATCATACTTTGCAGAAACATGAACAGCACAAAATAATTTCATTTTATGATATCCACACTGAAATTAATATGCATCTGGAGTTTTTATGGGAATAAAATCAGTTTTGAAAGTTTTGGACTAACACCTGATCATACACTACATCACGATCTGTCTATGGTTGTTAGCTTTTAAACTTTAGAGAACACTAGAAACACATTTTAAGTTATACTCAACTGTTAAACAGTCTATTTTTAGAAAACCGTTGTATGTGAAGATACTGTCGAATTAATGTATTTATAAAATTCAGAAGATAGATGTCATTAATGAATAGATATAAATGTCACTTGTCTTTTTGATTTTCAGCATTACACACACCTGTGTGCATTCGATATAAATCATTTTATTGATGAAATGTAAAAGGCTCTCATACCATATGATGTCATTCTAATGGCACTCACATTTTCCAATCTGCCTTATCATCCACACCTTCATACACAAAGATCCGATTCCAACCATACAAGCATCAACACAAGTCAACACAATCTACTGGTTGATTTTGAACATACTAGTTATTTACTTGGCTTAAACATCAGATCAATGACAACAACGTGTTCAATTTACACATTACCATCTGCTAAATCTTTCACTCAAAACAATAGGCATCAAGAAATTTGTAAAAGTTACTGAAGTTGTCGGTGTTTGATGACTGATCAGGTAATGTCTTAATTAAATGGTCAAATCCGGTGAGGTCATAGGCAGGGTCTGATGAGGTCACCGGTCAAATTAGGAAAGGTCGACAAGTGCCAACAACATGCGATCAATCTCAAACTCTCATTAAAACACATTTCATCTGCAAGTGGGTGTTGTGACTGAAGTCATATGTCTAGCAGCCTTTTGTATTTGTATAAATAGAATTGCTAATGACAATGTTCGTTCATTACTTCGGATAATTCTGCAGATTCAACATGTTATCTGAAATAACAAGGTTTGTTCAGAAAGTAAACTAGAAAACACAATTAAAAGAAATTCAAGTTTGACAGAAAATTTTATCTTTTTGAAGTATTCATTTAAATAAACCCTTGAAAGAAACTGGTAAGATATTATAGAAAAGTTTATTTACAATATAAGGTGATTTTGAATTTTATGTAGTAAATGTGTTTCCTAACTGGCACTGAGATGGAATATTTAATGATGAATGGAGTGTATGGTTCGGTACAATCACCAGTCTTCAAAATACATGACTCACATATGTACACTGGACATTCAAATATGATTAAAAAGTAGAAAGAATTGCAGTAAAGATGAAGCATTCATGTTACCTACTGATAGCTTAATCACATCTGAAGTAGCCATGTATCATCGATTGTAAATTATTTTTTAAATGTTTTATAAATATATAAATTCATCGAAAAAAATCTGCAAAATATAAGTTTGAATCAATTGCCATTGATTAAGCAAGTTGTTACAAGACTCCTTTCGTTTGTCTCGTCTGATATGGTTGCAACTATTGACAGAGGAATAAATAAATTTAGTTTTTGCTGACAGTTTTGGCAAATCGTTTTAGGTAAATACATTATTCACCCTTCAACATTTAAAAACATACACAAGGCGATTATATTTTCCTATACTAATATTGATAATGATAAAACTTTTATTATGTGTTTTCACTTTACATTGAGTAGATCAGAATCTTTAAAACGTTGAGCTGTTCAATAATTCAATTCCTCACGAAAAAAAAAGAATGTAAATATCCTCATGTCCGTACCTCTCTATAAATAAAAAAACCTAGATATATCGCCATTGGTCGATGTTACTTAATACACTTACGCACACTGATATTTCTCAGACGCACACCTACTGCATATCTTTCGATATTACTTACGATCCTTACTCACGTAATCTATCTATAATTTGTTTGAAAAAATATACGTATTTTGGCTATAAAATTCATTTAACAAAGGTATTTATATAATACTCGCATAAGCCACTATAAGGGCTTTATCTAAATTTTGCATACACAACCTGAAGAGGGAAAACGTTTTGAATTTCAAAATATCCCATTTTGTGCAAAATCGACTATAAGTGACTTCGCTTTTTCATTATATATTGAAGGTCAATTATAAAGTGTATTACGTATTTCATTACGTAGGTAGAAAGCTATAATTAGGGATTATGTCCATATTTTATAAACTCCATTGGTCATATATAAGTCATCAACTGATTCATTACTCAGTGTGTAATATAGAATTATTTAAAATGCAATCTCGAGGTTCATTTTAAACACGTAAAAGTTGTTATTTGTTTCATATACTTGTAATTTCAAGCTTTAGGTGTTGAATTCCATCGTCTTATCTTGTTTAGACCGAAACTCCGGATTTAATTACCCTATTTCTGTTTTTGTCCTAAAATACTTATTTTGCCAATGATACTACAAACATGTCAATTGTAGATATCACCTGAGAAAATACCAGTTAATGTATAATTTATAAATATTTCATATACAAACTCCAAATACATTTCATAAGAGGTCACAGTTTTAACTTCTTAATTATCTAAATTTTCTAAAGTTATTTAAAGCTTTGGATGGTGAGATAAATCTTTCTATGTTTCTTTAGGTCAAAACTCCACATTCAAATAGCTTCTTTGACTGATTTCCTAAGTTAACAATTCTGCTAATGACGCTTCACATTTCTTCCTTTCGACACAGGGGCCAAGGTTCGTTTTATTGAACATCCAAGAACTAGTCACGTGCTAGAGACTGACATAAAGCCATGTCAATATGATATGGTATTAGTTGATTAATTTGAAAGGATTGCAACATTGCGGTATTACGTGCACATTACGTGTTTAGAGGATATCAATTCTCCCATTTATCTTCTTTTTTTGCTATATAGGAACATTTACATTGCATTTGCATGGCGTTATTGGACATCTATGCAAGAAATTCATTCTAATGCAGCGAGTACGGATCTTTATGGATGAATGCTTTTAGTATTTCGTTTATTGTTATCAAAATTGGATGACATTTCTCATATGAATAAGGCCCGGATCCAGTGGCAACTTGACCTCCATTTAATCCAGACACAAGATCAGCTTCTCATTCCGGTTAAACGATGGTATGCAATTGTCACTGGTCGTTATCTTTTTGAAATTATAGCCCTAAGATCCCTAAAGCCATAACTTAGAGAACGAATAAACTATTAAAATTACTGACAGCAAGTCATATGGATTTTACATTATACCTATATAGATTCCTTTGTTCTCGAACTTGATTTTTTATCTTTCAAAATATTACAACGTGAACTTGGCAAATTTACAAATATTATGAAATTAACAATTGTGAATAACGAAGACCTTCTGCAAGTGACTCCGTATTCTAGTATTGCCATGACCTCAGACTATCCAGAGTTCAACGTCCACTAGTGGTTAATCAATAAACCTTTACAGAAAGTTGATTAATCGCCCCAGAAGGGTATAAGGGGATATATGACAACTTGCATGTATGGCGGTTATTGACGGAACCCCATGCATGATTCTGTCTTTATCCACCATGTACCTATACTGGACAAAATAAGTTAGGGATTTTAATGAATAATATTTTATTAAGATAAATATTTATAATTTAAAAATTTCAAAATATCCCTTACCATTTTTGTCCAGTTTATAACGGACACACATGGCACTTATCTAGGGTTATAATGGCTTGTAACTTGTATGAGAGATTCATTTCTGTAAAACAAAAATAGATAAAAACGAGGCCATTATCCATTCCTTAAAGTTTTTTGACTTGTGATACATTATGCAAAATACAGTTGTACAACCTTCTCTAAGTTTATCATAAGCGAAGCGTATGCAGAACAGTGGTCATAAAGATGTGAACACAACAAAGACCATTTTTAAATCTTACCAAATAACTATGATAAAACTTGAAGTATACCGTAGGATATAACAAAACAATAGTTTTAGAATTTTTTAGATAATTTCTTCACAAAAAATGCATCAATCATATCCTTAGAATTGCTATCACACTAATTAACCAAAGGAGGACCCAAAATAGAAACACTCTGTTTAACTTAGTCATTGCCAAGTATCAAAACTACAAGAAAATAGCCATTTTTATTAATAATATAGATGAAGGCTGTGGAAGGAAAGTTCTAAATCAGGAGGGAAAATTTTAATGAAATATTTTCAGAACACGTTACAATTAAAATTAGGCCAAAGACAGAATGAAGATAGGGCATATTGCCTCTATGGTTCGATTATATGTACTTACATGTATGTTCATAATTTCAGAAATATTTTGTAAGATATTCAATCCAAAATCTAAAATCTAAATGAACCCAATTAAGCTTTTGACTTTTTGTTTATATATTAGTCAACATTATTTCATTTTTCTCAGCAAAGGTCAATGACATTATATGACACCACATTAATGAAACCAATCCATTTTATACAAAGCAGAGAATAGATTTTTATTTTAAATTTAATCAAAATGAATATTCATAACAATCTTTCTTTCAAGAAACCTTTTAGGTACAAATGACCTTATCATTTTACTGTAACATTTCATATGTAATTTCCCCCCAACCTGTACGAAGTATTTCAATGATGTATCTTGATAACGATCAGTACATTTTTTAGTATACATTAATCTAATGTCAGTTACATTAAACATAAGTAAAAAATGATCAAAGGAAACAAGGAAACTATTTCTGTCTTTACGGCTTATGACCGTTTCACTATGGAATAAGATTTTAGTTATAATGAAATGGGGAAAAAATAGTTTACTCATGTACATATTCATTCTTCCTCTTCCTACATCTCTTGTCAGGTAAAAGACCTCATTTCATTTCATTGGTGTTAATGAATAGTATAAAGGTGGCTAAAGTGATAAAATAAAAAATTCTGCATAGAAAATCCCCATTAAAATAAAAACACTTTGCCGTGTCACATATATAAAATCGTTTCGAAGAGAGCTAAACATCTATGTTGTATTATTAACCATTTCTAATCTACCAAATATTAATATACCTGGTAAATTATAATTAACTGTAGTTGATTACTTGAATAATGCCAAAAATACACCATATTGTTTAGTCAAACGTAGCGGAAAATTCCATTCTTTGTTTTCATTTTCCAAGCACTCAATGATTTTCAAAACAATTATATGGGATAAAGAGAATGATATTGTCACAGAAAAGCTCAGTTCTTCATTTACCACTGCGCTATCCTTCCCGCCTACAAGTGAAAGGGAAACGATTCTGCTAACCTTTAGCATAGCATGTATATAAATGTAAGTTCAGAATCACAAAATTTGTTTCTTCCTTTAGATACTAGATAGATAATTAGTTAAAGGTTTACTGTTAGGCCATTATATTTCTCTCAATCGGATGTGTCACCTGATTTGAAGTCATATATCTTGTTTTCAATCCTTTCGTTCAAATATGACCAAATAGTTTGTAAGAAACACGACAAAATAAAAGAGAACCTTTTAACATAGAAAGCTATATTGCCTTATAGAACTTGAATAAGGTAATAAACACATTGTTCAGGGGTAGTCTGTTGCATTTTTAAAAGAAAAATCAGTTCTAGTATTTGCTTGCAGAGAGCCAACCATATGTCTCAAGGATATATACATAGTTGGTAACGTTTCAGGAACATCCTCAAAAGCACATTTATGAGGCTTTGTCTAACCATGAGACAAAATATCAATTATGCTTGTTTTATCCTCAGACTATAATGATAAAGTGGGTGTATTCTTGTTGAAAATAGAATGCTAGTCATTAAGCTTCATATCTAATCATGTTTGCTGAAGGAGAAAGCAACTACGTCGAATTGTAGTGCTTTTCTAATGTACAAATAATGTGTTGCATGCGTCCTTATTACCAGGCGAAAGGAGATACATGTACCTTACACTGAAACCCGTTTCATAGCTTATGCCATTGATTCAACCTTATTAACTACAATAATGAATAATATAGTGTATATGGTATCATTATGGGATAATTATGCCTTGATACAATATGTTCAAATATAATTTGTTTTAAATTAACAAGTTTTCTTATCCAATAATGTACAATATCAAACGTCTCCAAGGTACAGTAACCAAATATATCGATAAAAAAAGGTTCATTTGCGTTTCTTAGTAACGTCCACAAAATTTTTAAACCCAAACCCATAAAAACATCTTATCTGTCAGTACCAGCTAAAAAACAAAAATGTCCGAGAGATAATAGCCTAAATCATGATGGCCTTGATGCTTGTCAGAAAAGTCATCAACTATGATAATGTTCATGCAAGAACATATTTAACATTACTTTCCACTGAAAACCAAAAGAAGAAATGCGTCCATGCCCAAAAGGGAAAACAGCCAATTTGAGTTTTTCAGTGTCCCATTATGAATCCGGCACCACAAGTTATTAAAGATAAGTAACCGAGCTTCATTGATACAGACCATTCATGCTAACACATTAGAAACCGCCAATGTCTGACGTTGTAAAGCTGTTCCGTTGCCAGATTTTATCAACGATAATGATCATTACAACTGTTCACGAAGCATCGTAATTGGTGTTCCTGCCTTTCGAGAATTTTGTTGTACTCTGGTGTAAGCCAATGCTGATTTCTTAAATTTGATAATAATAGACAGTTTTAGGTAAACCAGTTTGTGAAGCAAACGGTCGTTATGATGGTTTATGCATTACGATGAAGGGTGGAACTGCCCTTAGTCTGAAAATCTTGTTAAGAAGGAGCAAATTATGTCACAGTCGAAAGCCATATTGCCAAGAACGCATGCATTCATTTTTAAGCGAATTACTTTATTGTTCATAGTGAGAATATGTCAATTAGCTGCCCAATGATTTCAAATTTCAAATCGGCGTGTACAGTTGTACATAAGTTTTAAGTCAATGAATTAAGCACATTAAGTTAACATTACTTTATATCTCTGTGCATAGTGCCCGGAACATCATGTATTATTTATATTATTTGTACAAAGATCACGCGATATGGACAAACAAAATATAGTTGCGAAAGTAAATGGATAACAATAGTCCTTAGATCCATTATCCATGGAATATTTGTTCCCGTGGGTGACGCTCTGAAAGAAACATGGCACCTTTTCCATATCGTTATGTGATCACAATATTCAGTATTTACATTGAATATATCAGTAGTGATTATTTTCGAATTATTGAGCAGTATTCTCTGTTAAATGGTGCAATGGCATTAAAGAATTTTGAAAGAAAAGCAAAACAGTTTTTCGAGTTCATCTAGTGTTTGCAAAAAATGAGGAGGATATATATATTTGGTTTGAATAAGAGTTTTTCATACAGATATTTCGAATCTTCCCTAAAAAGTAAGTAACAATATGTAATACTATATTTTCAAAATTGCTATTATCATAAAATCGTTTTGTAATTACTTGTTGAGGTAGGAGTACCGGTAAACTGCACGCTTCAGTGACATGACAAAGTTCACCAAATATCTCCAAATAGGATTGATAATCCAAAAGACATTATGCAAGATTATGCATAATTTTCTTCTTTTATTATTTATCGTAGTATACTGTAACCTACATGTAATTTCAGATACGCAATTAATATACAAAAGACGTTAACACAATCAACAGTCATAAAACATTCACTAGACATTACGTGACGTGACAATGACTTAATGACAATAAAGCAATATATACTATCTTTATTTGCGGCATGAATTTTTTACTGAGACATATTTAGTACCACTTACTATTTTTATCAGCAATAAATCATACAGTTACCCTTTGCTGAAATAAAGTAAATTTATCTATATGAAACCAGTCTTTATGAAAATCTTTCTGCTATTTCTAAAATAAATATATGGCTGATAATATACTAGTATGGTAGATTCAATTGATTGATAATACAGTTGTATCGAATTAAGGAAAATCGAACAAACTCTCAATCTTTGCAAATTTATCGTGTTCATTTTGTGCCTTTTTCATCGTTATACATGAAACTATAAATAAACACCATAAACCAACCTGTGAGTCAGGTCCAAAATTAAAAACAGCTTTTGAGATACTGGAAGGAGTTGTCATGTGAAAATTGTACGTAAATTGCAGTTTTCACTCTATTGGTTATAGGTTTACTTCAAGGAGTATTTCATTTTGGAGTCGAGATTATGTTTGAATCATATTCCATTGCAATAAAACAGAACAGAATGTCAAACAGAACGTTTTAAACAATCCATGATTGAACTACAGAAATGCAATATGTTTGAAACAAAGAGGCTCATGCAAAAATTATTCAGAAATGTTATCACAATATAATTTCTTAAAAAGAAGTAGACGTCTTATTATGGAATGGAAAAAAACTTAAATGACAACAATCGAACATTTCACCACTTGAAAGGTTTAACATGTGATTAAGAAGTTAAACTTTATTAAAACAAGCATAACATACTAAGATGGTTTTCAAAACTTGTTCATGGTGTTCATTAGTATAGGTCAGCGTTTAGTAGTATACCATTTGAAGATGAACAATACTATACAGGTTTTGTGTACGGTGAATCTTCTAAATTTCTATTTAAGTGAAAATACTGAAAACGTTGTCATGAGAGTAAATGCAAGGTTTTGTTAGAATTTCATCGTCAAACTATATATTAAGTTAAAGACACAATACCAACAAGCATACTATAGCTACCATTTACTCATTGCGGCAGCAGTCAGTACCGCCAATACAATACTTTTTAACCTCAATATCCTTCTGTTTTGAACCTCTTTGGTCTCTTTAAATTGGGACCGGATAGTGCAGCAGTTATAGCGCATTCGGTTTCGGATAAAGATGTCAGGGGTTCGAATCCCAACAGGGGCTCGGCAACTTTGTCTGCAATAGAGAAGTGTTCTACACTTTGTAAGGTTTGGGTGCATTGCTATAGTTAAATTCAGCGCAGCGAGGCACGCAGAAACTGAAAGCATTAGCTTTAAAAGTGGATAGAGAATGATCATAAGATACAGGCCGACACTGTCATGGGAATACACTTCCTGCCTATTTGGGGGAAGGGACGAGATTCACCGTTTGAAGAAACTTCAAAACTTCGACTTTAGCAAATTTATGTTACATGTTTTCCTAGAAGCAATATTTGTGAGGGAGTCTCAGTTCTAAACTGTCCTCAAGAAACACTTTCCTATTTTGGTCACAGACTTTCTTAGATTCTTTGCATCTTCAAACATCGTTTTAAACCATGTTTGTGGCATTAGAGTTTAGAAATATCATTACGGCCTCGGGAAATCGTACCTGAAACAAATTATCTAAAAAGTTAAGATCTTTCTTTGATTTTTCTCTGTCAAGTAATTAATGCTAGGATGTTTTATCATCCACATTGGCTTCCTGTCATAAATAACATATTCTTCACCATTCAATCAAAATGGATTGAAAATAATGTTAGAGCAAGATGCTTTTATAGTAACATTCAGTCATCATGAAATTCTGATAAATTAATAAAACTTCTTGAATAAGGAATGATTTCTTTAACAGTATGCTTTTTCTAACCTCAAGGTCAATTCAAATAGTTTCATATCCAAAACTTATACATGTACAACACTAAATAATTCTTCATTAATGAGTATAATATCATTTAATAGGTATATTTCTATCTATGGTTATTTCGAAACTGTGAAAAGAACTTAAACAAGTTATGATCATGTTTCAGCAAACACGATTCTGTTCTTGAAGAGGAAAGCGATGGTATTGACAAAGAAAATTACTTTGTGAGCCAAAAATACCCATATTTCAGACGTTTCATAACCAATAAGGTAATGATGTTTTCTAGAAGGGTTATTGCAGACTAAAACGTGTGTTTAAGTCTCCTGAGGAAAATCTATTTTGAAAGCAAAATATCAGACAGTCGTCTCCAGGGAGACTTGAAAGGTTGCTTATCAGTAAAAACGTCTAGAATAAAACACGAAAGTTTCAGCTTGTCCCCATAACAAATTCAACATATATTTGTACATATCTACATATGATTGCATTGCATGATGTTCCTCACATGATCTGTGTATTGAGACGGGGCGCTATGTCAACATAGCTCGTGAAGAAAGAATATGTAATCTTTGTCACTTGAATTTAATAGAAGATGAATACCATTTCTTACTTATTTGTCCTGTTTATTCACATCTTAGGGACAAATACTTGAAAGCATATTATTTCAGATATCCTAATATAAACAAATTCGTGGCATTGTTGTCAAGTACAAATAGTAATATTCTTCAGAATGTTTCTATGTATATATTCTATGCCTCTTTATGCAGACATGATATGATGAATACTTAGATTAGAATTAATTGTATTCATGTTTATACAAAATGCGGATATTATTTGGTATGATGTATATCATGATTTAACGTTACATCCATTGTAATAATAATGTATTCAACAAATGTACTACAGGCCTGTGGCCTATAAGTATTGAATAAAGTGATAGATGATTGCATTGATTTGATGAGCAATTTTAATGATTGTAGAGAATAAAGGCATTTTGTGCTTAGCGCAAAAATGCCTCAGAAGAATTTGATTTAGTCAACGAATAAACAATGGTGATGTTGAATGCGTTATGCAGTTGACATTTCATTATACTTTGTATAGATCAATGTACTGATGAGGATGTCCAGTAATTCAGAATATAACTTGTTCATTGTAACGATATTTAACTGAAACAATACTAAGAGGTAACGAAGTGATATCATATTAGTGAAATTTACTATTTTACAATTTTATACTAATAATGATATACAAACAACTCCCCTGAACAACAATTCTATCCTTTTAACAATCGTATTTAATGAGTTTTGCACAAAACAAATAGTTCGATCAGCTTTAGTCTGTAGGCCAGACCCTGAAATAAGTCATAAGCCTAAGCAAGTCTATTAAAATACTTGAGCGCTTGATTTCAGTCTCCTTTTCATTTAATTTAATATTTTTAAAAATTTTGACTAACTGACACATTTTCATTTCAGAGTCTGAATGTTAGACTAGATCAGCTTCTATCACGACTATTGAAATTGACAAAACAAAACTTTTTTTTGAACATGTTTGGTGTAACGTGGGTTGATATTCCCAAAGAGTTAGGACTTCCTCGTATATTATATATTATATCATATATATCAATGTAAATAGTCATAATGCAAAACATAAATGCATCAAGTTCAATAGCATAAATGTATCCCAGAAATAAAGTAGACACATTGCTTAACTCAACATTACTGTGAGCAATTGAATATGTGAGAACTAAGTAAAAGTATCATCATAACTTCTTGGTTTCTTTTATACATAAACAAATGATGATAATTAATATCGCGTATGCAATGGTAGGCAAACATAAGTGAACAATTCATCTTCTTTTGGATATTTCGAGTATTTCAAATTTGTAATGTTATCCTTCATAAAAGAAATTATTCTTGTAACTAAATTGTGATACCGATAATGCTCTCATCGACTTCTGTGCACTAGCAGATGTGTATTAACTATACCAATTCAAGGACGTAAGAACCATTCAGCAGTGATACGGCAGACAGATAAACGGCTTAGTTTTCAATGGCTTCTAAGCACTTATGCTACAATCAGCAAGTAATCTGACTCTACTATCAAATAGAAAGCATGATTGGATTTGATAAGGGAAGTTGATACATTGATAATAAATTGTCACTGAAGCCTGGAATTTTTACGGAAGGAACGTGGACGATGGAATGGTATATATTCTAGTTATAAAGGGCTCCGACGATTCGACAAGAGCAGACAAAATGATACACATCTATTTTATCCAGCTAGTACATTATAAGAGACAGTACGTTCACTATAGGGTATTCAAGCGCTAATAATTAAATTGATTGAAAAGAAAGTTATACGAGAGAGTTATTATGCTTTTCCTATGATATTTCTTTTAATTCAGATATTTCACTAAAGTTAGTGTTTTAGTGTTAATAATCCCCTTTGAACATGTACTTACAATTAAATTAGACAAGTACGGATGTCAGGTTTTAAAAATCAATAACAGTTATGGATGGCAAGAATAACTATTGCAGTGAGTTATTGATTACCCCCACTTTGACAAAATTTAACCATTCCTAGTTTTAAGTCGTCATAGAGTTGTGAGGTATATCATGGAACATGCCAATTTAAATCTCAAATCTTAATTGAATAAACTAGGAAGAATACTAAAATTTAATCGATTACCTAATAAGTTCTTAAATAACAGTTTTTGTGTTAAATTGTAAGTTAAGTTTGTGAATTTTTCAAAGCATGATCATTGCATTTACCCGTAGTTTGAAAATGGAATCGTCCAACAACACCTGTATCTAATAAGTTCTTATATAACAGTTTTTGTGTTAGATTGTAAGTTAAGTTTGTGAATTTTTCAATAGCATGATGATTGCATTTAACACCTATTTTGAAAATGGAATCGTCCAACAACACCTGTTGCACACAAATTCTGTACAAGGTTGGACTGGTGCTTTCTTAAATATCAGAACATACATGATAACAGACAACAACTACCAGTTGAAATATACCTGAAAAGGTCAAGACATAAGATAAAGTACACACATAATAAAACAGTTGTCTTTTACTGAAAACGTCTTTTACTTTCATTTAGAAAACACATGTGTAGTGTTTGATAAAACAAATGCATTTCGTTCTTCCTTTATCTATGGTTCACTCATCCAAAGTGTTATTCATGTGAACTTTAGCGGAGTCCTGGAAAATGAAGCGACAACATACATACAACGTCTATAACAAAAATGCCAGAATGCCCTAGGTATCACTCTAACGTCTGAGCATACTAAGTATGATGTTCTTGAAGGTTGTTGGTGTCATCGGAGTCTGTTCAATACAACCTCGGCTCTTCTTACCCTGTTGAGCTAGAGGCAAAGATTGTTGCTGATTATGGCACGACAAAGCTATATCAAGCGGACATAAACATCCTCGAAACGAAAATTGGCTTGAACTTCCTCAGGAGATGCTTTTTACCACATTTATGACCATCGGTTACTTCTTTGGTTTATATCAAAGTGATTGGTTCTATGTGGTCCAGTAATCTATATTCAATAATGATAACATACCGGCATGAAAGAGAAGGTTGCTAGGTGTAGGATAAAACATGACCAGCAGTCATAATTGAAAAACAAGCAAGATACCCGCGGGAAATGTCAACGGACCGATGGTACACATAATAACGATGGATTATATGTCATACAGGAGTTTTTATTCAAACTATAATAACGACATGAAGTTTAATATGTCAGCAGTGTTTCAGTTATAAAACGTCCCTATATTTGTTTTCTTAATAATGATCTTACTTGTTAGAACAAAAAAGAAATTAATATTACTGTAGTGTTTACATATATTTTTTTTTCTTCATGCAAGTTTAATAAATGTTATAAAGGTTCAATAGGTTGTATGCAGATAATTTGATGGCGACCTAAAAAAGAGCACATTCATCTTCTTGTATTAGGCTGGCTCTAAAGATCACTCAGATGTAATAATTCAGTAACAAGAAAAAATGATTTACGGTATTGAAGATAAGTTATTGGTCAATGAGTGATTCATAACTATTAAAAAGATGTTGTGTCATGACATGTCATTTGACATATGTTTGCATTTCTTATGTATATTTGCTAATTGAAGAAATCATATTTACGTTCATTTAGATATGACAAGGATAATCAAACTACTGACCTTATTTAGTTTTAAATTGTCATGAAATACTGTTAAACGTTTGATAAGAACTTTTCAGAAAATATACTCTCGCAGTTGTACATTTGAGAAAATATTAATCTATAAACTTAATTAAGGGCATGACTGACTTGTAGAATATGAATGCCTATACGAGATACCCATTATTTAGATGTTTGCATACCTCTGTATTTCTCAATGTGATGAAGATGGTCAGCATCTATACATATATATATATAATGCATCTCATGCAAAAATATGAAGAGTGATCGAAAATTTGAGTAATGATTTTAAGTGACTCTAAACTTCCAAGTTGTATATTATCAGTACGAGTACACATGTGAAGAGTGACAAAAACTTGAGCAAGGATTTCAATTGACTCTAAGTACCAGGTCGTAAAGTAGTAGTACGATTACACAATGTGATTCACAATTCCATGCTTCGTAAGCAAAAGCGCGAGTCTGTACTAAAGTCGGTAAGTATTCATTTAGGTTTCTTAATATAAAGGTGTTTCCATCACAGAGAAAGAAACGTACAACAGGTTTCCTGGGTTATAACTATTGGACGCAATTCTTCTTACCTTTTAACGTAATCCAGTTATGATAAGATGATGAGAAGATTAATGTTCCGATTCTCATTACGATAAACACCTTAACTCCCTTAGGTCTTCATTCTATGTGTACAAACTCTCTTTTTCTGGTCACAATGACAAAAGGCTGTCGGGACCAGCTAATTGCGTGATGAAGATTTTAACCCTAATCAATATGATACAATATTAATTGGAAATGATTACAACATTACGTGCACACTTATCCTAGCCGGGATTGATTGCTGCTCGACAGGAATGTTTCCTATCCTGAAGCAATTAGTCAATGCCTAAATATGACAGCTGTGGTTTAGCAAATTCAGTGGTGATTGGTATAAAGCCTTTTCTTATGTTATCACGTTACATGAAGTACTATGTAAATAATATGGATGATAAGTGGTCCATATTAGAAGGCTCTTGAACTTCCAGTCATGACATTGAGCTTGAAATTGAGAATCGAAATTGGAAGCCATACAAATGGAAGAAAGTATTGCAACACCGAGTCATTCTTTATTTCTTCTTATGTTTCGCAAACCATTGGAACATATGAAGGTTTTCCAATTATAAGAGACAACAATAATACTCATGGCGCTTTGAGCATGCTTTGTCATGGATATATGCGCGGTATAAGAATGCTATTATTATTATAATTATAATTATTATTATTATCATTATTATTATTATCATTATTATCATTATTATTACTTCTGACAAACGCATTAGCAAAACGGAATGGAACTTATCCCTCACAGACACCCCAGCGTCTCGTTCAGTAAATGAGATTTCCGCCAACTAATTGTTCTCATGGGGTCAACATCGCAATAGTGACTTGAAAATTCGACATTCAACTCTGAATCGAACATTTCTGCTTCACTAAAACAGTTTTTACTAATTTTAAATTGACTGTTTAACAAGCGTAACTTCAATTACTGTTTTTAGAAACAATTATAATTAATTTCGAAAGAATTTGTTTACATATTTGGGTACGTGAGTTAACCTTGAACAAAAACTGTATATTCATTAGATCCTAATTATTCTATTTATTTTGTTACGATAGTCATTTGAAAGTCAGGTGATGCAATACTTATTTCCAGGTGTATATATTTACAAAGCTTTTTATGCCGAGAATAGATTTTTTAACAAGTGCAATGAACTTTTTTTACAGTTTTATTTTCGTATCTTAATTTTATTATGATAGCAGAGGAAAAGTGACGATATATCTGCCCTCAGCTACAATGCCCAATTTGTATGGACATTTACAACTTATGCTTCCACTAGGCTGAATGTTGTCCATTTAATGATTTGTTGAGGCTAATGTGTTAGTATGAATGGAATTTCATAAAATGTAATCCTAATTACTACATTGGTAAAGAATGAATCCAGCCTTGCTAAATCATCAACCTATGGCCATTTATAAGGAAGCCTTATATATGGCTGCTGATTATAAGAGAGGGGTAGCGAATGTTAATTTTGAAACATTAAGGGCATGGAGCCTTTTGATGGAATCTGATGCATGGTTCTGTCTGTGAATAACCTGTGATCCTATGGCACCAGTTCCTGTTATTCCAATCGATATATATTTTCATTTAAAGGGCCACAGAATATGTTGTTGGGGTCAAATATGTCAAAGTTCATAAATGGTGTTATTTCATCGACAAGTAGTGGTTGTTCCTGAAAATTAACATATCAGTACTTATCAGTTAGCATAGTGACAATAAATAGGGAAAAAAGTTACGATATATGAATTTGGGAAGCCAAGATACCTGTACAGCAATACGTAAGTGTAGAATTCTAAAATTTGTAGAAACATAATATCAACTTCACTTATTGAAGTATTTACAGGTATGTTTTTAAAAATGACTTAATCTTTCATCATCTAACTGGAGATGTATCATAGCATATTTATTTCATAAATCGTAATGTTTTAAGTTCATCAACCTAATTGAATATCCATATATTAATTTCATATGACAACACATTTCATAACTGCTATAGGCAATATTATGCCGATTACGTTAAGTAATAACATACCACTATTCATAACTTTGGTTTCACTGACATTTTAAGTTTATAACAAAATGCTCATTAAAGATTGATAAGTGAAAAGTTTTTGTAGAGTTGATTCAGTCAATCAGTGCATCAAGATTTTACAGACTGGAATTTGATTTGATTTGCAAAATAAAAATTCAGTTCAGGGATTGAATATTTGCTTACATAAAGCACCTATTGAAATAGATTTTAATTGAAAATAACTTATGTTACACATCATGAAGTACCTGAACATAATATTATGTCATGAATCATCATGGTCATCAATTAAATTAGGCCTGGTTTAATAATAATAATAGTAATAATAATAATAATAATAATAATGTGGATATCAATAGGGCGCCTTTTCCACGTCCTAAGACATGCTCAAAGCGCTACCTACATCATTACCCTGAAGGAAGTGTACTTTCAAAGCTGCTACTAAGCGCTAAGCGCGACCGTATAGGTCCGTACAACCCTATATTCAGGTACTCGTCTTAACAGCTGGGTGGACTGAGTGCAAAGTGGATGAAGCGCCTTGCCCAAGGACACAACACAGTTTTGGACCCAGGTCAAAAATTTTAGATTCGAACCCGAGTCGTCGGCGTGAAGGGCCAGCACGCTAACCACTACACCACAGTGGTTTGGATTGCTCTTAGTGCAAGGGTTTATTTCATTTTTCCTTGTGATGAAATGTATGGTTAGTAATTGGCCATAAATGTGCAACATTAAGAACGAGACGATTTAGCTATACAACTATCTAAATTCCCTGACATGCAAAAGTTCTTACACCTTGTCCTGTTTACGCGTTTCGTGCCATTATTTATTCAAATCTGTATTGAGTTTTTGTTCTGTAAATAAGGGATACTAATTTTTATTTACCATTTTAATACAAACAATTGCATTGGCTTAATCCTCTTCAAACATGATATGATTATTCGTCATTGACAAAATATTAAAAAACTTGACTAGTTTTCTTGAAAACTCTGGTTTAAGAATTACAAACATAAAACCAAGGACATTGTAACAAGATCGTTTCTATCTTTCCGGTTTCATAGATGATTGGAGATCGAACTTATGTAATAAATATGTAACTGATTTAACAGATTATCTATATTAACAATATTCTCACCAGAACAACTATAGGTTGTTGAATGGTTTAGAAAATCAATCACTTATGAAAATCGCTCTAACACAGAAGCAAGTAAAGTGACGTACTTATTATATAAAAATACCCATTGTAGTATAATTAAACTCTTGAAAGATTAAATGTAATCAAGAGTGTTACTTAACCCTTGGTAATGTACAGAACAATAAATAACAGATTTTTAAAATGAATTCTGTATATTTGCTCAATTTTAACCACCGGATGTGCGGGCAAAGATATATTCCTGCAAGGACACGTCAGACAGCGCGATCTATCACAGTGTACAATAAAGAAGGCTTTGGGGCATTATTGTTTGCATCAGGCGGAGTATGTCATTTAAAGGGAGGCAAACTGTTGTTTGACAAAGACCGCTGGCGCATCGATACATTATTGTCACTGTGGCCATTCATTGCTTCGGAACCGACTGCGATGTTTCAAAAGGGTCAGGGAGAGACACATCAAAATTATGTTTTTATATTATAGAAGACTATGCACTGACCGAATGCCCGCTCAGAGATGAAAATGGAAAAGAGGGTTCAACCTCAATGTTATATTAATGACTATTGAAGCGATTTTTGGACTTAATGTTCACATAAATAAATAGTGTTGGTGTCTTTTGTATACCTAAAATGTTTAAATATTTAGGTTTAAAACTTGGTACGGTTATCTCATTGAACTTTCATGGAGCAATCAGCAGTGTTCATTGGCTGTGATTTTAGAGCAAAATAGAAGTATGTGCATCGCTTTAGAATGGAAGCAGGAGAAGTTAGTATCATGCAAGAGTTTAAATCAGTAATATTAATTTATCTCAACTGTTTCAATTTTAGCAGTGGATTCAGCTGTAGCTACTGATCACGTATCAAACATAAATACACCAAACTATTTCTCAACAAAAAAAAGTTGTCATACAAAAAATGAAGTGATTATTGGTGGTAATATCAAAATGTCCACGTACGTTTTCATCTTTGGCTTCGGATACTAGGCAGGGTAGATTAATGAGACGACTGAGCCTGTGAAGATTATAAATTTAGCATAAGTTAATGTTTATTCCCAAACAAAATTGAAAATACAATTTCGAAAACAACATAACCTGTTCAAGAAAACCAACATACATTAGAAGTTTGCGTGTACCGGAAGATTAGGACGGGCTCATGTCCGGTATACTCAATGTGCTCTCATTTTGTCTTATTTGTCTGTCGAAATCGCCGGAGACCAAAATTGCCACTGATTATCATATGGCTGTGGTATTAAAAGGAGACCTAAACATGTCGTCCTTCATAGATGCCCTGAAGGTCAATGGCCGCTGTTGATGACTGTTGATAACCACATTGGTACATTGTAAAGATGTTTGTCATGTCAAACAGGAAAACATATTCAATAATGATAATGCTCTCGCATGAAAGAAAACATTAATGTTTCTGAAGTTTTATGTACATAATTCCTGTGAAGTTTTGCTGTAGTGTTAGAAGAAAAGTTCTAAAGCGATATTAATCTTGAAATATTGCCTTAGTAGTGTCTCTATTAATGAAGATGAAGATTAGCATGGATATCAAGGTCAAAATATTCTTTTGATGCAGTTTATATAATGGCAGCCCGTGTGTTAGTGTTTTTTGATAAAGTATGATCAGAGAGAAAACGCTCAAAACACTTGTATTCGTTCTTACTCGTATTTAACCTCAATACGATGACTTTGTCCCATATAGTATTCACATTAGTGAGAACATGATTTAGGATTTTAAAGATAAGTTATTTAGACATGAAGGATTGTGTTATTTCACAATGGCTAAAGATCTTGTATTTACATTTCATACGCATTTTTTTCCACTTTATTCTTACATACGATGCAAAACAGGGACACTTTTTAATTGATTCACTAAGTTAAAAACATTTACTATGTGATGATATTTCATAACCATCTAACAAAATAAACTTTATTTCAATGAATGGCAATTTAACAATACAACAAACGTTCATGAAATGATCGTTTTCAATGAGATCATTTGTAGCTCATTATTCAGTTATTGCTTTACTTCTTCAATCTTTTTAAGAAGTAAATATTTCATCATAATCCACACCTGGCGATTTTATATGTTCCATTTACTGTGTAATTTACTTTTGTATGTTATATTTTAAATGGTTATAAGACTGAGACTTTTTCGAGTTGTTAAATGCAGTTCTGAATGTCAAATATTTAAGTAATCAGAAACAATCTGATTCAACATCAAAAGTTTATATATGTATATCATGTTTTTATTTTTTATATTCATTTTTTTTGTATTTTCAAAATATCGATACCGTTGCTTAGTCTGCTCTTTAATGTATTTAGGAACTGGGTAAACTCAGGTAGACATTAAACCAAACAATATATATTGTCTTATGCCCGGTAGATTTTGTCTTGAACCCTTTAACGACTTGTTGATAGCTAAAAACAAGGGTAACGCCTTTCTCCCTTTTCAGGACTCTAACATGAAAATGTTTGAGAAGAAGGTAAACAGGCCTGATTTACCCATGGGTAAACACTTATGGCTCCAAGAGCAGTGATTGGCTACTGGCAGACTGGGGGAGATCGCATCAGACAATGTGCCCCACCTTCTAATGGTCGCTGGAGTCAGGGAGGTCAAAGGTTATGGGAATTTTACTATGAAAGATCTACACATACTCTATAGTAAAATGCCATTTTACGGCACAAATCAATTAAGTAGATGATTTTGTTTGTATATGATATTTTCTTAGAATGACTTGAATAATATCATTGTTTTTCCCGATAAAACTATTTCCAAAAAGTCTCCCGATTTTGAATATTTGCCTTTATTAGTCTCTCGATAAAATTACAAATTTCTATTCCATTTTAGGCCCATATATATGGTGTTTGGTGTGGATTCTCAAGCCATGAATGAATGAATGAATGAATGAATGAATGTCTTTATTTCCTCCAATGGCATTTGAAGATTACAAGGCAAAAACAATATCAATCAAATATGTACATAAGGAATATTTACAAGAAATTCAAACCATAACGGTGCACATTGCAATATTTACAGGAGCATTGTTTAGAAGTATTTACTCAGAGAGATTCTTATATCATAAATATAGTGTGAAAATTCAAGTATTACAGTTTGTCTGTCTTCATTTGTAAGGCCATTAATGTCAAGGGGTGCACCACAAAATAGTGCCAAGACATCGTCATCATCCAACAATTCTATATTCACATAGGCATCTATATCAAGTATGTCAAGTAGTTTTAAATAGAAGTTATTTCTCTGGCACATCAAAGATTCACAATGTAGGATGACGTGTGCATCATGGTCATAGCAGTGTTTATTGCAAAGTGTACATTCGTTTGCAAATTTTGCCTTAGAACCAGTTTGTACAATTAGTTGTATATGGGCTTTGTAATCTGGGTATAGATCTATAAGAGTATAGAGTCTATGCATATTGAGGTTTTGGATTATCATAGCATATCTTGACATATCTCCTCTTACGGAGAGTCTCAGTTTCCACTGGGTTTCTTCAAAAGAGAAGATAGACTTAAAAACTATTTTCCGCCATACTGTTTTGAGGGGGAAAATACCAGTTTGTACATAGTGTTCAACATATTTGAGAAGATCATACTTTTGTGCTGTACATAACAGAGTGTTGCTAATACTGCGGGAGTTAGTACATACATGAATATTGAGTGATAGAAATGCACAAAACAAAGTTTTCGTTGATGAATTACAGCAATTATTACATAGTCTTCCAAGGAATAATAATCTACACTTGTCAATATATCAGACCATTGTCCATAGACCAAGGTTAGCACGAACAGAATCTGTTGATATACGTCTGTTAAAACCTTGTACACAACAGGCAAAATATCGTTGAGTATTTTCCACAATATAGATGTCTTTACCATGTAGTGTGGATAAAAGTTCACAACCATAAAAACTTGTAGGTAAAACCATTCTCTTCTATATATTTACACACGTAATTGGATGTAGGCCAGTATTGTTAAGACCCAGTGAACGTAGGGAGTTTATAGTTTGTCTTGCCTTTTGACAACTAGTCAAGATTCTGTCTTTACAAGAGAGATCTGATGAGAGAAGGATGCCTCCGTATTTTACTGATGGTCTTACAGTTATGAGGGTATTACAAAATGAAAATAAAGGTTCAAGACTGGATTGTTTCCCTTTCCGAAAAGCTATTACAGTGCTTTTTGATGCATTGTATGTTAGGCGCCATCGAGAAGCATATTGTGAAACAATATTGAGGGAATTTTGAAGCCCAGATGGGGTGGTACTTAATCGTGTTGTATCATCTGCCAGCAAAACTGATGGTACATTTATACCATATACACATATACCATTGTTAGATGCTCTTAATTCAGTTATTAAATCATTTATGAAAACAAGGAAGAACCAAGAAGACAGGACTCTACCCTGTCCTACCCCTTGTTTTACTTCAAATTTATCTGAGCTATTTCCATCATACATGACAAAAGAGGAGCTGCACGTGTAACTGTGACTAGTCGTGGTCCCAACTGCCTTGGAGTGGGGGGAATTGTTTTACATGGGAGAAGGGGGACTTCTGGGGTGAAATTGATTTCATGAAAGAAACTTCTAAGCCACTCAGAGACTGCTGCTGAATCCACTTGACCAATTTGAATAAAAATATGTTTGCTGTGAGTTTGCTTAAAAACGATACGGAAACTTTTTAAACAAAGAGACGATAATAGATTAGTTTATCAACAATCAATTCATTGAAGGCAAGATGAGACTTGTCGTCAGCAACATTTAAAACTGAAATTACAAACTGAGGTCAGCGGAACCTACAGCAACAGGGATCTTTATTTGGTGTTTGTATTGCCTGTTGGCTATTCATTAATAAAGTTTGCCTTCCTATCAAATTTACGAATACATAACCTTTCCCTTAACTAGCATGAAGACAAATGCCAGTTATGACAAGTCAAAATTAATTTCTCACCGGCTTGCCCTTGCCCTCGATGATAAGAATAAATCGTCTACACATTTACAAAAAATCAGAAAAAGGTTTATTTTGCATAACTATATTATATTTTGAAAAGTGCCAAACGCCATTACGAAAAAAATCAAATATTTCTTTATTCAATTCAATACTTAAAGGCCACAGGCCTATTGTACAAATATGGTACAAATGTAAAATAGCATTTAACATGTCAAAACACCTTTAAAGGGAAAACATTCTTATACATTCATGTCAAACATATAATACATTTACAGATTTAGATAAATACTATCTATGTTATCACAATTCATCGTAACGAAACCAATAATCAGTCAATGCACTATAGAGTACAATTATGTTATTTAGATAAGATTCTTTCTAAGTAGCATACGATGATAAATAAAAGCTGATAACTTGCGAATAAGAATAGTATTATCAGCATTTACCAGGAGAGAGAATTTTAACCTAATTGGATGTATGAAACAGTAATGAGAAATATAGCTTTTTCTCAGGTCAGCATACATAGGACAAATTAAAAGGAAATGATATTCGTCTTCCAAACAATTTAGATTACACAACCTACAAATTCTATTTTCTTTTGCTATATTCTGATATCTTCCAGTCTATATTGCTAAATCGTGCGATGAACACCTAAAGCGTGCAAATGCATTCCGAAATTTTCTTACATTTAATGAACTCAAAATATGATTATGATTATGTAAAAATATGATTTAAATATTCTGTAGTAAAAACATTTGCTTGAAAGTGATATTGACGTAGCCCATTCTTGTGTGAAAATATCTTTCAGTCTCTGTGTGACATTATTAACAAAATTTGAATGGAAATTAACATTTTGACTCTGCCATATATGTCCATATATCCCCAATCAAATATTAACAGTGATCAAAATGCAGCTGAGAAATAAAATTCTGACAATCTTCTGACATAAAAGGCAAACAATTTAACACAGCACGCTTTCAACCATGGACATTAAGCACGAAAAATGTAATAATAAGATAACACTAAAAACGAGATTAGGTATTCAAAAAAGTAATTTGTTAAATTAATCTAATATAATCATAACTGTGCGAAGGAATGAAATTTGTCAGACATAAAGACCGCTTGCAATGCTTAGTAGAGTTGAATTCAAAACAATTTTCTAACAAGTTCAGCTATTTTCACTGACAAAGCTATCAATGCCAATTTGCAACTAAATTAAATTTGAACATAATAAATGAAACGATTGCTTATTCTAAATGTTAACAAAAAAATAGTCAGTAGTACATTCTAAATGTCTATCAAAGTCTAATCAGAAGGTATTTTTAAAAAAATCAAGATACGAAAAATACGTGCCGTGTACAAGTCATACGATATTTTGGTTAACCAATACAATGATTTCTTCAAGCTCTTCGAAGCCACATTAAAAATAGCATGATTAAAAAGTGTTCATACTTAAATAGAAGTTGTGTATACACTACGGGTGACTGGGTAGAAAAATAAGATATTTAACACACTATTATTTGCATTAACTAACATAAATGGTGAATATTTTAACAATTAGAATTCAAAAGTTTCCTAGTATGTCTATAATTTAAGAGTCTCAAATTCACAAATAAAAATATGTTTTGCGCAGTTTCGTTCCACAGTCATTTAATCAAGTAAAAAAAGAAATTTCATCTATGCATCATCAGCAACATGATTTATAATTTCATGGCTGAACCAGCACTATACAGAAGCTAAGAGCAGGGAACAAATTATTCCTGGATTTAGAACCCGACAATTTCTAAGGTTTCATTGAAAAGCATCCTATCTGAATCCATTTATTTATGCAAATGGTGCGCGTACATGTAAGAGTTAATAATACCTTAGCTTAAATGTGTCTGGAAATTTGCATTATTTGAATACCACTTTAAGAACATATGTTAATGGCACTTCGCATCTCATCGTAAAAGCATAGTCGTGAGTAGCCATATATAAGATCGAACAAGTGCTCACAGCAACCTTCCTTAATCGATGATTTGCCACTCTGAATGTTTTCAACTTCGTACTCTTTGCCCTATTCTCAGGACAAGAACCCGACGACCCCAAATCAATGTTTGTGACAAGGTCAATGACAAAAGCCCTCATTTTATGTCTTCACATGCATTAGACGTTTCTACTGATAAAATTTGCTCCCTACTTATCCCGAAAAGAGAGAAAGTAAATTAACACTGATTATGTTATTGGTAAAAGACAAGACTTGGTATTGAGAATTTTTCAATGAAAGATGTATAACCGATAGCGAGGCTTTCCTTCCGATTGTTTAATTAATTCCTTTACTGGAAGGGTGATAGTGAAAGAAAGAATTAAAGAAATATATATATATCACAAATACTGGTTTGCCATGAAAATATAAAAACCTCCTTATAAATGCAGAGAGGTGTAGATATCAAGTCCAATATACATGGATACTAGTTATATAACCTAACAAACACTATCAACTCCTAACTGCCCCCCTGGCTGTTTTAGATAAGTCTCCAAAATTACGGTTGACTATTTGACGCGGGCCACTGTCCGGTTTTCGATCATAATAGCGAAGTTCTACCATCATATTGTCATTTTTAAAAACAAAAAGCTTTAAAATGTGTCTTTTTGGTAACAATCGATACTTCGCGATCAAATTATACCATTGATTAAGTTTGGCATATATGACTCCAACAACTCACGGAGTGGTTCTTAAGATTTAATAAGGTTATATCAAATGCTGGAGCACCAATTATTTATCAGAGCTTCATCTTCTGCATTGACCATTAGAGTAACGGTACAGTGTTTTCTAACAGGTCAAAGGATTGTGAGTTCGATTGTACCTGTGAAAATATCGCATACAACATATGGGATAAATATATTAATAACAAGAAGTGTTAAAAAAGAAGATCTATAGTAACTTCGTGTTAAGACTCCACATTTGAAATACATATACTTGCTTGCTTCCAACTTCGTAAATTGGGTCTTACATTTGGAATGGTGTCCAAAAGTTGACATCATCTTTTGTCGATACATTACTTTGCATTGTAATTTCCCCCAAACGTATAGGTATCAGTTAAGGTTTTGATCCTGTATTACCTTTTTAGATTGAGCAGTAACCGTTAAATTGTGCACTAGGAAGAAGTGATATGGAGCACAGTGGTGTAGTGGTTAGCTTGCTTGTCTCTCACGCCAGAGACCCGGGTTCGAATCCGGTGGAGACACCAAAAGTTTGTGACTTGGGTTTCATCCTGTGTTGTGTCCCTGGGCAAGACACTTCATCCACTTTGCACTCAGTTCACCCAGCTGTACAAATGGGTACCTGAACAAGGGGGAAGTACGGACCTATACGGTCGCTAGGAGCGCTTGTTAATCGGCAGCACCGAAAGTACTATCCCTCCAGGGTAATAATACTCATGGCGCTTTGAGCATGCTTTTTCATGGATATATGCGCGGTATAAGAAAGCTATTATTATTATTATTATTATATACAATGGCATTTTTTGGTATATTTGAACTGGTTATCAGGACAAGTACCGTATATACATGTACTCAATGTTGATGCATCTTTATTGATGATAATAATTTTATATGTTTATCTGTTATGTTAAGTGATTTTGCTGAAAACCACGATATTCAGATAACACTTTAAATGACAAACTTCCCATTACACTTGACTCAACTGACAAGTTTTGAGATGGGTAAATGTGCTTTTCAGGCTGAATGTTGCAACTAGAAAATCGAATCCTTATTCCAATAAAGCTTCAGCAACAGCCATGACAGGTTACAAATACCACCAGATGTTAATCAATAAGAAACTTTGCATGAAATTGCTAATATGGACATTTGGGTGTTGGTGAAACGTGGATAATTGCATGTGTGACGGCCATTGGCTGAACCCCATGCACGGTCGTGCCTTTAATTACATTCAGAGTGTATAACCCTCCGGTCAAAGCGTTCCAAATAGTGTTACACTACGCATGACAATGTCATCTGAACTCCATGATACACAAATTTAAAAACCAGAAGTGTCGACTCGAAGGTTTATGTACATGAAAACTAGAGATACATATATTTATACATATATATATATTTTTAAAGTGTATAAGGCTGATCAGTTATGATGTTTTTAATAAACAGAATTATAAATGGATAAAAACTCGCGAAATAGATCAACAAAGTAAGATTACGTATAGTGATATGAAGCCAAGGATTTGTACCATGGTCTGCGCTTCAGGGTCTTGATTATGAAAGATAATATTACAGTTTTAGTTAGACCACACAACCTGAGCTGATAGTTGCCATTTGAGTTTTTTAATTTTGTTAAGTCTCTAATAAATTGTTATCACGTCCATAAGTTTAACAATAAATAATTTTCACATATTTATTATTTATATTATTTCAAATTTGATTCAGCTTTGAAATACAAGTTACCTTACCTTATTTAGACGTTTCTTATATTTGTTAAGCTTCTTGTTTTTCAGTAATAACAGTTATTAATTAACCAAGATGACTATATTGTTGAATTTAGGCCATCAACGTATGGCGCCTGAAATAAGGTCAATTGATAGACCTAAGTTTCAGATACATTCAATTTAGAAAACTAAATGTTGTTATCTCTTTATAAACATAAATCATACATATATGAATCTCATAAAGATGTCCTTCTGAACCCCTAGATCACCGAATACCTGAAAACAAATATGTTGACACCTATTGACTTTGGATTGTTAATAAAAGAAACTTTTTCAAATTAGAATGCTTCCGTTTTTAAAGAGTTTCATTAATTAAAGGTACTTTATCTCAAGTTTCTTTGTTACGTTTAGGCAATAGAACCATTACAGTATAGTGGAAAAATGTCCTTTGAGTGTAAGCTTAGGGGACATAAATAGCCAAGAGTATATATCGTATATAGATTAAATGTTGAAATTCAACGATAGTGTCCCTAAATAGAATGAAAGACTTTCATAATGAATGTGTACAGGTTGTATCACTGCCATTTTATCTGACCAATTATCTGACTTTGTGTACTATAGTTAATCATATGCTATAATTCATACTCTTAGATTTTATTCATGCCAATACTCCACATCATTACCTTTTATTCTAACATGTATATGCGCTTTGAGCATGCACCTTGTGTATGGATATAGCGCTTTATAAATACTCATTATTTTTATTATTATTATCTCTGAAGCGCTCCTGTTTGAGTTAACACAAAGTAATCCCAAGTTGAAAAGGATATTAATTACTTCAAATTACATTCTTCCAATTACTGTTCCATTGTTCTGTAATATATTTCCTGTCTTTTTTTATTCAGTCATAACACCGTATTTAACTTAAAAGGAATTAATTTCTTGATAGTGTGCATATAATACTCCATGTAATATGTTAATAACTATGCTCTTGATTTTCTTTATCGTTGCTTCATTGTCATGTAGAGAAGGATGGAAGAACATTTATTTATATAAATACATGATGGGATATTAGATTCAACGTCGTTTTTGGTCACAATTATCCACAGACTAGTTGGTACATGATACATGGACATGATACAGAGCAGACTGTAATCACGACATACAAACTTCAGCGGTTTCTAAGCACTACTGTCCAGACACACGTTTTTTAATAGTATCTGTTTTTGTTCTAATTGTGTGTGCTACGTAAAGTATAATTGATTGTTATCGTAAAACAGGGGTGATCGGTAACATTATTCAGAGATCTTTGCGTCTTTGACTATTCATTTTAATCTTTTAAGATGATCCTTTTTATAAGCTCCAAGCAATTAATCAACATACTTAATGTTCAATCACTTTGAATAAATATTTTCCCACAGAGGAATTTATAGATGAGCGTAGTTAGCAAGTGAGTATGGGGAAATAATGTGTTTTCAACATTTAGTTATCCAACGTGTGGATGGAAATCATTTAAAAGAGAGTGAACAGATCAGGGAAAAGGGGTCTTACTAATGTGGGAAACGATGGTGAAATCAGAGGGTTTAAGCATGACTAAAATCCAGCTTGGGTGACACTACGACTGTTTCTGCTGACGTAGCTTTTTGGTGTCTGAAGCACTCACATCACAACACCACGATAAGATTATGAGTAAAAGGGTGGGCATATAAGACTGTAAGTTGTGTATATTCTCACTATAACCTTTACATATTGTGTATTTACGGAGAAAAAATGTCTACAAGTCCTTGAGAAAAAGAGTGAACCACAGATCTTTAGTCGTTAGGGTAGGTTTATATACTGTGAGAGCTAATAAACAAAGCATTCTTATGTATATGTGTATATATAATTACAATTATGACATAGATACTTATTTAAGTTACTTTAACAATAATTTATGGAAGGCTTAAGTAGGGGTTGTTTATGAATTGGCTTTAATGTCCATAGCGTTTGGGTTTTTCTAATTTAGGTTGCAAATATGATTTAACTGTAATATCAGTGAGCCAAGATCTTCTGAAATCATGATATTTTTTCCAGGTAGCAATAATCCGATAATATTGTTATACATTATTTTATAATGAAAATTTACTTTTTATGCACATGACAAGTAGTAAAATGATAAAAAATATCTGCGAAAATGACAAGCTGATGAATTAAATTCAACCAATGCATTTCGCAATGAATTAAACATGTCATGATCGGATTATACTAAAAACATAAATTCAATGGAAGTTGTCTAAAGGAAACAGGACTGCCCTCTGGTTGTTTGGGGAGGAACAAGAATAATTGAATTGTTAAATCAAGCTAGAAAGGTTACTCAAATGTTCTGAAGAATTAAATACACAAAAATCTATTTGATAGCGTACAGCTTTCTGATCATACATGTATGCATTAGCGTAAATACAGATCGGAAAATTAAGTGATTAATATGTAATATTAATAGCTTTGAAAAATTTGACTAAATATAAACTTCATAGCTTTTAAAACTAATATTAAAGTTTAGAAATTCACTTCAATGAGTGAGGGCTTAGTAATCTATCTAAACCATAAAGGTTAGCGGTAAACTGTAGTAGAAGAAAAACACTATCCATTCATAAAATGAAGAATTTGGATGGTGATTTTATGTTTATACATAGGGATACAATTTTTGTCTGGGGAGGCGACGTTTCAACATGTGCCGTTTAGGAGGCGCATTCAATATCTAGAATGCCCAAACAAAACGCCATACATAATATGATTAACAAATCACAAATGAATCAGTAACAAAAATAGTTTCCATGTAAATTTACTGTTAATGTGAGGTGAGGTGAGCTAAGTTGGGGTTTAACGCCGCTTTCAAGATTATTTCACATATATCGCGGTTGCTAGTGTTATTGCAGGGATAAAGCCCGCAACACCATTGTGGCTATCCATTGCGGTGAAACCAGTGAGCATCGGCTGGAACTAACGAACCATAGGTGGTTCTGTGCTGAAATTCAGCATTGCAGCCAAACCTGACTGCCTGTAAGACAATTCTCTACTGCAGACAGACAGAGCCCCTGGGGGCCCTGGTGGGATTCGCACTACGGACCTCTTGATCCGAAGCCAAACGCGCTAACCACTGCCCTATCCATCCTGCTTTATCAGCGTAATTGAATCCGCTGATCAGGCTCCTTCCATATACCCTAAACTCCTTCGAGCCAAATCCCTCGTACGGCTGGCGCGGCTTGATGTTTGTGGCTGTGCTCACCTGTTATTGTTTCAGCCAATGAAATGTCGTTATCCAAGGAACTTGACGCTACTCTTTTGAACTTAACGGTGTTTTCATCCGGGTTTTGCCGCTGTTGCTGGATGCGAATTGTCTCATTGGCTGGTTAGATAGCTAGCGATACGAGGGATTTGGCTCGAAGGATATCAGGGTATATGGAAGGAGCTCGATCAGCGGATTTAATTATGCTGATGTAGCAGGATGTGCGTGAAGCATAACCTTTAGCTTGAATTTTATATTTTTATTCCAGAGCGCTCACACCATCCGCATCAATCCAAATATGCAAATTGTAGACGTAAACGCTTATCCTGATAATTCGGCTCGCTAAAATGAGTCTGGAAATTAGCATTAATTGAATACCGTATTTGAGAACAAATCTTTTAGCCACTACCTCTTGCATCTTGCAAAAATATTTTTGAGTAGTCAGATATTACACTGAGACACTGCACAAATCCATAATCGATGATTTGCTACTCTAAATGATTCGCAATTTGAACTCATTACCCTTATCTAGGATAACCTCGATAACCCCAAAATCAATGACCCAAAGTATCATTTGTACTCATGAGATGTTTTGTCATTCTGCATAAAACTTATAAAGAGGAATCGATGCCCCTCCGTACAACAGACTGTATCAATCGTTGGGAAACTTAACACTATTGGGTTAAAACTATTTGTCATAACAATTATCAATCAGATGTTTCATAAACCTGACATAATTTCACAATAAATTGAAAACTATTATTTAAGGTTCTGACATGGAGACAAATTAATAATATACATATGTGACATCACGAATCATGAAAAAAAGTAAGGGTTGGTGGTAATTCCATAATCCAATGCTTTAGACCTTTTTTATGTAACGTAATCAATACAAGTAAATGATGTTCAGGAGACGAGCTTATTTTCTCTGCGAACATATTCTCCCCCATCTCAATTTAATAAACTTTCAAGAATGTGGCCGTAGACATGACATCCATATGTTAATGTAATTTAAAATTGAGCACTCGGTAACACGTTGAGCATTATATTTTGTACTCTGGAGTGATGATTTTCTCTTTTTAGAAATGTTTTGTCTTTCGACGTGCCATACTTTGCTGCTCACAGTTGATGTGTTAAGCCAACCTTTTGCTTGATATTAATTTATAACGTTGTTATACACCTAGTTATGTGCGATCAGGCCGATATGAGGGGTAGTTAGTTTAAGATTAATGACCTAATCTAGAAAGAGGAAAACGTTTATTCTTGGAATGAACATTGTAACAGAAAAAGTGTATGAATAGTTTCGTATACTTAAGTTAAGGGTTTGCATTTAAATCCTTTATGAATTCAATAACATCAAACACTATCAACTTTTAACTGCCCTCCTTGCTCTTTAAGACAAGTCCCCAAAATTACGTGTGACTATTTGTCGCGCGCCACTGTCCGATTTTCGTTCATAATTGCGACGTTCTACCTTCCTATTGTCACTGTAAAAAAACCAACAAGCTTTAAAATGTGTCTATCTGGTAACAGTCGATACTTCGATCAAATGACACCATTGATTAAGTTTGATATATATGATTCCAACAACTCACGGAGTGCCTCTTTAGAGTACAGTAGAAATACTACCAACTCACCTTACATTCGCACTGATTCAACGTTGAGACATGAAATGATTGCTGTTTCGAAGAAGAAGGCCACTCCATTTATCCTATCTCCTGCATATCATGCGAGTTCTAGTGTGTTCTGCACGTGAATTTAAATGTAGCTTTACAACATGACATTCATGAAGTCCGTGCACTTTAAGATGAAATGAACAACGTCCGTGCAGCCACACGCTGTCCTTGACACAGATAGATTAATTGATAATTAGAAAAACAGGGCATGAATTCAAGTGTATGAGAAAATTATTTGTTCTTACTTCATACTTTAAATGAAACTTTCTTTATAAAAATGCTTCGAAATACTTAATCTTAATTGAATATGGAGTTGGTCTCAAAACAGTTTATGTTGATAGTTTACCTTTAAATTATTTTATTGACAACTAGGACACGTTCAATTTAAACGTGAATTTTAATGTTTGAGAGCAGTTCACTCGGTCAATACACATTCGTAAACAAACTTACAATTTTCTACCTGGGAACTATTTCTTACTTTCATTAATTATGCAATACAATGTCAGCAATTATAATATGAAATGATGATCATACATATCGAGCGATGATTATGATAGACACCCAATCATTCGGTGGTAATTATTTTAATCATTATACTGACAGAGATATCATTAACCTTAAATTCTATATCAATTTTAAGTGAAAAAAATCAAGTTATGACAGTTAAAACAGTTGATCAAAGAGCACATTTTATTGGCAAACACGTTAACAATTATTTACTTATATTATTAATTATTAAGTAAAAAACTGGGGGTGACTGATTGGATACTATCAAAGATTGTAGTAAACTCATAAATTCTGTTTCAAAAACCCTTTCCATATGTTCCGGGAAAACAAAAATTGTTTTATTTAGATCCGCGCAAAGAGGTGCGTAACACTGTCACTGTTGGGGCGACATGTAAAGGCCTAGTTGACGGAAGACAACATTCCCGCGCAAGACGTTGTTTTAGTTGCCAATATTTGCTCATAAAATGTAATGCAAATTTGCGCCGTTGGGATAATCTGCCGAATCATCAATAAGTGCTCAAATTATGAAAGAGGTTAGCGTGGAAAGATATGACTTAAACATCCTCTGTGGGTAGATAATGAAGTCTCCATTGAAGCTCCCCAAGGTCGGCAAATGCGCCATACAGACTTTGACAATACCAAAACGACACCATTTTATGTAGAAATTATTATGACATCACGCGCACTCTTGCTTGGGTGGACATTGGTTGATATGTATGTCTTCCCTGAGCTCGATAGGATCAATTGAATATAAAAGCGAGAACATATATTCAGGCGATGCTTTAGGAACCGGGTTCTGATTGAGTTAATAATATATTTTATTACTCGCCCTTCTAAGATACTGTAGTTTAATATTTATACTGCGATATTAAACTAGTGTAATACATATGACGTCATAATCGCCTTAGAATATAGGGCGCTATATAAATGCTTTATATTGTTATTATTATAATATTGTGTGGTTGTGACGTCACAATGTTAGCACCGCCGTCACAATGTCGGCCAAGTCGAGGAAATGTTTCGTTCAGCTCACTCGGCAACCATGCTTGATTACTGAGGTCAAGTAATAAACAGAATTCAATTTAATACTAAATTCTTTATTAAACTCGTTAATGATTTGCTATCAAACTCGCTTTCGCTCGTTTAATACTTAATCATTAACTCGTTTGATAAAATTAGTATTAACTGGGATGTCGTTTAGTATACTTTAACCGTATGCATGTATTGCTGTTAGTTTTCACGATACGATATAATTCTGTCATCCTGTTCGCATCTAAATGTAATAAAATAGTCTTGTTTTGGGGTGTTGCCATCATTTGTCTCATTTCTATTCAATCCAGACTTCTTGCGCAGAAGTGACATCGCACTTCGAAATCGGAATCATTACAATATTCGGAGACAGTTTGTATATTTAAGAAATAGGAAATTTATGGATTTACAACTTTTTTATTGCAAAGAGATGCGAAATAAAAAAGTTGTAAATCCATAAATTGTTCTATTTCTTCATCATACCACTCAAAGAGGTTAGTTAGTTTATTGTTTAGTAAATTTATCTTACCCGTTTAACCGACACGACTGACTTTCAGCATGAGTTTCTATGAATAATCAAGATAGAAGATAGATATTAAACAGTCGAGAACTAACTGATCATTTTAAGGACAAAGGGGATAAAACAAATGAAACTAAAAGAACGGAAAGGCGTTGTTGAGAGTTTCAGGGAATGATTATTGAAAAAGTAAGTTTCAGTAAAATCATTGATTAATGAAGATTAATGCTTAAGAGGTCTTAATTACACAAAATTAGTCTATCGTTTAATCAGATTTCGTTAAATCTTATTTATTATTTCAATCTAATAAGAAACTCACACCATAGGAAATAACTAATTATTATCCATATCACATGGTAATATCTAATAATAGAAATATCTTATGTTAGAAAAGCTATTATTTCACATATAGAAGCTCTTGGTTTTCTGATTAAGTTGCATGAGAATTTGAGAGTTTTAAATTGGCCAATCTAATTATGTGTGCCATGCAGTGTTGCTTTGAGTCGACTTATTGAAATTTCCCCTTTTACACTGTAACAATAGTACATTTTTCAAAATATAAATATGAAGATAAACATGAATGTGTTCAGTGGTAAGGTAGGTTACACAACGTAGAGTGATGTATATTTCATGGAATATTTTTTTCCAATTATCGACTAAACTCGGGGTTGGGTAATTGAATCATGTCTTTCTATCAAGGCTTGACATGCTGCTTTTAATTACATGTAAATTGGGGAAAAATTTTTCTCCATGTGATTAATTATTTGCCTTCAATTTGATTTCCTGTTACGCCGATTCAAGCCATGAATGGACAGTAATTTTTACGACACACGATGAAATATGTTTTTCAGAAGAATCGAATAAGCCGCTAGAATAGAATCCAATCGTGTGAACTTTCGTCCGAACGTTTTTTGCCTTTTATTTTTTGGTGACAGGACTGGTGTTTGTACACGTTCCCGTTTGCACAAATATTAATCCAGAGGATATGAGTAAAACCACTCGATATTGTTTGAGAGAGAGAGAGATTTTTTCTGTATTAAAGTCCGCATGGCCCAGAGTACAATATTTGATACATATACATGTAAAAGTATCTCTTTCTGGGATAAAACTGCAGAATGAACGCTAATCAAATGCTCAGTTTATGATTTAAGCCATTGTTTTACGATCCAATATTATAGTCGACGAATAACCATTATGAAGTTTATCAATATGCATACTTTCTACAACGACATATTGGAAAGATGTTTTAATAAAATGGTTTTCCATTCAGTTCATCTTTGCATAGGAAACCCTGCAAATATTTAAGTCAATTTGCATAGCGTGGTTAATCAAGTTATGTTCCATGCTCAAATACATAATGGTTCAGGTCACATTGCCATGTAAACAGCTCAGTTAATCAATCGATGTGCCTAGCCGTGTTCTTCTTATCTTGTGCATGGTTCAATCCCCGCATCAGTTATACAGTCCAGTACACCCTGCTAATGAGTTTATTTTTCCATAAGTTTTAGCTAAGTTCACCTTGACCTGTGCTAAGGTCAGTACAAAATATTCATGTTCCCATCTCTGTACATCGTGTACTTTACTTACTTATTTTACATTTGTAGCATATGTGTACAATAGGCATGTGGCCTTTAAGTATTAATTTACTTATATAAATTACTTTTCCTTTGAACATAACTCTGTCCACTTTGTTATGTGTATGTGAAACTTCACTCGTCGTCTTCTTAATAAGATATATTACTTTAAATTATAACATAATAGCAATAAGTATTAAGTATACCTCTGTTCTTGGGTTATCCTGTTATGCTTGTAACCAATGTCAGCCATTCCAATGTGTCCGCTTCATTAACCCATAGTGCCCGCTTTTTGCTTTTAGTATTCTGTTCACAAATTCATGCATGTTGCGCTAAACGTGAAGAACGAAAATATTGTAATAATGAACTATATGCTATACTTGTTCATCTTTGTCACATTTTTCTTTTGAATCATGTTTTTTCTCATTTTACATACCTTGGTCGCAATTCAGCTTACATTCTTACCTTTGCATCCATTTCTACTTTGAGAAGTACATGTAATCCAACAGGACAGTCCCAAGTAGATCCTTTCTCAGTTTGGCTGGAATATTAACGTAATTGATTTAATAGGATGAATTCAATAACCAATAAAGCAGTGATCTTCTTTGATAAAAAGAGAGGTTTACTTTGCAACGATTATTAAATTTATTTAATGCAAAGTTCTGTACATGAAGACTGCACAGGCTGAGTTCGATTTGATTTTAAATTGATAAAAACCTGTTTCTCATGTTTAGTGATTAAATATTTGCCTTCACAGTTAATTTCCTGAGGAACTGATTTGATCCGCCAAGTATTTTAATTGAATCTCACTTCTTTTGTTTACAAAAAGGTACCCGAACTAATTCTGAAAGTGAAATAATTCCGCGGAGGTAAATTTCATCAAAATGTGTTTTTAAATCAGGTAAAACAATTCACCATGTGGTTTGAATTTCGAAAACAAATTTGAGTGCATTTGTGACTCCAGATGCCAAATGTTTGCATGTTTTCAGCCACTCTAAAAAATCATCGACTTAATCAAAGTTACGGCAATTAGAATTCATAAACTAACAAAGTGTTCAGGTATGGCAAGTTACACTTTAAAGAAATAAATCAACGGTAATTCAAAAATAATTAGTTTTTTCATTAAAGAATTTTGAACATTTCGACAAATACTCTTAAAAATTATGTGTCAATTCCATACACTATGTTATTATCTCTATATGGCTATAAAAGACGGTTCATATTGGAAATATGAATATCGGAAATCAGTTTTAGGACTCTTAGTACTACAGGTATTTCCCCCTTAAACATGATTATCTCTGGGTGTAAGACGTAACTAAAGTGTACAGTTGTGTCACGCGCGATGGTAGCATATAGTCACAAAGATTGAGCACACTTTCAGCAATTCAGCTTGATCGATATTAGCGGGTAATCAACAGAGAAATAAAATGTGTTCGTAAACTTCTTCCATTTTATTCTTTTGTACAATATTCGCAATTTTAAAAATGAAATTAGCTTTTGCTCATTTAATACCAATTTATTAACTCGTTTGATGAAATACAGTCATCAAGTAAAATCATCTCACTCACTTTTTCAGGATAGAGAAGGGTAGAGATATTCAAATAAGGCTAAAATAGCTTTATACTAATTGTTTGATACAATGAACTTTGAAAGAAGTTATAGTGGGATGCATAAATGAAAATTCAAAGGAAAAATGATACGGAATAAGAGTCTGTCAGTGGCGGCGAGATTTAACACGGTGCAGAGGAAATTTTTGTGTTTTCTGAATAGTGTTATTAGCCGTATTTTTTCATATAATCTCACTTCAGGGCATTGAAACAGAGTATCCTAATGTTCGATTTGGACTGTTCAAACTTTATAGCCTGAGCTGATGGTTATTTCAAATTAATTGAAAATCCTTTTTATCTACTGCAATAATCTCCCCTCTGAAAAGGAAAAGGATGACAGGTTTGTTATTTCATGAGCTAAACTGTTATTAAATCTTTAAATCAATTTATATACCTTGAAATATCATTCCTAATAAAAACATTTTCATTTCATTTTTTATATATTTTAATTCATTTTTTACATCTAATCAATTTAAATATCAGCAATGAGATGTATGAAATATCATTAGCTGGTAGTTTTATATTTAATGAGAACGATTTGATAAATGACAAATTCATATATCAAGTAATGTTTAATGTTTGATTAGCATATAACAATTTATTCAAAGAAATAATCAAATAAAACTAAAATTTGCATGGAACAGAACATTTGCCTGTATTCAATAATATGTTCTTTTTTGTAATTATATTCAACTAATAATTACAGAAATCCTTAATGAAGTTTTAACGATGAACTTACATATTTAAGAATTGTTCTTTTAACGGTTCAATGCATTATTTTTTATATGAAATGATTATCAAATTTTACAATATGCCATATTTATTGGATATATTTTATATTATCATAGGAAATATAAGAGGAAACCCTTAAATACCTTAAACAGATATGTTTTCAACATGCTGGATATTGTTTTGATATCTTTTTTTTCTATGAGTACAATCGTAATTTACACTTTTAGAGGACCTCTACATCAGTTAAGGCGGCAGAAGTCACAAAGACATGTCAAGAATCTTAAGTGTCGGTGATGCACAATTCGGAATTACTGATTCTTGAAAGCGGCTAATCTAAAAAAATGTTTAACTTTTGAATATGCCTTTATCTCAAATGATGAATTTTCAAAATGTATATGTAACCTCATCCATTTGTTAAAATGTTAGTATTTTCTTCTGTATTTTCCTTAGTAACTGCTGTTTGCTTTTCCCGCTCTGTACAAACTATGAATATATCTGATATCGAAGTTCGTCTGTATTTAATACAACGTTGCATCAAATAGTTCCGGTCGTTTAGAATAAATTTTATAGCCTCAATACGTGTATATTTTCCAAATAACTTAAAAGGTAGATAACCTGAATGTGGTCTGTTAGTCATATCGAGTTATTACTAATATGGTCAGTCATACGTGGTGAGATATTTTCAATGTAAGCATACATGTAAGTGAACATATCAACTTTGCCTAGCAACGATAGTGTCAGCGCGAGTCGTATTTAGTCGCCCGTGACGTCATGACACTGTTGTTCGTTACGTCACGGTGGCGGGTCGTCACAAGTTAGCAGGTCGTGCTCTGACTATTTCCATGCGTTTTAGATTGTATATAATCGGTATTAAAGAAATAATTACACTCAGAAGTGTGTCATATGACTTTGACGAAACTCGTTCAAATTTGAGTACAAGCCCCTCTCTCGCTCGGGTAATACAAAAATTCACACTCGCTTCATAAAAGTATTATGAAACTTTCTTGGGTAATAATCTCTTTAAATGAGTTATTTGTGAATTGATTATGTTTTAAATATCGGTGTGAACGAGTGCCTTTTAATATAAAACGTATATCAATGACCTGTATCGTAAAGAAAACAACTTTTATTTGTTTCCTAAAAATATTCAAAAGCATACAAAAACGATATTTTTTCAAAACGAGTTAGACTAAACTCAGGTACACCAAGTGTTAAGGATTGCAGGAATATCCATAGCATAGAAGTAGTTAAGCCCTGGGTCCAGATCCTCTCATCATTGCGCTGAGAGTTTTCACCAGTCCTGACAAAGAAAATGGGTTCTAACCCAAAGCTATAGATTAACTGTCTTGATGATTGAGTCAGTTTGTCCTTGTGATTATTGATCGGCAACTTTGTGTGAGCGAGTATTTCATTTACATTACATTTAATGCATGTGTCGTTCCCTCAAAGATTTTGAGATAACAAACGTTAATTATGATATATTTGAAAAAAAAGAAAAAAATATCTTAAAATATATGTACATGTATGTGCTCAGGTGAACAAACAGTTATGTGCCTTTGTGTATACGCAATTATACACATTTCAACGCATTACATATGAAACAATCATTAAAAGTTTAGGAATATGTACACTGTAATGAAAGATGGTATATATGCTCTCCTGATGTCAAGCATACTCTTAATCTCAATGTCTTTGACTAAATCAATTTTGCACATGGATATCTAATGCAACATTTTTAGTGCCAAATATTACAATATCTCTTAATAATGTCGAAGTGACATAGTCAAGAACAGACAAATTGAACCCTTTCTTCTTTCACTATGCTAAATTTGTCTCTCAGGTTATTATAATTGGATTAGTGCTTTTTCAGAAAATGCGTATCTATCTTTTGGAGAAAAGCCAAAAGAGAACATCACATCATATTTTATTCATGATTCATTCATGTCATTGTTTCTACATTTTCATATATATATCTACAATATCAATGTCAAAGAATGAAAAAGCATTGAGATTGTTTTTGAATTTTAAGAAAGACGTGAATGTGTTATGTAAAATAGCATCTAAGTCTTTGATTTAATCCTTTTTCGAGTTGTTTTGACATTTCAATTTATAAAATGTATCCCTTGAGTGTTACTTACTACATTGGTAAGAACTGTATTCAGAATGTGTTCGAGTTTCATTTAGTGTCATGCATAAAGTTTACAGTCTTCACTCCAAACTGTATTTGACTTTTTGTTCACCCTATTCTGTGTATATCTGCCTATTCTGTAGATGTTAGTTTGTAATTATGATGACCCTAAGCGTATTTGTAAGTTGACCTGTTTAATGAATATTTCAGAGAGTGACCAGTGAATTTGTCAGGTCACCTTGACCAATTAATTTGTCAGATCACCGTGACCAGTGAATTTGTCTAATCACCGTGACTAGTGAATTGTCAGATCACAGTGACCAGGGAATTTGTCTGATTACTTCGACCAGTTAATTTTTCTGACCACCGTGACCAGTGTTTTTGTTTGATCACCGTGACCAGTGAATTTGTCAGATCACCGTGACCAGTGAATTTGTCAGATTACTGTGACCAGTGTTTTTGTTTGATCACCGTGACCAGTGAATTTGTCAGATCACCGTGACCAGTGAATTTGTCAGATCACCGTGACCAGTGAATTTGTCAGATCACCGTGACCAGTGAATTTGTCTGATCACCTTGACCAATGAATTTGTCAGATCATCTTGTTTCTTGGCATAGAACAAATCAATAGATTTGGTATTTAAAGTATCAACAGTATTGGCAAAGAGTGAATACGTAGTCTGCAATCTGGCACGTTTATTCAAGATATAAATTAGTTATTGTTCTTATCCCCAAATTATAAGTGAGTTAATGTTTAATTAATGGAACATTTTGCTTACATATTAGGGTTTTGTTGAAGGCAATTATTAGGAACCAAAATGAACAATAATAATTTGACAAACGTAAAATTATAGGTAATGAGTTTAGTAAACATATTTAAAATAATGATTATTACATACCTATTACATCAACTGTAAAACATTATTTTCAATTAACATTAATTTATGAAAGGAAATTGTGTACAAAAAAGTACAGTTGATTTTAAAAAGTAACATAGTTTTTCACAATTGACGTCTTTGAAAATTACTAGATGACTCAAAATAAACCTTTGACCTTTGAAAAAGGGAAGGTAATAAAAAAAATTGTTTCAAAAGATCCATTAAAAGAAATGGTAACATGAGAATTTTTGTTTTGTAACAATTTTGTGATTAACATGATGAAGAAGAAGATTTAATCTTAGATTAATATGTACTTTCACAGATGAAGATTCTCATTTCCCGTTTTCGTGCTCATACAGTGGTCAGAGTAATTGTATTGGTCCACTCCGGCCAATTATTTACTTAGACCAAATTGAATATCGATATTGGCACGATCAGTACATCCCCCGTCACAGTTGTACTACACATTGCATGCGTTCTCTCAATGAAAATATTTAGACAGTTATGACATATCTTATTATCATTTAAGGCGTTTTCATTAATAATACAATAATATATTCTATTCCGTATTAATCTTTCATAGCAGATATCAGGTTATATTATAAACATGCTACTGTTACAATATTCGTTGATATAGGTTAGTCAGGCATGTCCTCAAATACTTCAAATTGATATATACTTTTGATTTAAGCTATCGACATTACTTCATGAATATTTTTCATATTGTTTCATGACTTAATGTTTGTATAAGTAATGCAAAGATATGTTTTTTCTCTGTTCAGAGGCCTTTTACTAGAATAAAACAGCCATGCATAAGCCCATGTCAAATTCAAATTCTTTATTCTCTATACACCACCATTGGTGGTACAAGAGCATATGAATGTATAGAAAAAGTTTAAATACCTACACTGGAAAGGTTAATTTTGCAACAGTATTTTCAATTATGCATTTATAATTGTGATAAATTTTGGCAGTTTTTTAACTTGAAAATTATTTGAACAATAATATTTTCAACTTGTCAATGTTTGGAAATACATAGATATATAAGGATGTATAAACTCTTCTTATGTCGGCGAATACTGAACAGGTAGTGGAATTTATCTGCTATTGGTGGAATTTATCTGCTAATACTGAACAGGTAGTGAATTTATCTGCTATTGGTGGAATTTATCTGCTAATACTGAACAGGTAGTGAATTTATCTGCTATTGGTGGGATTTATCTGCTAATACTGAACAGGTAGTGGAATTTATCTGCTATTGCTCGGGATTACAGTGCGGACAAATTTCAAAACTAACTTTAGCCTATTTCATTACAAACTAAGCCTCGTTCTATAATTTTCTTACACATATATAATACAATGAATATATAGTCCCGTAATCATGTTTATCAAATCATAATAAGAGGGCTGATCATGCCTTAGAAGGCGCTGCAGACTGGGTTACTACCACCGTTATCTTAGTAAATACTTTGTGAACATCAAAAGTGATACATGTCATACTTGACAACTTTAAAACTGCGTGTCTTTACACTAAAGGTGATTTCTCTCATTCGTTGGTAAAGAGAAGTGTCAAGCATGTGGACAGGACAGACTGTTCCCCTTTGGATGCTTATGGATTAAACGTGGGAGAGCCGCAAGAAATTCATAATAAAAAAATACTCTCAGTCGTTTTGTTTTATAAAAAATAATTTAAACTTACTAGCTGTAAGAACATAGAACTGAGACGATAATCCTTGATAATCTCAACTTACTTTCATTTTATATACTATCTTGCATAGTATGTGGTCGGCAATGGAACGTTAAGCAACACAACTCAATGAACATATTTCTTTTGTACAAGGGGGCGGGATAGTGTAGTGGTTAGCGTGTTCGGCTTGGGATCAAGAGGTCCGTGGTTCGAAACCCACCAGTAGAAAACTGTTCTACACGCATTAAGGTTTGGGTGCAATGATACACTGAATTTCAGCGCAGTACCACCCATGATTTGATACTTCCAGTCGTGCAGCTTTCACCGCAATGCCTAACCTCAATAGTGTTGCGGGCTTTCTCCCTGTAGCTTAATACTAGCAACCGTGATATAAGTGAATTAATCTTAAAACACCAAATCACCTCACCTAACCTCTTCTGTACAAAGATAGTCTCTGCATCACAAAGAATTGAATTGAACCCCTCACACACAAGCTTGGTAGAAAAGCAACCATGAAGCATCTTAAGAAAGTTAAACACAACATTTCCTAAACAATGGTGCTGAAAGGGATTTCCTCGGACATGACCGTCCGAATGGAGACTCCTGAATCAAGGTATTCACCTCTGACAATTTAGCATTCACAATTACATCAGTCCGGAATCCATCAGTTTTCAGAATGACAATGTTGACAGTTTTTATCCTGTGGAAGACAGTGATGATGGAACTATGGTTGATATAAATTCGCGAGACACGTCCTGAACATGGAACTAATAAATGAGGGTCATTGAAATTAAATGCAACTGAAGATGGTCGGATAAAAAATTTGAATTTTAAGCTATAATAGAATATGCTTTTATTTTCAGGAAAAATAAAGTTGTCAACATGATTTTGGTTTCAAGGTTCTACTTTCAGTTTCCATGTATTCTATGCTAATGTGGGACTTATAAAAAGGAACGGGGCTGGTTCATCTTAGGTCATGATGACCCAATCAATTCTCGTGTGTTATCTGAAGGAAAGATACGTCATGCTACCAAGATCGATAGCCTTTTGTTGTGGTAACCCAATGCCTGAAACCAATTAAAGCAATTCTCATGGGAAGGAGACAGTGAAACTACAATTGATTTTGTTCTGTAGAATCGGAAAGACATACGCTAGTTTGTATTCTAAGCATTGGATACCGTAATACTTCTAAGTGGTTTAGAAAAATAAAGTAGCCTCCTTTTATAAAGCCATAAAGGGATCGTAAGTCACTAAAGTAGCTTTAGTGCAATGTCAAAGTATGGGAGTTAAGGTTAACCTTAGTTAAGGTTGCTTTGTGAAAGGAGGTCGTGATAAACGATGTGAGCACGCATTTGATTTCAATGACTAGGTATTTCTGGAAGATATCGTTCATATCGTTATATAATTATAATATTGTAGAATCCTGTTCTAAAGTTACTTAAAATGGAGATTAAGTTGTGAAATATGTTTTTTTTTTGAGTTATTAAATAATTAATCAAAGGTGTGAAAATAAAGAAAGCTGTTAATTCTACTACCAGTATTACATCAATAAATAATGATCAACTCACTCATTATTTTAGAGAATGAATCAGGAATACTACCTAGCCTGTACAAGAACTGGATATATTCAGGAAATGTTTGGTTATGGTATTTAATCATTAGTATTTGATAGTAACCATATTTCATCAAGCCTCAGTGTTACTGTGACACGTTTGTAAGTTATTATTTAGGGAGTCATTAGTAGAAGATGTAGAATTAGTAGAATATGTTTTCATGTTGAATGTTTCTGGTTTGTAAATATATTTGTTTTGTATTGGTTGAAGTTGTCCCTCAAATAGGAAATCAGTGAATAACAGAACGAAATGATATGAACTGGGACTGCCGAGGCAGTAATTAGGTCTTTAAAACTTCCTCTGTGAGCTTCACACAGTGTTTACCTTCACATGCTTTTTTTGTCTCAGTGGTAAAAAAGTCCGTAATTCATTGTTAAAGTACACATCAGAATTTATTGATAATTTTCCAAACATCAATGTTCTTTTGGTTGTCTGGTGATATACTGAACAATGCTTTAATATTTGTTGTTATTATTATTTTTTTTTAAACATACCCACCAAACACCACTTTAACAAAAAGCAAAGTTTGACCCTTGACATAAAAGCGAACGAGAATCGTTGCATTATGGATTTTAAGGGTCATAAGCACCTTTTTTAAAAAGCGTCATATCTTCAAATTGTCTTTACATCTCATTACATAACCTGGTCATCAATAAGGTTAGGGTTAATAACGCCTACAAGGAACAGTGCCTACAGTGATTGTTTTGACAGCGCCACGCTTACCTGCACACAAATGGACTTTTCAAATTAGTTTGGAATTTTGCCTACAATGAAGCATCAGCTTACAGATAGATTAAGAAAGTAGGAGACCCTGAGCAAGTGTTTAGACAACTTGTGCTAACAAAATGGTGTTTCCTTTTCGTTGAATGCATGGGTGGAACTTTCCACTTTGCTATTAGGGTGAAGGTTGTTTAACATAAAGCCACTGGTGCAAGAAGATGTTTTGATAAGACTGTAGGCATTCTTCCATGCAAAATCCAACTTCCACCTCCTCGTGGTGAACGGGGGAAACAGATAAAATCTGGCTAACGGAAGTGGTGTGAGTGAGCGAGTAACTGAGTAGGGCTTAACGTTCGAGTGAGAAGGTTATAAGCTGGTTTCAGCGTGTGCGCAATAGTTATAAAAGTTGGTGCGCAATAGTTATTTTTGTGTGCGCAAAGGTTATATGGATGTGCGCAAAAGCAATGTTACCCTTCCATGTAGGCATTAGTGAACGCCACCATCCTTATTCATACAAGAAAATTATCAATCATCAAGTACAAGCCACTGGCGGTTACGCGCACGGGGTAAGTTCGTTTTAAAACTGCTTCTTTGATTGAAATACATCGTCTAGCAATTGGAAACATTTATTTTCGTTTTCTTGAAATCTTAACAAACGTGATACTTCCCCTTTAAAGTTTGGCCCCTACGATTATTATTATCTTGTATCTAGAACTTCTAAAACATATCGGAATCATACATTTTAATCAATGTAAAAATGAACATTACAAATGTTCTATTGACAGTGAATAGTGAATAGTGAATAGCCTTCCTGTGCATTCGACAAGGAAAGAATTTAAGCCCCGAGTCTTCCTTTACAGACATAATTGTGAGGATCAAGTGACACTGGTCCTGACATGGACACGGTTTCTATCCTAAAGCTATAGATTAGCTGTCTTGGTGATTGAGTCCGTTAGCCATAGTGTTTATTGATTGACCAAAGTGATCCTATTTTCCTGAATAGTGCGGGATCATATTATTATCTGGAGTTAACGATACGGTTTGTACTGTTTCGAGGCCCATTTGAGTTAATGATACCTTTTTGAATTATTTTTGGATGATATGCGTGTGTAAGTTTAAAATAATATTACATGAAATGCTTTCAGTTATGTAAATAATAGCACCAAATATTTAATATCTCGTCCTGGGAAAATTAACATAATGTAATTTGGCACCAGCTCATACGTTGTACGATCTCGGTCAAAAGGACTGAACTCACAATGCACGAACAATATATGGATATATTTCGTGATTTTCATGGTATTTTATTTCGCTTTATTATTTCGCTTAACGTGTCACAACACTTATTTTGATCATTTTTATTTAAAACATCTCACATAATCACAGTAAAACGCCTAATATATGACTATTATTTCTTTTCAATGAAAATCGATCAACACGCTTTTAGGTACAGAAGCCGACACGAGCCATTTACATGACAGCTAGTTATAAAACACTATCATCTCAAATTTTTCCTGCTATAGTTCCCAAAATGTCATTACATAAACTAACGCTCGATTTTGTCCGGTTTTCGTTCAGAATTGCAACGTTATATTTATACACTGAAACTCAAATGAATCTTTTAGCTGTAAAATATAGCAAAAGTATAGAAGATAGTAACAAATAGTTTTTCTCGCTAAAATGAATTCATTTATAGAGTATGATAGGTGACTTACAGCGGAGTGTCTCTTTCAGCACTGACTGACCGAGTCTCCTGTCCTCCTTATAAAGAAGCCATTACCGTTATCGTGTGAATCATGAGAAAAATTAATAATTTATTTACACTTGTTTCGAAAAAAAATTCATAAGAGTTGTAGGTGAAGAACACGATTATTTTACCGCTCAGGAACCTGTATTGTCTGAAAAGTCGGACATTTTGAGTCGACGATCAAGCACCTAATCGTGACAAAAGTATGATTTACTGAATAGTGATATATGTTTTATCGCCGACCCAAGGTCTTTCCGAGACTGTTTTTACGAAAGTACTCATTCCTATTCCGCATGTGAATCCTTATTTTGCCATCAGCCAGTTTTTAGACTGACCCGGCCCTGGACCTCCTTCTGAAAGTGAATACAATATGACAGCATTGACAGGCATGGCCATGTGTTTGTTTTCCTTGAAGATATGTAGAGGTTACCTCTATTACTTGAAAGATAAACTGAAAACACAACCCTAAATGGAAATATTAAAACACTTCTATATTGCATGAAGATTAATTTCCTATGATCTCACTAGTCTGTATCAGACAGACATATCTAATTCAGTTGTGGACCATACCGGCTATGAAACAATAGTTGACACAATAGACTAACTAACGAAGGGCAGAAGCTTCGCTTAATATACAAAGATGAATTTATTGCGATGGAGAACATTTTTCGTACACAATTATTCACAATTGCTTTATAAAATGGGCTCGTAAAATATCAAAATGATCCGAATATAGAATATAGGTTAACGTGCTACGTAAACTTTTAAAACTATTTACAAAGACTTATCTATGAAAAAGAAAATTCTTTAAGTAAAAACTGGAAAGAAAGCATATATGTTTCTACGATAAGCAAAGGTTTAACATTTGAAGATTGTCACGTTTTTACTTTGAAGCACTTTGTTAGTTAATGCTTGAAGTTGTACATGCGTACATTAAAGTCAACATTTTGACAGCAAGGAAACCGTAACGTTATGAGGGTTGTAACATCAGATGCCCTAATGTATTTACCTGGCTCATCTAATTTTTTTAAGGAAGTAGCAACAAAGTTTGGAGTATTGTTTTTCTTCGCTACACAATAACTTTACTAAACTTTACAGGCTCGTTGAAGTTTTTCATGTAGCCATCAGTTATAAAGGAAGAGTTTTTAAGCTGTAACCTGGATATTAATTAACCCAAAAATACGATAACAGCCACAGAAAAAACTTCATAGTATATCAACAATAATGGTATCAAAATTAAAACTTGATTAATTGGCAATTACATATCTCTCTCCATCTATCTTTGCTATGAATCATAACGAAATAGCGGACTGCGTTTATCTCACGCACATCCAAGAATAATTTCTAAATGGCCTGCCTTAATTAATATTTACAAAGCCATTCATGTTCGTTTGCGTGAAGGAGTTGTCCATGATTGGGACAAATAGTCTTGGTGGTCAGGCAGAACGTGCTCGTTTGCATGTTTATTCAATGAATATTTGTAATTGCCCAGCTAGGACCAATGAATTAATCTTCAAGATGTGTTAACTCAGTCCTTAGAATTATTCCTTAATAGATATATTGTAGGCATATTGTCTGAAAATGAAATGTGAGACTACCACGAGATAGTATACTTCTCATATACCATCTCTTGTTGAAAAAGCTTTGGATTTATGGTTAGAGATATTCAAAGATGAGTATATAAACAACCGCACTTAATTAATTTGCCAGAAATGAACAGGATGCGAGGATTGGGTTGAACGTGTTGGTCATCATGTCCACCTTGGTCAGTGTAAATATTGACGGTACTGGACTTAACTGATTGAATTATTTTTGCCATTGTGTGATCATGTATTCTGTAATTGATTTGGACATGACCAAGCGTAGAGGTGGGCACCAAAGGATTGGGTCTGTCTTCATTTGAATACTCCAATGTTGAACAATGCTAAATTGAATTTCGAGACATCAATTATCATACAACAGATCAAAACAGTGCACTCTGAGAGTGACAAGGGATAGTAGATAGTAGATAGTAGATAGTAGATAGTAGATAGTTTTCACAAAGAGAAAAGAGATCAAAATGAGGAAATTGTGTTTATGCAAAGATAGTCTATATACATCGTATGTATGGTTCCCTATATGATGTTAATGTCATTACAAGCAAGCAAGAGTTACTGTCACTCTAAAACAATGTTTCAAAGGCCTCTGGCAAGTTGCACATATATCCCGAATGTCACCAAAACATTTGCTTCTAGATTAATTTTCGACAGTCGTTCGCAAACGTAAATTTACACTAATAGTTAATTTGATCAAAATTTCCATCTCACACGAAACTATTTATATTTCTCTGTGAAAATTGTTAAATGTTGGCCTGTACGTGATAATGATTTTTTCTTGGTAATATTAATTTACTGATCTTCTCAAAAACATTTCTTATTAATCACAAAATATATATAGTTGATTAATCAAATGAAATACAAATGCCTGTAGGCAAGGTTTAATCCAAAGCAATGGATTGATTATTAAACAAACATTTAAGAATTCTATTAGGAATGTGAATTAATCATAATGATACCGAGAAATCATCCTTGGAAACTTATTGTGCTGGTTTATGCCCTTTCAGTTTTATTACTAGAGTTTTATTCGAACTATTTAATTGCATTTTATTGCCTCTTTGCACAATTGGCTAATTCAACCCGTGGCATATGTAAAGCAACTGTCTATGTAGATATCAGGGTATTGTAGGAGCTACAAGGATCCAAATACACTAATGTATTTTTATCTGAATGCTTTATCTTATCTTTGGTAAACCAGGCCTTAAGTTTGCAATACCCTTCACAAATCCCCCCCTAATAATTTTCACCAGAAATGTCTCTTTGCAAATAACCCGCTCTTGCATTTTGTTATGAAAAATACACCATATGAAACGGCTTAATAAGATTTATAGGAAAAAATACTTTTACACTGAGTTAAAAAGAGTTCTTTTCAGCTCCTGACTGGCTGTGGATGCGAAGATTTGGGATCGGAACTGGAATGGTAAGACAATTTCATAAACGCCGCACTAAAGCTTCTTGAAACGGTTTTTTTCAGAGGATCGCAGGTCCTATCGACGTACCAGTTCCAGTGGCTTACTCAAATCACGAACGAATAATCTGTGTACAGATTTCATGATGAAAAGTCCAAGGGGTGGTAACGTGAAGAGCATCGGAACATTAAGCCCTGGGTAGTCGAGGATGGGAACCGAAGTGGGCTTAGTAATTCTGTGATACGTTTCTCATTTGTAGAATCGTATAATCCATATTATTTTTATTTTTATACATGGAATGTGTGCTATTAATCAGCTTCATTCTATGAAACTTACAAAAGGGTTATAAATAATGCATATAAGGTGCTTTTGTCATGTTACTATTTGTATGTACTTACTGACACAAAGCTTATTAGTCTGACCTTCTTACCAGTCTGCATGTTCTAAATCGGTGAAACATCGGCAAATATAGCAGGGTTGAAGCTGCAAGTTTTAATCAGGTCACCCTGACCCTAAGCTTTGTCTGACATTGGTTTGCGTAATTCTGTATCTTAAAAGTGCGCTTCCATTTTAAAAAAAGAATAATACATTCAAGTTGTCATGTCTAAAATTTTCCAAACCTCTGATACCAATCATGTCGTTTGTCTACTTGTTTTTATTTTATTATTCGTTTTATTAATTCTTTATTAATGAAATGGTTGATAAAGAGCTTGAAGTGAGTTACTAGGACACAACGGTCACCTTATCGGAAACTGCTAATATTACTGGTTTGAAAGGGGCAGTAACACGTGTTTTAGACAATCACAGTGATCGTATAAACATAAATGTTTCTAACTGTTAAACAATGTTTTTAACCGAAGGATCTTTGAAGCTGATGATCATAAAAAGTATGCGATTATTCCGCTACCTTAAATTATTTGAAGGTGTTTACACGAAAATGACCGCGAGTGTGTTTTTTTCTTGATACTTCATGATTTCCTCTACGACTACGGATGATCGGGTTGAGTAAGGAGATGGTGTGACCCTATGAAGAAAATATATTTGACATTACCAAATGTTTATTGGAAAAAAAGTTAAATTTGAATTTTTTTACTTGTCCCTTTAAGTCATCGCATTGGTCAGCTAGTCACGGCGATGCGAGGCAAATGCTGATATAGAGATCAGGGGACTGAAAGATTCAGCAGTCTTACTTTCAAATTTGTTTTTATTTCAACAATTTTTACATATGCATACTTCTACTGTTTTCTTGCGTAATTGATATCAATGACGCCTTACCATTTATTTACCAAATCTGTATAAACGTTTAGATTGCCACCCGAAAACAGACAAAAAACTGGAAACGGTTGGGCTTTCTTTGTCTTAATTCTTTTATGTAAATGCATTCACTACATGGTAATTGACCACCGATATGTAAGACCCTGCAATTTATAATGTGATCATGTTAACCCTTTAAGAAACTAGGTGATCATTACATGATTAACCCCATGATGTCAGCGTATGGAAAGTCATATGCGTATGGAGTTGAGCAGGGTAACATAATATGTCCAACGCTATTCAATGAAAATTTAATACGTCGATCATAACATTATGTCAGGTTATGTCTACTGTTTCAGCATTGTTTCAGGATAATTTCAGTCTTCCAAGTTCTCATATTCCATAAAATGAACTTAAAATTAAGAGATTTAGAGTTGAAAAGTAAGTTTTGAGTGTGCATGTACGTTACATAGTTACTATAGTTCAAACATGTTGTAAGGTGAAGCTTAAAGGCAAGTTTGAGAGCGTTATCTCCGGCTTTTCAACGCCAAGAAAAATCACTGTTGAATAAAAGGTAAAAAAGGGGTCAACGAAAACAAAGAAAAACGTTTAATTAATTCTTTTCTTAATTATCTCAGGTTATTTTTGAAATTTAAATAAATACTCAAATTAAAACCGAAATCTAATTTCCTTTTCCATGAACATATCGGCCAAAAAAGACAAAAATTGATTAGGTGGAATGTGGTTCGAATTTCAATTTAATCTATTTACAGATAAAATTTCAAATAAGAGAAAACAAAACACACTCCTGGGTTATTACACAGGGTCAGAATTGATAATGATATTCTTTTTTTGATTTACACACAATTTAGATATAAAGATTCAAAATCACGTTTCTTATTAAAACCAGTTTACAACTCATTCATATCATTCATCGAGACAAAGAATTAGAAGTAATCTACATATACATATAGTACATATGATAGCTTATTTTATTAATAGTTTTCAAAACGAAATGCCAATGAATATTATCATTTAACACATAACCTTGATGACATTCACTCTGTCTTCTTTAACATACCATTTCTGAGATCACGCCCATTGCAATAGAGAACAAAGACATAAGATAATTTAAGATAGAGGAATTGGTTTGCATAGTTTATTCAAAGGTATTCACATGAAAATGGTCACAAGTGGTTTTTGCCTGATACGTGATGATTTCCTCTACGACTGCGGATATTTTAGGTTGACTGATGAAATATGTTGACCCTCTGAGGATAATTGGCATTAACAAATGTTTAATAGGAAAATCTGAATTTCTTTACTTATCCTTTTAAGTCATTGCATTAGTCAGTTGGACATGCCGATGCCAGGCAAATGCTGATATATAGATCAGGGACTGAAGGAGTCGACAGTCTTACTTACATATTTGCTTTTATTTCAACTATGGTGGCTGGTAATTTGACACATGCATACTTCTACTGTTTTCTTGTGGACTGAAGAAGTCGAGAGTCTGAACAAATTCATTAGGGTTCTGCAAGTTTTCTGCAAGTTTGCAGAAAATGGGCACATAGTTATATTTCGGATAAAGATATATATATCCTTACATGTGGTAGATGCCTAACTAATTTATATATGGACAAACGCACTCACCAAGACAGTTTCTCTTAGAGATGCAGGTTAGAATTAAAGCATTTGAAGCAAAAAGTCGCGTTTTACTTATAACGATGACAGTAAAAGACAACTGCAGTTGCACGGTTTTTTTAAAATATTCAATGTATTCTTAATAACATCATATTTAAGCACCATATATGGTGTGTTCCACCTATTTATGAAGTATGAGTATTTATCAACACATGTACAACACTATAACAGGTTTGCTTGTCAAAAAAATCTGCAAACTCGATTCTTACTTTAAAAAATATAATATTTTTTCTCATAAGAAAAGGATATTTCAATATTAATAATTCTGTCTGGTTCCTGAGGACATGTCATTGGGTGTCAGAAACGTCTGTTCTTTCAGGCACTATTCTTCTGGTAAGGAAAAACTGTCAGACAGCAAGATGTGAATGATGTTTTTTTTGCAGCTTAGACGGAGGAAAAAAATCGATAAAGCGAGAATTGACAACAGTAAACTAACCTTTTTGTACATTACTTTTTAACAAAATCATTATGAAATATCATCGGTTATTTTAATGTAACAACGCTTTATATAATGTGTTATTAGTTGTACATTGTAGATTGGCAAGGGGAAATAGAGGATATATAATGCTTTTATTAAACTACAGGCTTGAATAACTCATAACTTCGTGTCTCAAAGCAACAGAAAAAAAAATCATATCATATAAATATAATTTAAAAAAAGATTGAATGTACATTTACTGTCTAGCAATCTGGTTCAAAATAGCTCCCCCGAGCTCCTTCGTTTGTCATTACAGTTTTGACTACATCTATATTGTTATGAAGATATTTTTCACAGCTATATATAAATTAACAAATTGAATCTAGGTTAGTACAGTCGATTGAGAAGCCACATCTACTACCCTGAATGCAAATACATTCAATGTGGGGTTTCAGTTGTTGTTTTTTCTGAGGGTACAATCATTACAGTGTAAACGATGTCTTAAAAAAAGCTGTGAATTTCATCCACAATGCCGATAGAAGGGAGGCGGGATAGACCAGTGTTTAGCGCGTTCGGCTCTGGATGAAAAGGACCGTGGTTCGAATCCCGCCAGGGGCTCAGCAACTTTGTCTGCAGTAGAGAACTGTTCTACACGCAGTAAAGTTTGGGTGCACTGAATTTCAGCATAATACCACCCATTGTTCGCTAGTTCCAGCCGATGCTCGCATGTATCACCGCAATGTATAGCCACAATGGTGTTGCGGGCTTTCTCCCTGCAATAATATTAGCAGCCGTGATATAAGTGAAATACTCTTGAAACGGCGTTAAAGTCATAGTCTTAATTTTTCTTCACGAGCAAAAATCCGATTACTTACACCAATATTTCATGTCGCGTCTGCAAAGATTTTCATTTTTAAACCCGTTTTAAAATCAGGATGACGCTGCTTATTGGCGTATGCCGTTTCAAACCGAAGAGTTACCGAATCAAGTGTAATCCCATCGCGAGCACGATATACCGGAAATCTAGTAATTGCAGCGCCGATAATAATGGCAGACGCATTCTTCATTGAGTTTTCCAACTTTTTGTTATTACTGTATTTGAAAAAAGGTAAGCTATTGGCTATTTTCATTGGATATTTAGCTGGGATATTTCATGTGTTCCACGTCATGGCTTTAGCGAAATGACGTGGTAAGGACTAACGCTCGCCAGAGACATAGGTTAGGGTGTTTTGAACTTCATTAATGAGGGCTAGAATGCACGCAGATTTCTGAAAATTGTCGCAAACGTCAGGGGAAAGATTTCTTTGAGTGATGAACTATTTGTCCGACGTGCATTACAGTTTGCCTTGCAAAAATGAGACTATGACTTTAAACCCCGATTCACCTCACCTCATTGACAGAAGTACAAAAAGCGTCTATAAAATCTCATTTTCACTCATGTTGTGCTAGTAACATTTTTTAAGTATTTTAACAGAAGTGTTCGTATTGTAATAAGGTATAAAATTCTCGGTTTTGTTTATTGCAACATGGGGAAAAAGACGGGGGCACTTAGTTCCTAGACAAGGGTATTGATATTGAGTGTCAAAAGCTAGCTCTTATTTTGGGAAGGATATCTGTTAATTGTAAGTAAGCTTCATTTTTCCCAAGACACTTTACCTGTGTTTTCCTGGATGTGACCTGTAGGCACTAAGGATGTAACTTGTCATCCTGCTACATTAGCGTAATTGAATCCGCTGATCGAGCTCCTTCCATATACCCTGATCTCCTTTAAGCCAAAAGCCTCGGATCGCTAGCTATCTAACCAGCCAATGAGACGATTTGCATCCAGCAACAGCGGCACAACCCGGAAGGAAAATTTAGTTCAAAAGAGTAGCGTCAAGCTCCTTGGATAACGACATTTCATTGGCTGAAACACAGCCACAAACATCAAGCCGCGCCAGCCGTACGAGGGATTTGGCTCGAAGGAGATCAGGGTAAATGGAAGGAGCACGTTAAGCGATTTTAATTACGCTGATGAAGCAGGATGGTAACTTGTTACAGTCGGAATAATTTTGCAAGAATCTTTGCTTGTGGAAGCATATCAGCAACGTTTATCTTAGACCTGAATATCTTCTTCTTAATCCTCACTCTCTTAATAGAAAATTATCCCGCGTTCGATTTTCACTGTGTACACAGCGACATTCTAAAATGGATCTAATGGCTCCATAAACCGAATGCTCTACTGCAACTCAAAGGAGCTTTAAATGGTGTTCGCTAAAAAGAACTCATTTCAAAGCCAAGTTTCCATTTCAACAATAAACCCTAGTGAGGGTAAATAGCAAAATATTGTATCATCATTATATTGTACAGCATTATATTGTATGTAGAGCACAATGTAGTGGTAAGCCTGCTGGCCTCTCATGTGATAGCCCGGGTTTTAATCCCGGTGGATATCTGTTCGATCCATATTTCTCTCAGTTTACCTACCTGTACATGTAAGGCAGGCTCGTTAGTATTATTCCGACAGAGTATTATTATGTAGCGCTTTAAGCAATTTCTTGGCAGTTGGATATGCGTGCACAATAAGCGGACTTATTGTTATATTTGTAATTAGTATTATCAGAAGAATTATCTGTCCAACCTCATCCATCTTCGGTCAACAAACGGTCCTGTGTGCCGATACCACCACTTGACTCAATACCTTATCGTGGTGTGGTGGTTTGCGTGCTTCAGAGACCCCGAGAGCTATGCCAGCCGGAGTTTACATGCTCCTGGTAGGGACTCCCAAGCTGGAAAGGTCGAACGGGTAGAAGCCAGACCAAATTTGAGTCTTTCTAAAACCTGTTGTCTATCTCTCACCATGCCTTTCCTTCCGTTGAACTCAAATTACTCACTGTTGATAGTTGTTATAGGAGAATGGAAAAAGCGTTTTTAAACGCACAGTGCCAATTAATGCTAAGCGGTAAAAATAAACTCACATATTCCTTCGATGTGCTCCACATTATTAACATACCGATTTGAAGCATACAAATTAACCGGGTGATAACTTTTCAACGCACTATGTTATCTCGACTTGTCAACTAAACTATTTTGTGTAGTGAGTATGTAGGTTAACCGTGTTTTTAAACACGTGGATGAAAGTAATCCAACAGAACGCGGACAGATCAGAGAGAAAAGGGATGACTATTAAGAGATAAGAGACGGACAGAAAGGCATAGAAATATGATATCATGCTTTCGGGTAGTTATGTATCTCTAAATCGAGAATCTCATACTAATGTAGAAGAAAATACACAAATAAATATGTATATGACATAATTAACACTAAATAGCATTATCGTTAACGGCTTGTAATGAATCTCGATAATGGAATTTATCATTAACATATTAATAGATATATTATAAAAACGATGCATCTTATATTTCACATACCCAGGCTTGTAATGAATCTCCATAATGGAATCTATCATTAACATATTAATAGATATATTATATAAACGATGCATCTTATATTTCACATATCCATTCAATTTTTTAAAACTTAACAGGAACCATTGTATGGCGTTATCTCTGAACTGAATTTATTCATATCGTGTTTCACATAAGATATCAATATTCAATCGCGATTCTTTTTCCAGCATTAAAGAGCTTTGAAAATAGTTTTCAATTAAGACACGTTGCTTTTTGAGAAATAACATCTTGTGATTAATCAAAGGTTTTGCCTCATCAGATTAAAACTTTTTCATACGCCCTTCAAGGAAAATGATTTTTGTTACGTCAATACCTTGTACTTTCTGAGTGTAATTAACTTTTCGTAGTCTAAAGTATCTATTTATCATGCTTATGGTCGGAAATATGACATGATTAGAATGTAGTAAATAACCTACCGATCTTATATTTTTAACAGTTAATGAGCTTTCAGTGATCCTTTTTATGGCAAAAATCCATTGTAATATAAGCTGCTCATACTCCATCGTTGACATGTAGAACTACAACAGTAAACCAGAACATGGTTCATTAAATACCAGTCTGATTAAAATCGACCGTGTTCCGAGGAATAAAAGTTTCAAAATATTGACTCGTTCGAGATTCGAACTCTATCTGTCCAGGCTATCCTCTCCACATCGGTCTGAAGGCAGCCTACTGTAGCGCACGTTCTTACGTAAACTCAGCTAACCAATCACAATACGTGCGGCAAAAGCATTCGGTATCAGTAGCTAGGGGCAAGTAACTCCCATTTACCATTCGTTAACCTTGATCGCCGCTATCCTTATTTTAAACGCAATGATGTGATTGGTTCGCTAATGACTAGGTTTTGTCTGCGCTAAACTGGTGTCAGCATGTGCGAGTAGTGAGGCTGCCTTCAGACCGATGTGGAGAGGATAGCCTAGACAGATAGAGATCGAATCTCGATAGAGTCAACTTTTTGAAAGTTTTATTCCTCGGAACACGGTCGATTTTAATCAGACTGATTAAATACTAACTTAAAAGACTATGTGCATTAAGTTTTTAGTTAATGTTGTATTTGATTTCTTGTTTTTATATAATCTTTATGAATCTCAAAACCATCCAAGACATGACGAAATCACTGCACTGGTGCGACATGTACAAGGCAAAGCAAAGAGTTGCACTTCCACATGTATCTTTTTTACAAAGACAATATTTTATAAATGTTATCTTATTAATGTGATGAAACTATATATAGAGGATATTTGACATTTCTCGTCGAATACCATGGATTTGTTATCGAGTGAAGTAGAAATTTATTATTTCACGAGTGACATAGCCACGAGTGTAAATATATGATTTTCTACTTCACGAGATGATATATTCATGGTATTCGACGAGAAATGTCAAAGGTTCTATTTATTATGTTTCCTAAAACGTCGTAAATGACCCTAACTATATGAATGGGGAAGCTAAAACGCTTCGCTACCGCGGCCGGTACATGACGTCTTTCAATTGTTTCATGACGTCACTGACGATGTCATATGATTGTTGCATCATTTAGAATACCATTTTCACTCAGTGAAAATACGGGTTTTATTTGGCATATTTCACCATTCGAAATATAATAATAAACAATATTCCTGTCTGTCTACTATGGCAAAATCGTGGTGTCACTAGCATTAAGCAGAAGCATCTAGGGGAAAATCATAAATCACACTAGAAGCCAATACCGCTCTCATAATTATTAACATTTATCTCTTAAGATTTATATCAACCTTTAAACTGTTACAAGTCACTGTCCTTATCTATGTACCGATAATCCCAGGAGGAAAGAGAAGTGATGATTACATGTAGAACATATCTCACGATTTGATGCATCCGATCTTGTTGAGATTGTATTCTTGTAAACAAACTGATTTCACGCATTTACTGCTTCTAATCAAAATTGACGTCATAAATGTCTTGAAAATGTCTTGTTGTATATTGTCGATTTCTTTGAAGTGATCACCAACTATTATGTACATCCCGTAGAAATTGTCATTCGGAATGAGTCACAAATAACCATTATTAATATTTCCAATTGATTAGATAGATTTAATTAAGATTATAAAACTTCAAAGTGCGGAGAAGCAAATTAAACGTCTTACTTGATGATGGTAGCTTGTGTTATCAAAAATGTCAAAGCTGATTGAATAATTAATTCGCCATAAAAGTAATTCTTTAGAAAAAAGTTTCATTAATTTGAAGTCGACTTCTTTTATGGTTAAAGATATGATAGAATTTGTAAGATAAATCATCTTCAAGAACTTGTAGTGGAAACCTGGTTTTCGTGTGTTCATAACAATTCAATTAACATACAGATTCTCATTCCTATTGATCAAACACCCTGAATGAACATGATCTGTATGATTCATTTAAACTTATAAATTAATGATAAATAATGATAATAATGTTGTTTTCTTGTACCGCGCATATTTCCATTGCAGAGCATGGACAAAGCGCACAGAATTCAATCATCACCCGAAGGATTTATTCAGGTGCACCGCGCGACCATGTTGATCCGCACTTTCCCGTGTTCAGGTACCCAATTATACAGCTTGGTAGACTGAGTGCAATGTAGATTAGATGCCTTGCCCAGGGCCACAGCACAGTACAAGGCCCAGGTTACAAATGTCTGATGCCTCCAGAGGGATTCGAACCCAGACTTTTGGCGTAATAGGCAAGCATGCTAACCACTATACCACAGCTATACCAACGTGACTTAATACATCCTGCTTCATCAGGATATGTGATGAATTTATACGCGAATGCATGTTCTTATTAATCCATGATATCAATGAAAGATATGAATTAAACAGATCACATTTTGAATTTAACACAATATTCATAATTTATTTGTCGTGTGTGTTAGTACGAGCTATTGGTTTTGGTTCAAATGTTTTATAGTGATAGCGTTAGTAATTGTAAGGTCCGCATACACACGGTCACATGGAGAATATTTTACGAATGCTTCAAAAGTCGATTGAAATGGTTCTGCATGAAATGAAAATTCATGAATTAATGCCATACCAAATCGTGGCACAACATGCAAGTCGTCCGCAATTTCCATGGTTGAAGTTTAGCAGCACTTGCAATAATAATGTATATAATATTTAAAAAATTAATAAAGACGAGAAAATTACATGATTATTCAAAATTTGAACATTTTTATTTGGTTTACCGACCTTGGCAGAAAAGCAATTAAGCTTGCGAAAACAGATTTGAGTTGTTAGAAATATATTATTCCAAATGAATTCAATCTCTTAAATGTTGAAATGATTGCACTCAATATATATTCAGGCTCTTCAACCATGCTCCGATGTATCACGTAGTCTTTAGGAATTCATCCTATTTTGTTTGTGAGAATTATTGTTTGCATGTTCAATTAAGAGTAATATACCTCTTCCAAGGTTTAACTTTATGCTCGAAAGATTTCAATCTCTTATAAATGAGTATTTTTAAGTGAAAAAAGTGGAGGGATCGTTTGACAAAATGAAAGATGTTTTATTGAGCTTTTTAAAATTCTTTCGCTACATTATGGACGTTCAAAATTCATCACTGTAATTTTGCATAAGATAAAAAAGTGGGAAAAGTAGGACAGAACCTATTACCTCCCTTTATAACGCAATCTCCCTTTGCAGTATCAAACTATAGCTTCAAGTAATGTCGTTCATCAGGACTGACGATAAACAATTAATTGCGATGTTTCAGGTGAGTTATTGTTCAAAATTTTCAGGAGAAATATGTCTTTCGATCTCCTAACATCTAAAATCTTCTAACGTTCATATCTTAATTGTCTGTGTCTTGGATTATAATTCATGTTCTCACAAAAAAAAATTAGCGAAAGATACCAGGGTATTGGAGATTCAAATATGCTGATGTAGCAGGATGGTTGAGTTTTTCGGATGTCTATTTTGATGAGTCATCAGGTTCTCCAGCACTTGCAGTAAGAGAAGGAACGCTTCCACACCCAGAGTCATCTCCCTTCTTAGGTTCAGCCTGGGCCTTCTCCTCTTCGTCTTTCTCCTGCTGCTCCTCGTTGACTTGATCTTTTGCTACATCCTGCAGCGGCAAAGCGTCTTTACAGTCCGCCATGATATCTAAGTCAGGTTCTGATAGCATCTCTAGCAGTTCGTTGTCCACAGCCAGATCTAGATCCTCTTCTTTTGCCGAGTCTGGAACAGCGCAAGGAGCTTAATGGAGAACATAGGCGGCACGTGGCTTGAATTGGGGGAGTGAGTGAGTTGGAGTTTAACGTGCTTTGAACAATATTTCAGTTATTAAACACGTGGATGACAAGCATCCAAAAAAGAATGGATAGATAAGGGAGAAAGGGATAGACAGGATGAGGGAAAAGACGGAAATAAAGGCTTGGCTTGAAGGGGATCAGGATACTGGAAAGAGTTCAGTGGATTCATATATGCTGATGGAGAAGAATGAATTTGAAAGAGATAGGGTGTGGGTTGAGAAATGAACGTTTACAGTAAAAATATATCTTACACGATCATTACTTTTTGTAACATGTAACATGTAACATTGCGTGGAAAGGGGAACGTCTAGTGATCTTCTATCTGACCTTCATCTTCCATAAAGTCATCTTATGAGACAGATTTTACACGATTTGCTATCTTCCACGCTGATTTCCTCAACTTAGGTGTCACGAGATATAATTCCTGATCATGAGAAAATAGTGCTCGGAACAAAGCGCATCGAGGTATGAGTGTTTCAACTGAGAAATCGATATCACTGTTTTGCTTTATGTAGACGCAGATATTGAAAAACTTTTGCACTACTTTAGTGACAAGTATAAAATCACATATATTAAAAAATACAACACAATGATAATAAAAACAATATGATAACATTGGTGTGAAAACATGCAGAACAAATTTGAAATGTCACCTACCTTTGGGAGAGCATTTTTCTTTCAGAATCCTTCAACAAAAAAGAAGGAAAAAAGGAACAATAAAACAATCATTTGGAACGTGTACAGACTGTTTGAGACTGTATTCATAAACATTATTACCAAATTATAAAATTTGCTTGAATGATATTATGCTCAATCCATCCATCTCGGATTAGTAGCTCATTATACATATTGAATCAAAGCACGATCCTACAACTTTGCTCTGTGTATCTGCGATCTCTAATCCTCTAATTTTCCTGGATCTCAACCATCTATCGGCTAAAAAGCGCCAGTTCGAAACTCATCAGTTCTCAAGATTAATAATTTCTTACACTAAAAACTGACATTGCAAGATAACTTGAGGAGCCTTTGAAGAGCAGAGTTGGGACTTGGTATTTTCTGCCTCTAATGTGAACTTATCCTGATAGTTTTACTTTCATCAGATAATGAGCGTGTCAATACGCCAGAACATTATTCGACAAAGGTGTAGTGTTACCATCTGCCAGTAGTGACTTATAACGAGATACAATAAACGATAAAACGAGATTAAATGTTCTATCTCACTCGGTTTATTTGCGTGATAGATCCCGTTATTTCACCGGAAATCATATAACAATCCTTTAACAAATCCTAATATTACATTGTGTGATTTTAGATCCCGTTATTTCACCGGAAATCATATAACAATCCTTTAACAAATCCTAATATTACATTGTGTGATTATAGATCCCGTTATTTCACCGGAAATCATATAACAATCCTTTAACAAATCCTAATATTACATTGTGTGATTATAGATCCCGTTATTTCACCGGAAATCATATAACAATCCTTTAACAAATCCTAATATTACATTGTGTGATAATAGACTGATACCTTCCTGAGAAGACTAGACCAGAGAAGACCAACAGAGCAGCCATTATAAGTCCTTCGACTATGGCCATTGCTGTCAGTATCGACACCTCGGACTCATCGTCTTGCCTTTGAAGTTCTGTAACAATCAATCAACATGTTTTTGTGTTTAAATCACCTTTCTCCTCATCCGTTTTTACTGCTATATGTATCGCCGACACAACTTTAACTGTGAGTTAGTCACATGCAATATCAAACAGAAAATAAAAGATTTCCCTGAAAATTATTGTCTATACTTATACACTTTCACAATCAATTAATTGTTATAATAAATTCGTGATTGTTTTTATGTATGTTGTTTTAAATGCACGTTGAATACATAGCGCAACTAAAAAGGTAAATCGATGTATCATTAAATTTAAAGTCTTAGTGGTATGAAGATTATCACTTCACACGGTATTCGATATTTAAGTAGTATCGTAATAAAAGGTACCTCTATAATATAAAAGTGCAGCCCTTAAAGAGACACTCCGTGAGTTGTTGGAGTCATATATGCCAAACTTAATCAATGGTGTCATTTGATGGAAAACCAGTATTTGTCATATATATGTCTTTTGGACGTGGAAAGTTAAGATTTTATATTTCATATCACCGCATCTGACATTTAGGTTCGCATCAAAGGTAAATACTAAATTATGAAAATCACGGAGTGGCTCTATAACGTTGTTTTGTTTAGTATAGGTTCATTTAGACAAATATATACAAGTATAGACAAGTATATTACTGTGTATAAGTCGACCCCGTGTATAAGTCGACCCCCTTTCTCAGCCCCCCAAATTGCTAAGTTTTTCTCCTTGATTTTTATTTCTATTTGGTTAAGTTGGATATTCATTGTAAAATCTGAATTCAAGTTTTGAGATGAAACTAGCGAAAACTCGCTTAATTACTTAACTGTACATGAATGAGTCTTTACAGAGACAGTTTTATCGCCGACACAAAGTAAACATCCTATGTTAAGTAACCAATAATTATTATGTTTTAATATTTGATATAATTTAGAGAGGTTTCAACGGCATTGAAACAACTATGCAAAATATCTTTGGTCCGGTTATAAAGCATGCACCGACATGTATACAATGACATTACTCACCTGACATCTTTTTCTCTTTCTCGCGCTTCTTAGTACAGGGGGATGGCGTCTTGGTTTGCATTCTTGAAGATGGAAACTTTGTCGCAGTAGATTCGGGGGTGGTAGTAGAAGGTGCTTTGGTCGTGGTACGTACCTCACATATTGCTTGCTCAAAGACAACTAACGTCGATGATGTCATTTCCGGAATGCTTTGGTCTGTCGCCATGACTACGAGCTCTTTAGGAATACTCGGGAAGTTTGTTGTATGGTTCACATATAGTCCCCATGTGAAGTTGACGTAATCAAGATAGAATTTAGAAGTTTCATTCAAGAAATACAGAGAGATGTTTGAGCTTGAGTCTTGATCACTGACATCAAATTCAACAAGACTTTCATTGCCTGACTGAGGGACATACTGTACACTTTGAACTGATTGGTTAAATAATGGTGGAAATTCATTTACATCTGTTACCTCGACTGTGAGGGATCCATTGATAACGAACTCGCCATCAGAACAGGTAACATAGATTGTGTAAAAGGCCGAACCATTTTGGAGGTCATCCCGATCAAGAACTTTCGCTGTCATGATTTCACCAGAATCCTTGTTAATTTCAAAGGTATCAGTCGACACGTTGTTCTTGTCTAAAATAGGAATGTATTTTGATTAATTTTGATATAACATTTGTATAATATGGATATTAAAATCAAAGTATGCATATATGAGCAAACGTTACAAATTATACACGAGTTTTTACGCAAAGAAACTATGTTTAGTTGATAGGAAAACACTATCGATATGAATGTAGATGACATCGTCAGTCGATGCAATATTTTTCATTGACAGTTTGACATTGAAACTAGAAACATTGGTTTCAAAAAGCTCGGTATTTTTAAAAATTATAATCTATGAAAGATACAAAAGACTTTGTCGTTCGCAGGTGTAGCAATTACTCTGCAAACTTTTCTTAACTCAATTTACGCTCATGTTTAAATTATATAAGCTAGTTTTCAAGATTCCAACAGATACAAGCCATCTCTTTTCTCGATGACAATTATCTCGATTGCGTTTCGGACGAGGTGCTATCTAACTTCTTTCAAAACCATGGCAGAAACTAAAATGTTTATGCTGTTGGTAGTTAAGAAGGGAAGATGGATTATTCCAGCATTATGTCCAAGTTGATTACCCATATCCTACTTGTTTTTATATGACGTAATACTCCACTAGCTGGTTTGCCTTGTAACGATGGTTAAACGTTTCGTGTTAATGGACCCTTTAGCTGATGGTGAGGCCATGGCTGATTCTGTAAGTCTATATTTTGGATAAAGGATGCTGAATCATAATTTTCTATTACATTAGGCGTCTCGTAACTGGTATGATGTAGCCATTTCTGGTGAAATAAGAGTAACTACCCACCTGTAAGTACATTAGAAATATTATATGTGAGTTTGCTGTGCATTTCGGAATCCCTGTCCATGGCAAGAAGCTTGTAAGCAACGGTTCCAATACTTGCATTCTCAGATACTCTCGAAATTGGAAAAACAAAGTCTTCTGATTGTTCTGGCATTTTGTCTACGCTTCGTTTTCTTCGTTCGACATGAGATTCGTTAGTGGTTGCTGATTTTGCAAGGGTTGTGGAATTCAAAGTTGTTAATGTCGTTTCAACAGTTGCATTTATAAACATTGTACCCTCCGTTGGTGACTTTGTAGAAGACGAGTTTCCAGCTGTAGTTACTGAAGACTCTTTTGTCACATTGTCTGACTTTTCAGACGTTTGTTTCGACGTCTGTGTTGAAGGTTTCTGCTCCGTTGAACTCTTTGTCTTGGTCCCTGAGGTTGGCTTCATGGTTGTTGATTTAGTATGCTTTATTGCGTTTGTGGTTTTTGTTTTATTCTTTGGTTGCGGCAGAACCCAAAAAGGTGGATGCTCGTTCTGAGGTTGGACCTGTGGGTATTGATGAAAATGTGCAATATGAAAATGATAGTTTAGGATGGTTCAGTTTCTCGTCATTCTATTCCTACTCTCCGTTGTGTTGAAGTGTCGTTATCTTAAAGAGCCATTCCGTGATTTTCATAAAATATTATTTACCTTTGATACGAATCTAAATGTCATATGTGGTGATATAAATTCAAAACATCTGAACTTTTCATGTCCAAAAGACATGACACCATTGATTAAGTTTGGCATATATGACTCCAACACCTCATGGAGTGGCTCTTTTTACGTTGACCTAGGTAAACATTCGAGGTCACTTTCCAAACTGTAATACATGTACTACCACTGTCTCTTCCATTTATAAAACCATCAATACTTATACCGCTATTACCTCTAGTTCTACTACTACTACCACTACTACTACTACTACTACTACTACTACTAATAATAATAATAATAATAATAATAATAATTTTTTTTACATCCACGTGCACCACCACCACCGGGAAAATCACTACGACTACTACTTAATATTACTACTACCGTGACTACCACAAGCACCATCCCTAACAAGATTATTGCTTCTACTACTACTTCCACAACTACTACTATAACTTCTACTACTGCAACTACTACTGCTATTTCTACTACTACTATTACCACTACTACTACTACCACTGCCACTACCATTAATGCTTCTACTACCTCTACTACTACTACTACAATAACCATATGCACCACCTTCACCAGGGATATTACTACGACTACGACTACTACTACTACTATTACTACTACTACTACTACTACTACTACTACTACTACTACTACTACTACTACTGCTAACTACTATTTATTATCTAACTATCTAATTATGTCTAGTTATATTGCCTGTATCACAACGACAGCAACACCAGTTTTAGAGTCAGGTCCAGGGCTATCCTTTGCCTTCAGTGTCAGAGAGTAGGTTTTATCTTCTCGTTCGTAATGTTCGTAGTCACAGTTCCCAGCCTTCAACACCAGTGTGAGACCCTCGATGTAAAACCGACAGTCGTTTGAGTCTCTGTCATGGATGAAAACTAACAGGATGACGGAAGGGTCGTCTTCGTCGGTGACAGTAAGATTCAAAACTGGAACATCTTTGAACAAAACGAAAACAGGTTTTGACGTCTTGGTGAATTTGTGTTTCACTGCTTCAAATTATATACCGTTACTTCTGATTCGATTTGAGGAACTGACTCCCCTTGGATTATGTGACTTGCTGATGTGCGCTTTAAGATAACTGTGGATTCATCCATACAGAAATTCTTTCTTCTCTTGTGTTATGAAAGTCGAGTTTTACACACACAAAAGTTAAAACGTGCTGCGTTAGCTAAAAATATATGGTTGTATGCATTATAAAAAAATAATGATAGATATGATGTTTCACGATAAACTTGATAAGTTTGATTGTATCTAAAATAAATGTGTTTACATTGAATTTATTTACAAATAGTAGCTTTGTTATGGTCATGTGTGACACAGTGGATCGACACAAATATATATTATGTGAATAATCAAGTCCAATTACCAATTGTGCTGTTTTCAGTCACATTAATGATGTATACTGACGAGGAAAACTTTGGAAAGTTGTCATTGATACCAACGACTTTGATAGGTAGTTGAAGTTTTGCCTGATGATCAGCAAGATCAGTAACAACAATTGTAAGGTTAAGCTCCTGTCTTCCGTCAACTCCATCGCGGTCTAGCCGTCTTGTTGTTAGAATGCTTGTACCATTTTCAACCCGAAAATAATCCGCATCTGGACCTACATATAAATAGCAAATAGAATTAAGTGGAAATGGTTAATTTGGAAACTGCTTGATATAAGAAAGGAAATTTGACGCGTTAAGTTTTGTACGTTTTATCACTCTAATTACCTGCACTAAAATATTTTGTTAGAAACATAAATCAATGTAGGTAAGTATGGTATAGTCTGGCACGTGTACATACCCTCAAACGTAATGTTGTACTTATCGTCTCTATCTGCATCAGTAATATCACATGGGATGCCGATGTTTATGCCAACTGGGTATTCTTCAGCTAATTCATAGACGTCATCACACGTTATGTTTGGGTATTCGTCGTTTACGTCACTGACCTTGACCTTAACCGTCAGGGTTACGGATTCACTGGTCCTGTAAATGGATTTTTGTTTATATCAGTAATAAATCTAAGTTGTTTTTTTTTCTAAAAAGCAATCCAGGAATCTACCTAGCTTACATATAAATATCCTTCATTTTTTATTGTTCTCCAATTCAGTTACTTTTTTATGCTTAGATTAAGAAATTTAATTTACTTGGTTCACTGAGACATTTTTCGTAACCCTATTTTCTCCCAACAAAGGTAGCTCCGTCATAAATTCCTATGCAACCTCCATCCTAAGCGTTTCAAGGTCATCCTAAGCGTTTCAAGGTCTTGAAATGTCTTCTTAATTGTTCTGACTACCTTCACCTGCTGAACAGTGTCAATGAAGGCTGTGAAGCAACGCCTTTAGAGTCTAACCGCTAAAGCCATTGTATCTAGAAATTTCTTAACTCTATCCACTACATCGCCAGGTAGCAAAAAGTCGTTTCACGAGTATTGGGCTGGTACAATGATATACAGTTATTGAAAGCTGAAATTATGATAGCAACATTCATTTTTTTCTTCATACACAATACCCACACTATTCTGACAATATGAATCACATGTGTCTCATAGTCCAATGGTTTCCGGGTTCGCAAAGTCGACCCATTTATATAGAAATACTGTTGAGACACGTTGCCATACACTTCTGATGTTATGTTCCTCTCTGGCTGTGTGGTCGTAATGTTGATGATATCGGTTTCTGGAGGCGTATCTTCAGGCAGGGTTATAATGGTGCTGCCATCTGGTGAAGGAGTCAAGAACTCAACAGCATCGTCCTCTAGGGATTGAACATGCATAGGATTGAGGAAACTGAACGATTTTTGATGCTCTAAAATGTCTCTTTCAGAAGCGTAGGAACTGATATGTAATAATGGAAAGCTTGTTGTATAAGGCAAAGTCTTAGGTTTGACCAACTATTTCAATCAACTATCAATGGCCACTTGGCTGCTCAAATGGTTAGCAAATGCTTCAATAACAGTTGAGGGTAAATATACGAAAATCATTAAATAAGAAAATACTGAAATTTGATCATAACTGTCATTTCATTAATCTCATATTTCCCGTAAACGTTCTTTCATTCAATGGGAATCACCGTATTGATTAAGTTTTAAATCTTTTGAATTACGTCCTACTTTGACTGGTGCAAACATCAATAACCTATAACTACATTTAAATGGAAATATAACAAAAATATCAATATAATATTAAGAATTTATAATGTAGTATATGTATTGCCTCTTTTGAAGTCTACAGTAATACGTACCAACAATAAAGCTCCAGTTTGCAGGTTTAGGGCTTGAGATTGCTATGAAGTGAATATCCGTAACATTTCCGGTTTCAAAGTCCATGTAACTTCGTTCCTCAACCACGTGACCCTGCCCCACCCTGATAGGTCCGTCTGGATCCCAGGCTACCCAAAGCTCATGGGTGGTGTTGCAAGGACCAACAGTTTGTATTGGGTAATACGCAGCAGGCGGACAACCTATGCAGCTGACACTTATCATGTTGATGGAGTCAGAAAAGGCCACCATATAGAATGCGGCTTTTCCGTGTACAACATCCTCGAGCTTCATGAATGCGTTTGTACTACAAGTTGTAATGTCGAATACGATGGAGTTACGGTCAATTATACGTATGCCGTATTCGTTTATGACTTTCATGTCCCTTCCAGAAGTTTGAACTTCAACTCTTTTACCTAGAATTATCGTTAAATGTTAACCATGTTTTCAAATTTCTGTAATTTTCTATTGTCAACAATATTTTTTCTTTTTTTGTTTCGTTGACTTCCAATAAAAACAGTTTTGATTTGAGGAAACATATTGGTATACGTTGCATCTAACTGTTGCGATAATGTCACCAATTAAAATCGCTAACAATACAGTAATGTTATTTCTTAGATACCAACCTGTCATAGATATTACATGAAGGGAAATAAAAAAAATATAGAGACTGTGAAATTGCAAATAAAATATCATAAATATCATATATATTCTGTTTGACTAAACATCGTTATCTCTGAGGTAGAATAAAAGCCTTTTTAATTTTTGTAGTTATTTGTTTGAAAGAAATTATGTTAATAGTGTCAGGATATATTGTCTCTTATGGACCCTCACGATATAAATATCATGATATATTGTCTAAACATATTTTGTATCGATGCACTCGTATCGGGTAGTAGACGATACAAACATCGATAGATGAATCGTTACACCACTACTTACAATCCATGGCACCAAAACACCGGTAAATTATAGTTATTGATTATTGATACATATATTAAATGTAATTTTTGAAAACCCGAACCATTAGCCCTATAAACTTTGAAAACCAAAGCCAAAGAATACTCATGTTTTACTGAAATCAGAGGAAGGAAGATCCCACTAACATTTGGAAGTATGAATGCTTAAAAAATTACATATTCATACTAAGTTTGACATATAAAATAAGGCAAATTTGTACAACATTATGCAAGACAAAAGGACAAAACTTTCGCGTAAAGATATTAGAAAATCGACTTACAGTAACTGTGTAGAGTCAACAATAGAAGACAATATACTTTCAAGAAGAAACCCATTTTGTGAATATAAAGTCATCAACAATTTCTCAATGTACAAACTAAAGTTACCAATCTCTCAAACAAAATGAAAAAGTTTCACTATAACTTAATACACAAAGTATACCTATACATGACTCAAAATCCTTGGACAGCTCTGTTTATCATGGAGACCGCGAAATAGCTACGATATGCTTTACTGTTTGGGTGTTGCCAAGACACTTATTAATTATTAATTAACGAAATGAATACATATGAAGGTTCAATTTAAGAATAGAAATCAAACCATGCTCATGATAAGATGTATACAAAATTAGTAAACCAGTTTTCTGTTAAACTGGAACATCCTAACTAAAAGTATCACGCCAAGAAAGTAGATGATCTTAGAAATCTAATATCAAACATAATACCTGACTGCAATTGGTTTTAATACAGGAGCAGTAACATAATAACTAGCAATAAACAAGTTTGTGTGTGTCAATTGTAAATATTGTGGCCTTTTTTCATTATCTTAATTTATGAATCCCGGAACCTTCTATTGATAATCCACATGTTATCAGGTTGTGTTCTGTTGATTTACGTTGATCTTGCCAATTTTAACCTCACGAAACTAACAGAAGACGGAAAAGCAAATTTGATAATGTGCAATTTCGCAAAGACCGTAAACGAATCTTAAGCTATGGTCTTGGCACTGTACAGTTATGCTTCAGAAGCACCGTCTTGAGGGTAACCTTAAAGGTGCCATTTCGGTGGTAATTGAACAAAAGAAAACTGTTTCAATTTTCAGGCGAGACTTTGCCTTTTGATTTATCTGTCTTGATAGTATTTGCTTTCCCATAAAGCCTGTCCCGAACGTCTTTGTTCCATGCTTTTACTTTGCTCTTTTTCTTCACGGATTTTGCTGGTTTTGCTCGGAACAATTTCTGTTCTGTCGTAGGTGTCAAAGTAGTACACGTAATGCCTGTAGAATGACACTGTTTCCTTGTTTTCTTTCTGGATGGTTTTGATTTGCCAATATGGGAAAAGGTCTGAACATCATCGGAAAACTTTCCTTGATGGTTGCGTACGATTTCATGTGTGTTTGTATCCATCGAACACCATGAAGATGACATTTTAGGTCTTCCAATAGTCCTTCCTTTTAAAGTGGAGTGGTATGACGGGGAATAAGAACAAAATTTCATGTGCTCACTGGAGCCGAAGGACGATGTAGAATGCAGATCATCTTGAAATAAATTACTGCATGAGCCGGTTGATACAAAGCCAATATTACCGTGGTGACGTATTTCACGACAGATATATTCGCTGCGGAGCGTATGTCCTTGTTGACAATACTGACCCCCCATGTGTCCATCTGGAAATGTTACTGAGGATATGGCACCAGCAAACTGCAGGAACCTGTCAAGAAGCACCAGGAAACTGTCTTTTGAGGAAATTACAGCAACGATATTGTCATCAATAAACCGATATGCTTGACGTTCACTTTTACCTAACTGCGTAAGAAAATCAACTGAAACTTCTATCAGGCGGTAATTTTGACAGAGAAAGGTCATTGTAATATGTCTCATTGCAAAGACGGTACCCTTTGCGCGGCATACCGCGAGTGTATGTTTCTCCAGTTCAGCAACTGATGTATGTAGAAAATGAGAATGTATTTCCACGACATCACAAGAAGAATCAACACTGTAACAGTACTTTAGTCTCTGAGAGAGAAAACTGAGAAAGATCACCCTTGGCAAGTATACGATTGTAAAGTAATGAATGTGTTTCTTAGGAAATCGCTTTAACGACATCTCAACATCAGAAACGCGTCCACCTTGGTACACGACCACAGATTTGAGGAAATCTGAATTAACTTCCAGTATGTCTTCCTCTACCACTTTACTTTCTCTGTCTTGATGAAGCAAACTCCTGAACATTTTGCTTGACAATGCCGAACATTCAACATCTTGTTTGCTACGAAAAACTTGACTGATATCAAGATCATTTTGTGAACAACGGCAGACATTGATGTTTGAAATTGCAAAGGAACGTTCGGCTGCGGACGTCTGGTTGTCTTCATGTAGAGATTGGCGGGTGGAATACTTATCTGATGATTCCTCCCCAATGTCTTCACATCCAGTTTTAAGAACATCGTAAACGTTATCATAATGATCAAAATCAACGGATTCCAATCCATCTGTTACAAGGTCATCATCGACGTCAAAACAAGTATTTCCTTTCAAATTTATTACACTGGGCCTATTACTTAAATTGTGTACTCCATTAGGAGATTCTTCAACCGAATGAGCAGAATCGTCATCAGAGATCACAGGGAAATAGATTGCGTTAGGGAGTTCGTCTTCAGAGGTCACGTTGGCATATTTTGCGTTTTCCTTAAGGGTTTCCTCATCAGAGGTCACGTCGACATAGTTTGCGTTTGCTTCAAAAGTTTCAACAGAGGTCACGTCGACATAGAGTGCGTTTGCTCCAAAGTGTTCGTCATCAGGGGTCACATTGACATGATTTGTCTTTACTTCAAACGGATTCAGCTGAAGAAAGGATTCCTTAACATTCATATGTCTCTTCATTACCTCGACACTTTCAATCTCATTGAAGGATGCTTCGGGGCCCTTCTGCATGTAATGTAACGTTGAGTGTTTGCCTTTATACCCGTTTTCATCTGGATAGGTTTGAATACCAATATCTTTTGACTCAAAAGAGGATGCCTTAGAAGTATCCTTTTCTATGTCTCCCATAGCAATGTGACTCACTGCAGCTTGTTTAGGTGGATCATATCTCTGAGTTATTGAAGAATTTTGCAAATCATGTGCATCTCTACGGATTATCTTTATATTTCTAAATTTGACTTTTCTGGTTTCTTCTTGAATGTGCAATAAACAAACAACATTGGCCTCCCTTCTGGGTCGTGTTTCTATTGTGCCTCTAGTTTCCCGTGAATGTTTTATTTTTCTAGACGCTTCATCTTGTTCTGAAATGTTAAACATATCGTTTTGAATCATATATATTCTTAATATTTTCATATAATAAAACGAAGATTATGTATAACGTACTGAAATTCATCTCACTTCCGTCTTTTAGCTTAGCATTTTGCCTTACAGAGGCCTCTTTTTCAGCAAATAAATCCAAATAAATATTAGTTTATGCCAAATATAACACCTTCATAAGGCCAAAACATCTCATCAATCAACATTTTTATCAGTAGCAGTTGAGGAAATAAAAAAAATAGAGCAAAAATTGCTAGCGGCCTTTTTTGTGTGGACTTATTTTAATTATTTGAGGTTGGAAAAAAGACTCGCATAAGTTAACCGATTATGATATGTTCGTTTAGAACTGCTTCTTCTCATCAAAAATATTGTCTCGCAATTGAAATTTGAGTTTTTTCGAGATCATGTTATTTCAGCTAAAAACGTGCAACTGCACCTTTGAAATGTACTACTCTTACCTTTTGTTTTACTTTCTTCCTTTGGTAATGGTCGATCTCGACTGAAATTATGAAAAAAACAAATGCTATTATATAACCATCATAATTATTATTACCATTTATCCTCATAATAATGTTCACTCTTTTCATCCTTATCATACAACCTGGCCTTATTGTTCAAACAGAAACTAAACTGTAGATGTTCATAAAAATACATTTATGAATATGGAACACTTTGTCACGTTCATTGAAAGGTCCATATCGTCTTTGAAATTCTGTTTTAGATGTTGTTCATTTAGTTAAGATAAACCCAACTTACCATCCAAGGACTACCATCAATAAAGCTAGTATAAGGCCATTGCATACTGCCAAACATACGCAGACAAACGTTAGGAACAGTCTGAAGATTGCAGGTTTGGGTGATTCGTCCGTGCTTTCGAATTCTGACAATAAAGAATTTATACATTTCAAAGTCCACGGCTCCTAGGAATAAAGAAGTATGATATTTTGAAATAGAGGATGTTTACATGAGGTCGCAAATTCAAGCATCATTTTACCATGATTAGTTCGAAGGTTACAGAGAAGATTTGCTCACCCTGTTGAATGTTCTGAGTTATTGTAACATTTCATGTTATTTTAACATGAAAAGTTTCAATTAACTCGAGAGAGTTTAAACGTAGGTTTTCATCGTTAAGTACATAGCAATGTGGATATTTATATTGGGTTATTTCTAGATACTGGTATATGCATGCTCAAAGCGCTGCCTACACCTCTAGCCTGAAAGAGTTTATTTTCAAAGCTGCTACTAGACGCTAAGACCGACCATATTGATCATGTTGGTAGGTATCCATTTAGATATCTGGGTTGACTGAACGCAGAGTAGATAAAGTGCCTTACCAGGGAACACAACTTAGTACGATATCTGGAGTATAAAGTGTGATGTCTCCACAGGGATTCGATCATTGTAAACTATCGAACATTAAGTAGAATACCTACTCTCAAACTGATAATATATTAACCCTTTTTAAATAGTCATACATTTTAATATTTGTGTCAGAGGGAAGGAAATTGTCACAGTATAGAGAAGCAAAACTGACAGTAAATAATTGAAGTCGATAGAGAACTTGGAAGAGATATACCTTGTTGAGGGTAGGTTAGGACAGATTGCGTCATGTCCAACTGTGATTTTGATGATTTAGTATCAAACATCGGTGTGGTTGACTGATCTGAAGTTGATACCACTTCAGTTGTTGAATGGTTAATTTTTATATCTGATCCAATCTGTCTTTTAGGTTCAGCAAGATCTGCTTGACATGGAAGACCTTCCATGATGACCACAACTTGACTTGATCGTTGACTTGACCAGTTATCCTTTGCAGTTATCCTGACAACAGAAGGAATGGCAATCAGAGAGTCAATGTTAGGACGAAGCATAAGCTTCCATCGACATCCAGATGAAGTCAACTTGAAAAAATGATGGTGGCCTCTTTCAAGAGTCAAGGAAATTTCGGAGTCCTCGTCGAAGTCACTGACATCAAACTCAGCTAGAGGATTTAAGTGCTTCTTGGAATTAATACTGGCGTGATGAATAGTTTTCTTAAATATCGGAGGGTTATCATTGATATTCTTTAGAATGACTCTGAAGATTGCACTCAGTACATGTTCTTCATCCGTGACTTTGACAGTAACGTCGTAAAAGTAAACACCACCAGTAGCCCGGTCAGCATCAAGGATAGTTGCGGTTCTTATGCAGCCTGTCTCAGCGTCCATTTTGAAAACGTCATTTGCCTTATTTCCGTCATCTGAAGCAGTTAAGATTGAGATATTTTGACTTACGATCTTGATATTTATTCCAGTAATTTATGAATTTCACATCAACTGTTGAATGTTATCTAGATATCTGTGTTAACCTTGAATATGAAAGACTAATATCTGTAAATAGTAAATTCCAGGGGAGGCTTAGTCCGAATAGTCATATGCTTGCTTTACTTGTGCTTTTTGTTGATAAGTCATCGAGATCTGGTTAAGAAGAGTCATTTGAGTACTATCAACAAGCGCGTGTAATTTCGCCATCTACACTCATACACGTTGTTCAAATTCAGTCAAATCTACTAACAAATAAATTTGTTAGCTTAGAGTCGTTTTGAAATGTTGTTTTATTCATGATGCACGATGTAATTTCAAATAAGTGCATCTCAAAATGAATTTAAATTCACTTTTTCAAATTCACTTTCAGTGCAAACAGTTTTTGTAATCCAATCATCAACCAAAGACATCTTTTTAATTCGTTTAAAAATAATTATTAAAACTCATAACGTACCTGTAGAGATTGTTGCAATATGATAGCTTAATGACATCTCATCTAGATCATATGCCAGTAAGCACCGGATTAAGGTCCCTCGCGGTGTTGTCTCCGAAATCTCCATATCAAAGAATCTCCTATTTGCAAAGGATATTGGTGATATCCAATAGGGAGCAAATGCGTTTGGAACTGGATGTTCCAGTCGGACCTGAAGGATAGTGTACAGTATTTTATGGAACTTCAGCATTTTAATAATGGAAACTTAGTACAATCGTCGAAACAATTCTATAGTAAGCTGAAATTACGATCAGGGCTGGACAGGTATGAATCATTTTTAATAATGCATCAATAGCAAGTATTTTGCATCTGTGATTAGATGTAAATTTTAATTGCCAGTGTATGAAAAACGAGTTCTGTTTAACAATGTAATTTGAAGTTTGATTGGATGACTAGTGTGATACCTTTCATAACTGTTCATAGGAAGAGAATGTTGTTAACCTTAGTATTGGTTAATTCTATTATTCAACATACAGTTATTGAAGCATTTGTTATTGAATTAAATGTATGAAATTGATGTCGATTGAGAACTCAATACCAACGTATATCATTGTCTTATCTGTTCTAGAAATGCAACTGTTGTATATTACTGAGACTTGAGACATTCAGACTCATCGGAATCAAATTAATATATAAATGGTATTTATTAATGCATCTTTTTTAAGATATATGATGACTTACCTTTATGATGATAGTAAAAGATGACGACGTTTCTTCAATCGTTTCGGAAACAGTAACAACAACCAGTTTCAGAACTAAGGTCAAGTTAATATTTTTCGTAAATGTCTGCCTGAGAAAGTCAGCGTCCACGTAAACCTCTGTTCCGGATATGAAGAAGGCGTGTCCTATATCATCATTTCTGTCAAGTCTCAAGTGAAATGTTTCACCATAAGCTAAGTCCAGATCCGAGCACTTTACACCACAAACATGGATATCTGTAAAAAAGATAATTTCACATTATTAAGTATAAAGGATTATTTGCACAACCTTTTAATTACAAAGGTGGGTGTCAAAATAGAAATCATGCATTCAGATGAATTTATTTTCGAAGGTAATTGAAGAATTTATATGATGAATTTTCTGTTGATTAACAACTTCAAAAAATTGGATTATACAGAGAAGTGATAAATAGAAATGCACGAGTAATTCCATTGCATGTTCTTATCTACTTCGAATAAATGGATAGAACATTTTAAAACATATTTTTAAAGGAGTTTCCCTTCAATATGTCATATAGAGACATAAATGTACATATTGATATATATGCAGACGTACATAGTTACTGTAAATAAATATTATTGAATAAATCATGGCATTGATGTTTAACAGGGTTTAATATATGAAAGGAAAGAAAACGTATATTTATGCACATGTAAAAGACTCTTTGAAATCAGGTAAGGTGATTCATACATGATTTTAAAAAACAACATAATATACCAAAATGTTTTTCATAACATTTTACTTACCTTTTGTCATATTTGGATAAATTGTAACCGACGCTTTCTCAGGTGAACATGTTGGTACATTGTCGTCCACGTCGAGTATATCGATATATAGATGACGTTTCGTGGTATGATTCGAGGTGTCCTCAACAACTAGTGTCAAGTTATCAAGTCGAACAATACCTTTTGGGCCATCTCTATCAATTCTCGCTTTAACCTGCAGTTGCCCATACCTCGTTACATCGAGGTAAATCGTGTCTGCACCTGTGTGTCCAAAACGCGATTAAAAAGAAACTCTGTGGTATGTTCTAGTCACATATGCAGATGCTTAAAAATGGTGTAATTTTATCGAGAACTACCATTGCCGAAAAGTATTAGAGCTTATCAGTATTTGTTCACTATTTTTGGCATAAGGTCGCGATTTTGATCGAAAACCAGACAATGTAAATTAGTCAAACGTCATATACATTTAGTCAAATCGTAAAGACATTTCGATGGATATGATGTTGAGTTATAGGTTTAATAACTTGTTTTCATGTAAATTGAACGGGTGATTGGCTTCTGCAAGTACCTGTTGTTTGATGTTGGTAAATTCGTTAAAACTAGTAAGTCATATATTTGTTAAATGGCGATGAATGTGTGAGATACTTTGAACCTATTTCACTATATTTTCAATCAAGATTCGTATCATTGCCGTATGTCATGCACCTTTCTAAAAGCGATTTAAAAGAAGTTTGAGTAAGACTTCTAAGAAACGGGAACTGTTTAATGTCTTTGTGATCAGAACATGGAGTGATTTACATATATTCAAAACAATAAAGGTGGAAGGATATATCTGTCATGTTTTTCACAAGAAAACTTACAGGGAAATATATAAAGGAGAAATGATTTATCGATTGAGAAATGTAAGGAGAATGAGCGATTCGTTATGTTATCTGTTATTCGTATGTTCTATATGCATGTTGAATTCTAGGAAGGTAAAACCCTTCTTTAAAAAGTTTTGGTTATAACTTCAGCTTTAAAATATGTAATCAAGCTTTAAGGATTATTTAACATCTTATCAATTGAAATACGGAATTGGAATTACCCTAACGGCAGATTAAAAAGTATTTACCCTCCAATTTGAATATAAGATTATCGCCATGATCTTTGTCAGAGACGACGAAACATCCGCTAAATAAAAAGCCGATTGGAAGTTCCTCTGGAATTCGCACATCACTTATTACATGAATTTCCGGTACTTCGTCGTTTACATCTTCAATAATTACTGTCAACGTCGTGTTCACTTCTCCCTCTGTTGTTCTGTTTGTTGAAATACAAAGTGGTTAATGCATATTAATTTTAAGGTTATTGAGATATTATTGGGGTGTCTAAAGATAAATTAAAACTACTGTGATAGTTTGTTTTTTTTGTGTTTTTTTTTTGTATTTCCATTAGAAATTTCTGTGATAGTTATAAAAATGAGTGTAAACGTGTAATTCATTTGCTTTTATTTCGCAATTGTTGTTGTCTTTCAATCTCGTAAACTATTAAATTCTGAAATCCTTATGATATATCTTTGAGACGGCGTTTGGACAAAACATAATCGGTATCATTTTTAAAACATGATTAATGCTGCTCTTAGACAGACTGCATGTTAACTACAAGTTTATAAATGTATAATAACGTATTTGGAAATATACCCAAACCATAAAAACTTACCTTAAATGTAGAAAATGAACCCGTTTGCTTTCAAAATCCAAAGGCGTTTTTGTCAATATTTTTGTCCCAAATATCATGAAGTGGTCATTGCTTGATGTAAGAATGGTGTTCACCAAAGGACGCACTGTAATCTCGTAGACAAAACTTCCAACAGCCACATTCTCCCTTACGAAAACCCTCGTGGAACCATCTGACGCAGGTGCAAGGAACCTGACGTCCTCATCTGGAAGAATCCGTTAAATGTGTAAATCAAATGTATTTTTAGGAACCTTGACATCAGCTTTGCTGACAGCAAATAAATCCACCTTTTTCACTTTTGAGTAAAAATCTTACCTTAAAGGGTCTTTTGTATTGTCAGTTGTAACATAGGGAATGGAATCCAGTTAGTAACCTTAATAACATAACAATCTTTGTCATAACTAAGTTTTTAAAGAATAGAGGTTCTGAAAATGTATGAACAATTGTTTTTTTGTTCATCCCACGAACTTGTAGGATAACATTTTATCTAAATTAGTAATTAAATGTGTACATGGAGGCACATCAACTGCAACTATCGTTAATCAAGAAGAAGAAGAGAAAGAAAGAGACATATTTACATTCCTTAATGAGAATTTGACTTTTAACATTTACAGACCAGATACCTTTTAATGAGATAAATGCTAAATTATACCCTGATATTCACGTACATGCCTACTGTGAGTTAAATATTATAATTTTTTCACAAATAAGACTCAAACATGTATATAACAACAACGTTTATGCCGAATAAGGAATGTAAAAGTTCGAATGGAAGTTTGACAACGACAATATAATATTCAAATATAGTTCACAAAATTAATAAGTTGCCTTTTCATAAAACTCCCGTCTTTGATTTTGAACAGTTGGTAACGAAATCAACTATAATAATCATTACTCACCAAATAATAATCATTACCTAATAAGAATTTCCAAGCAGTGGGAGGAGCCAGGGTTGTTACTTGGGAATACCTGATGGAGAATGGTCTAGGGGTTGTGTAAGACAAAAGAATCCCATGTCCAACCCTATGTCCAGCTCCAAACCAGACTGAACCTAAATCGTTCCATTGCATCCAAAACGTTACAAAGGCATTACAATCCAACACCTTCCTCCTCAGGACTGCTTTGGGTGGACATCCAAAGCAGGAATCAAGGAGAGATAACTGCGTATTGAAATTTCGACCAAGGTAAAATAAAAAGTACCGTCCCTTTGTCTTCTCGATGTATTTGATATTTGATAGTGTAATGATGGCTGTGTCGCAACTCTTTACTTTGAATAAATAGGATGATCTCCCTTGAGGTGACAAGCCCACATCTGACGTTTGGAGAAAGGCACGTTTCTTTGACGTTATTATGTCCCGCTCTATAACTAAGAGAAATAACCATCTTAAGTATTCATCTCATAATAGATTTAGGTAAACATCATCTTCAGCCACTTGGAGGTATATACAGCGCCATACGGAAAGTTTGTTCACTTACCACTGAAGCGTAGTGCAAATATCATGTAATTTTGGTTTCGTTTCAACGTCAAAAGAATAACTTTAGCAAAACTGAGAATGGATCACCCACTGTCCATGTGTGAAATTGCCATTCTTGAACTCATTTCGGCATTGTTTGGACACTCTTGCACGAATTTTGGCATATTATAATAAAAGGGGTCACATTTTCAAAATTTCGATTTCGTTAAATGTCAAATAAAATGTCCCATATCGACTCTCTCAGATTAAAACCAACATAATCACATTGACTTTGTGTAAACAAACGTGACTAATTTTAAATAAGTTGATAACTTATCAAGGATTTTATGGAGAAAAATAAAAATTAGTGTTTTGGTAATTTTGACCTGCCAAAATTGTTACGGGTAATTGTGGGGTACGATGAACCGTTGTCTTAAAGAAGAATGAATATACATATCTGTATTGAAAATTCAATATTATACGGTTCTACGGCAACGCTACGATACCACAAAGGCATCTCAAATTACATGATATTTGCACTAGTATATTCAGGTATGTGAACAAACTTTTGGTATGCAGCTTTACTACTGAAACCAATGGAAACGCTGAATAAAAGGTATTGGAATTGTTTTTATTTTGTTTTATCATTTGATGTCATATTTTGTTATAGTCTTTTTGAAACAAAACCATTTACAATTGAACCTTTATGGCAACCAATTTAAAAACAGTTTCCATAGAATATGAAAGTGTCAACATTTCACGTTTTTGTGTGTTCACTAAATAATTATTATATATGTGTAGAGTATCGAATATGAAACTCAGGGTTACCAAGGATGGGTAAAGAATTAAGAAGAAAATGTATATGCGATTCATGTAAAATATTTGCTTGTAAAAGGTGCACAGACAAACATGATGTGAGATTTGGAATACCTTTCGTCTTGATCATTGTGAATGTTGCAACAGTGAAAAAAATCCGTATCCATAACATCATGTAAACCTGCAAATAAAAAACAATCTTTCAAATGCCGAGTTTGTTGAGTTTTAAAGTGTACAGGCTGAAAACTATCTTCTTTCTGTTAGCTATTACAATAACTACCCGTAAGAAAGGGCAGTACATATGTCTGTCGAATTCCATTTCATGCATTTGTGGACACTGCTTCAAATAGATATCAAAAATGGTCATGCTGAATAAAATAACGATTTTACATGCTCACAACTTTAGGATTTGTATGTCCTGACTGCTGTAATTATTATGATATTATTATAATAAATATAATTGTATATTAGTTCTCGTAATTAAACCATTAGCAATGAAACGGCTTCATACGGGTTCTAAAGATATGTGTATGGTTACGCAGAATTTAAATCAGATCCTTTCAGTGCATGTTAAAAAATTCAAAACTGAACTTTAAAAGTATACATTGCCTGCTGATAAGTGAAAGTTGTAGGTATGGCCATGAGATGCATGTACACTTCATAAACAAAGAAGAACTAATTAAAGCTTCATGTGACCAGAATACATAAGATTCCCGGATGCAATTGACGTAGAAGGTCATTAGAAGTGTCCGATTTCAGTACATATTTCCCTATGTAAAAGTTCCAATGGTGAAGTGGGCTGAAAAAGGTTTATATTAACATCGAGCCAGTTTAATGGCTTACACATATCATTTTGCTACATTTACTGAATACGAGCAACAGAGATCAACAGCATGCAACCGATAACACATTTAAGCGATTGAGAAATACAGAAAAAGTTGTTGGTAGGAACGTTTTGACCTGGCCTGAAATGGTTGCAGACTTCCTTCCATATACATGAACACAAATCTCACATTTTCACGTGTCAACGAGACTTCAAAACAGACATTATATTTTTATTTCTTCTGGAAAATGTTTTCTTAACTCTTTAATTCATATAAGGTTGCCTTCTTAATACGTCAACAGTAAATACTTTATGACTCGCTGGGACTACATTTGAATGCACGAATTGAGAGCTTCACATAATTGCAGAAAACTTGCAACTTATCTTCACCAAGTTATTTTTAAAATATTCTAAAATGTGACTTGTGTAGGAAAGAGATAACAAACTCGAAGCTCGGAAATGCGTGTTTCAGGATAAAGCTAGGAATTTCTCACAACAATCCACTCTGGATAGATTAACAGTTATGCCTAGCATCATATTGATTATTTTTGGGGTATAACTCGCTGGAGATTTTCGTTTTTTCCAGCATTTTCTGTATCATTTATCCATACATGTACCTCAATCAATATGAGCACGATTAAATTTATAAACAAAAAATCCTCTACATGCCTAATTTATGTTCATTTATACTAAATCTTAATATAATTGAATAAGATTATCTATGATATTGAGAAAAAAGGACATTGATTTCCGAGAGGTTTTTTAATATCTTTTGAAAGTTAATTTTCAATCACTGAATATATAACTTACCTTCATACAGACTTTTTCGCAATCAATCATTTGATTGCTCTTTTCGATATATGTCAAAGCGCTCTATTTCAAATATTATTGAGAAGACATTTGAACCTCATATTCATCATAAGTGTCTCTTTCAGATATCATCTTTCAAACCAGTTGTTTCTAATGGATATGATGAATTTTTCATGAAGAAAATATCAGTTTTCACTGAAAGTATGTATCTTACTTTGGCTTACAAAATCGATATACAAGACTGTTTGATATGCTAGAGACGTTCTAGCTGTAATGAAACAATTGCTTGTTAATGTCTCTCATTCTATTTTTGTATCATTTTACACGATGTTTCCAGAACAAATAGCAATTAAAAGTATCGGTTATTTAAGTTTTAATTTTTACAACAACTATTAACCAATGATATTTAGCTTCGTCTATAAGAGGTTGTCATGGTTAATTCATGACAATGAATTTCACGTTTTTAGACTTTTTTCTTAGATTTAACATTTTTCTAATATCCTTAAGAGAAAATGGGTTTTAACTAAGGTTCCACGAGCAGATGGTTAATTGTAGGATTCAGTTATATTACATTTTTATCCATATGTCATTTATTCGAGAGGCACTTATAAAATAAAAAGTGTGAAAGTAAAAGATACCATTTCACATTTAACGGTTTTTTACAGTAACAAATAGAAGGTGTGCAGTGAAGTGATTGGAAATTTGGATATTGATGCACATGAATTATTCAGACGTAATTGTTAAACCTTTTACTTAGACAGAAAGACAGTTATAAGATGACACGCAATATAGATCATATAATGTGTACTCGTGTGCAAATCGGAGATGTGCTTTAGTCTGATTTACACACATGTACATGAGACTGGGATGGCTGTGCGTAATAAACATTTTTATTACTCTCCCGTTGAAGATACCGCCGTTTAATAAATCTACAAAGTTATTACACATTGTGTAATAACATCGCGTGTTGATTGACGTCACATGACGTCACAATCGTTAAACATGACGTCACAATGTTAGCGAGGCAACGACAATGGCTATCCTGGCGATCTGTATGATTTTTCTTCGATATAATTCAGCGAGTAATAAATAAAATACTAAACTCAGTCCCGTATAATTACATTTTTATGAAACTCGTGAATGGTATCGGTATCTAACTCGCTTTCGCTCGTTAAATACCAAACCATACACTCGTTTCATAAATATGTTATTAAACGGGACGTCGTTTAGTATTCTCTATATATCTCTATATATAGATATATGTAAATATATACAGCTGCATACCGAAAGTTTGTTCTCTTACCACTGAATCGTAGTGCAAATATCATGTAATTTTGGTTTCGTTTCAACGTCAATAGAATAACTTTAGCAAAAGTGACAATGGATCACCCACTGTCCATGTGTGAAATAGCCATTCTTGAACTCATGCTGGCATTGTATGGACACTCGTGCAAAAATTCGAATTTTGGCATATTGATATAGACAGAAAGGGTCACATTTTCGAAATTTCGATTTTATTAAATGTCAAATAAAATGTCCCATATTGACTCTCTGAGATTAAAACCAACATAATCACATTGATATTGTGCTAAGAAACAAACGTGACTAATTTTAAAGAAGTTGATAACTTATGAAGGATTTTATGGAGAAAAATAAATATTAGTGTTTTCGGAATTTTGACCCCTGGTCACTTCAATGACCTGCCAAAACTGTTCCGGGTAATTGTGGGGTACGATTAACCTTTGCCTTAAAGAAGAATAGATATGCATATGTGTATTGAAAATTCAATATTTTTTCGAAACGCACCGATACCTCAAAGGCATCTCAAATTACATGATATTTGCACTAGTAGGTCCAGGTATGTGCAAAAAATTTTGGCATGCAGCTGTATATGATTGTGTGTGTGTCTAGTTCATAGCATCATGTGTCTAAGTTGTTTCGAATTTAAGCGTAAGAATACTCTAGCTGGCGATTTAGCTTCGGTGAATTATCATTTCCTTAATAGCTCGTCTTTCTCATTGAATATATTTATTTGAAAAGAGGATTACACAGGGAGCAACATATATTCGCAATTGTGTAATTCATATCTAGGGGCTGTGCAGTATTAAGTGTAATTGGTACATGTAGTTCGAATCAAACATTTGTCGTGGCGAATAAAGGAGAGAAGGATCCAGTGGTTTCAAACTCGATTTTAACGTTTTTGACTTTGAATAACAACTGCATTAAAATTTCAGGATTGACGCAGCACGCAAGAGGCTGATCTGCTAGTACCGTATTGTTTTATGACGGCATAAGTCATGACGTGAAACGCTGGTATCATTGTATTTGAATCTTGCATTTAACATCTTTCATATATTTGATTAAAGCTTTGAGATAGTACATCACATAAAGACAAGTTTTATGTTATGATAATTATTTTTCAAATACTGTTGACAGAATATATAACAAACTCATTAATGAGAAGCAAAGTTATGACCTATAAAGAGCCGAGCATCTCCAAGTAGTGGAGAAGTTGTGAATGGCGTACGGTAACAATTTTACTTAATCATCGAGCCTAGGTTTTGAACTACGTTACACTGAATAGTGATAACACTTTACATTGATCAGAGGAATTCTAAATATAAAGTAATCCTATCCGTGTTGGTTCCAATAATGTACACAAACCCCCTTGCATAAGCACTCAGATGTTTATGAATTCTCAAGAATAATTTCTTATTTTTGATCAAATTTTCTTAGGGCTTGAAAGAATGACATGGATCCTTTTCTGTTGCATTCATATTTAGAGAATTAGAACTTCACGACACATTCCCTCTGAGACAGCACTCAGATCAGAAAACTTAGAAGTTCGACTGATTGGTTTGATCTGTTTTAATGATATTGGTGTTTGGCATGTGCATCTCTGTGAATAGCTTATCGTGTTTAAATCTAAAACCAAAACATGAATGTTTGGCTTAACACAAAATATTAGTAAAATGTTTCACACAATTGTATAAAAAAAAGTCTAGAAGCAGCGATCAAACATTCTGCTGAGGAAAAGTTGTTAAATTAATACAATTCGAAAAATGCAATTTGCAAAATATAATTTTATTTTCAAAGTCGTTGTAACATTAGATCTTTCAATCATAGGATCTCTTGCTGTACATATTTGTACAAATTCCAAAGTATTGAAAAACAAATAAACAAAAAAAACTAAAATGATAATATACAATTCATAAGGAAATCAAACACTTTTCAATACAAAATCGTCAATCAAGTGTACAAATGCAGTGAAATGTGTGACAACATTTAAATTTTTCGTAAAAATTACTTTGTTTAATATATCATTTACATAAACGTTACTATTTGCGATCGTTAAAGTTTGGAGGTCACTTCATTATCATTAAATCGTCATTGGTATTGTTAAAAAGGTTAAAAGTTAGATAGAGGTGTGGAGATGAAATTATTATATTAGGTTCAAACATATATCAATAATTCTCCTTATATAATAACACATCTGCAGAGTCAAAATGACTCAGTGCAAAAGAGAAATAACTTAATTTTTAACCCTGAGAGGTTTTGTAGAGAATTATAAAGATACGTGTTCTCGAAATTTTTACACTGGTCACTTCGATTTACTCAGAAGAAGTTTTACGTTTAACTGTGGGGTATGATACACGGTTTCCTTAAAGTAGAATGAATCTTCACTTCCTCAAAGGCAGGCGAAATTAAATCATAATTACACAATGATACACAAGTATGAAAACTCTTTCGGTATGCAACAAAACTCTTGAAAAGGTTTGGATACCCGACCATTTTCACAATACGCAGTGATCATAATGGCTTCTCTTTGTAAGGTCATGCGGTGACGTGTCACAATAATGGGTGCATAACTCATTACAATGCATACCCAGGTATTAGTGACGACTTTTGAGTACATTCGTCATAAATTTAATAAAACAGTCTATATACAGTAAAATGAGCAATGCTAGTTGACATTAAAGCTATGCAAAAGTGGCTTGCATAGTGTCATGATATTATTGTCCTTGATTTCTCTCTTACCATTGCCCTCATACATAACTTTGCTGATCCCCGGCACATATCTCTACATGTCCACTCGGCGGCTTGACGGGTTCCTTATTTGCTGCTAATAGAGCCTCACCCTTGATCTGAGTATATGAACGTAACCCTCGCCACATACACTGCATGTTATTAAAACATAAAACTTTGGAATTTTCCCGTAGGAAACCAATGGCCACTTTTAAGGTAATGTTCTTCCCTTTTTAATAAGAAAGGGAATGTACAACCAATTAGTATTTCGTAATTACTCTTTGATTTGTCATTCTTGCAAGACTGATAAAATAAGCCGTGGTTAGTATTTGTTTTATACGTAGGCTTTGCCTTTTACGCTTTATAAGATGATATTAGTTTTTAAAGTATCACATATCTATTTGGGGTTTCTTTCTTTTTTCTTTTTGAGAAATACTGCCGGGTTTCTAAAGTATTTGTTCATACAAATGGTAGTACCTTTGAATATACTTGCCCTTTAATTGTAAAGGAAATCTTTACGGTTTTGCCGTGTCTATCTCTGCACATCTGGTCATCAATTATTTGCTTCGGATATCTTTCAATTCATTGAGTATATAATATTCATCTTGATAATTTGAAACAATCCTGCATTCGTCTAGCTAACGAATATGGAATGTTATTGATAAAAAAATATTCATAAATAATCGATGAATACTTCAAACAACTTTATCAGGTCCCAAATGATAAGAAATTGAAACGATCGATCGAAGCTTTAGTTTGCGTCAGATTTAAGCAGTTTGCTCTGGCCTTGTCCCTGAAATAGCATTTCATTTTCGTTAAACCTAAGACCGAAATACGAATACGTAAGGACAAACAAACATGTAGTGTATTATGCATAAGAAAATAGATCAGGACTCAATTATCATACATAAATGAGTATGTCAACGGCGAGTACGTGAGCATGTTTTCATGGTACGTCGATCAACGGTACCCGAGTTGTGCACGTGACACACTGTTGCATCAATCACAAACCAGCATTGAATTCAACCCTTACGAAGGTGATTAATGAATATATTTTAAGGGTCGTCAAAATAATAAAATATTTCCCTTTAGGGAAACAGATAATAGATACCACGTGTGAGCAGACAAAATATAAGCAGACCTGCGTCTCTCGTATCGAGCAGCAGTGGCAGCAAGCTGATAATTTTGCACGTGTCATTGTGAAGCTATCTTCACTCTCTACCAACGTGAAGCTAAGTTATACATTCCTATGCTAACCTCTTTTAAAACACGAGCTTATCTCGAGCTTCCGGTAAAATCATCTGGGGCTTTTCGATCGATAACACTTTTAATTGCGCAACTAACTTTGATTGCAACACGTTTTTCAAATTCTTAACCGAGAGACGTGCGTATTAGGACAGAGGCAAGAATAGGAAAGTTCAATGCAGCAACGTATGTTTTGACATAATGCTGTACAGATGTGAGAGTAAAACGTTAGATTAATGACGTCTTTTCCCCTTTTTTGAATGTTGTTGATAACTTTCGTCAGTTTCTGACGTCACTGTCTCTGGTTCAGGATGAACAACTCGACTTTTTTTCCTTTTGCTTTTCTTCTTTCCTCCAAAATCAGACAGTTCGTTTTCTGGAGAGACTTTGCTTTTATTTTTCCCTTTCTTCTTTGTCTTTGCTCCTCCTTTCCCTTTCCCACTCGGAGTGGCATACAGTCTATTACGAACCTCAGGGTCCCATGCTTTTACCTTCTTCTTTTTCTTCGTCTCCCTTGATTGCAGCTTACCAAAGGTGTTGGTATGTGGCGTCCTCAACTTCTTCCTCTCCAATGCGTCCCTGTCATCTTCATTGTATGGATCATCGGTGATTGTAAGGACAACACGAGGTTTTCCGCTTTCCTCATTCAATATACTATCTCCACTTTCATCTGAAGATTCCTCACTTTCATCACTATCTGTCGCTTCCTTTCTGAAGTCGTTATAGTCCAAATGATCCATTCCGTTATCTCCACTACTCGAGCTTGTGCCGTTCATCCCGTCTCTAATCAACATGTTGTTAAGATCAGAGTTCAATATCTCGTGTGGATATGCTTGTGAATAATCTGAATCTGATGTTGATCGTGGATGGGTATCATTTGGACTATTTTCAATATGAATCTGAACATTAGTTTCTGCTCCTCCACCTGATGCTGTTTGGTAGTTCTCTGCAACTTTAGCAGCGGTAGAAGTATCAGGACTGGAAACGATAGACTCACAGATAATAGATTCCTGGTCTGAGGGTTTTTTGCCCTTTGGAATCCTCGATGCCAGCTCTTTAAATTTCCTTTTCAGAAAATACACTTGACCACTCGTTTTGTTAAAGGCAAGTGCATGTTTTTTCAACATATTGTCTCCACCTTTCTCTTGGTTTAACATGGCACTCAACTGACATTCTTGCACACCGACAATGTCGTTATCATGGTTGACATTCTCAGCTGAATTAACAGATTTACGAGCTATTTCCGAAAATTTGTTTCGTGATAAATACACCATTTTAGTTATTGGGTTTATAGCAGTGGCTACCTTTTTCAAATAATCTGTGTTTGATGCTGTTGTTTCGTTTCCAGCTGATATCAAGCGTTCAAGCTGATCCTGTGGAACAGTCACCATTTCACACTCCCCTTCATTTTGTCCATCTTTTGAGACAGGTTTAGACTTTTCAATCAGTTTCATGAACCTACTCTTCGCAAGATAAGCAGTTCCTTTGGAATCGTTGAAAGCAAGGGCATGCTTCATTACTGAACTTTTATCATCTGAATCACTTTTATCGCCCGTTAACTCCATTAATTTTTCTTTTGGAAGAGCAATCATTTCCTCTTCATCTTCACCATCAGTGCTTTTTGACGCCGCCATGTTTTTGGCCAGTTTTAAGAATTTATCTTTTGCAAGATATGCAACTTTCTTTTCAGGATTAAATGCCTTAGCGTACTTTTTTAAGATTTCACTTGGTTTACCTTTATCGTCACCTATCATCTCAGACAAAGATTCTTCTGTTACGGCAATAAGTTCACTTTCTTCACTTCTACCTTTGTCCTCTCCTTTCTTTCTAGCCAATGCCATAAATTTGCTTTTAGCTATAAAGGCTTTGTTTCCATCTTCCGATAAAGCTAGAGCATGTTTGTCAAGATTTTGCCCATCCTCTTTGCTACTGACCATATCTAAAAGATCTTCCTTTGGAACACTTACAACCTCGTCATCCTCCTTCCCTGTTTTCATTTTCCCAGCAACATTCAGAAACTTTTTACGAGCTATAAATACAGCACCAGTAGCAGCATTAAAAGCCTCAGCGTGAGTTCGAATAAAACTTTTGCACCTTTGCTCTCCACCCTTTAAAAGATCTGTCAGTTGTTCCTTATGGACTGAAACAAGTTCATCGTCACTCTCATCATCGTTTTCATCATTCCGAGTCCGTTTCTGTTTCATCATATCCATGAACTTGTCTTTGGCAATAAAAACTTGTCCTGAGGAAGGCATAACAGCAAGTGTATTTTCCTTAAGAAATTCCTCCTCTTCTTCTTCCTCATATATAATCTCCCCTGCTTTCTCCTTTGACAACATGACCACATCCTGATCCTCATACTCATGAGAGGCCAATTTGAGGAATGTCCCCTTTGTTATAAGGACAGAGTCTGAAGTCTGATTTGTTGCTATAGGAGTAACCTTGAAGTCACCAGCAGATTCAGACATGTGGTCAATTGTTTCCTTTGACACTTCTAATATTCCCTCATCATCATTACCCACACCTTTGTTGGTAAGTTGCAGGAATTTACTCTTCGCTATGTAAATTGTCCTCTTTGCTGTTGACTCGCCAAGTTTATGAGGATCGATATTGATTTTATCAACACCTCTTGCTTTTGCAAGCTCTTCAAGTGATGCTGTATCAACCTCAAGAATCTCATCGGTAGCTGAACTCTCATCTGCCGGCTGGGTCAAATTCAAGAATCTCTGTTTTGTCATGAACACAGTTCCAGTAACAGGACTGATTGCTGTAACATACTGGTTAAGAGTTTCGTTGGACTTAGCATCTTCTGATCGTTTGTGTAAAAGTTCTGCCAGCTTTGGTTTTGAAATGGATACCATGGCCTCAGTGTTTGCACTTCCAGGTCTGTTTGCAAGGCTTAAAAATTTCTGTTTTGAAATGAACATGATACCATTTTCAGAATCTATTCCACACACGTGTTCCATTACTTTTTCCGTAGGATCAGCCCATGGATCACACTCTCGCTTCACTAAGTTCATCAAGTCTTCTTTGCCAACAGCTAATGTCTCCTCAACGCCTGATCCTTTTTCCGGTCTTTTGATAAGATCAAAAAACTTATCCTTTGCAATATATACAGTGTCATTACTAGGGTTATATCCAGACGCATACTCGAGAATTGCATCATTGCCCGTCATATAAGAACCAATAGTTTTGTTACCCTTTAGCATATCCATAAATTTTCCTTTTGCAAGTGAAACTGTGGAATCATCACCCGCTGTAAAACATGAACCATCCAGCAGAGAAACCATATTCAGAGGAGGGGTATCCTTTTCAACATCCAGCTCAGGATTTCCACATGTCTGAGTGAGACCTTTGAATTTGTCTTTTGCAATTGCCAACATACCAGATCCAGATGATTCCAGATGTGTCATCATTTCAACTGATGTTTCTCCTTCTTTAGCAAGCAATGTCTTGAATCTGTCCTTTGCAATAAATACCATCTCTGGCTCGTTATCAGTAACGGGGGTTGGGTCTTTGAGTTTTTCCAAAAATTTTGATCTTGCTACTGATACCATTTCATTATCACTGAGGGTCACCCCGGAAGAAGAAGAATAAAGCTGCTTTGGTGGCCGTGGTTCATCTTTCTTTTTGAGATTCAAAAACTTGTTCTTTGCAGTCATTGTTATTTCGTCGTCTATGATCACAGCTGATGTCGATGATGCATCAAAGGCTTTAAAGGAAATTTGTGCTTCATCATCATCCGGTTCCGGGACCTCATTGACGACATCCAGGCGGGATGGGGTAGGGGTAGGGGTAACTGATGAGCGTCCAGCTTTGGGGTTTGATCGTCCATCCTTCTTCTTTAGGGATTGCCTGCTCTGAGTATCTTGGCTCCGAAGTGCTGTAACACAGACAATATAGATGCTCGAAAAGGATACATATTAGAATTAAGTTTCTTTAAACCAATTGGAAATTTTATTAACAAGGCGTTAACTTCTTATATTGGTTGGTATTATTAAGATAAGCACAGGTAAATAAGTAAAATGTGTATACGTAATTTGTGGATCCTTTATCATCTGAGTTAAAGTGATTTATATTGTGGTATAAATTTGTTTGACAATCCATACCATTTTCGCATCCAAGTGGCTCTTTTCGCCCAGGATTACCTTGTGCAGTCGATGATTTCTTTAAGCTGAGGGATAACAAGTAAATGGTAAATCAATTCATGTAAACATTATGGTTTAATGAATTTAACCGCCAAGTAAAATGTTGTTTTTATTCAACAGTATTGAAATGTGAATCCAATTTTAAGGTACTTGCTTCTGCATATGTTTATTTACATATTTCTCAATTGACAATGTTTGTTTAAAGAACATCATAGTTTTGCCAACTTGTTATTAATTTAAGCAAAATTATGTTTGTTCCGAGGGTATTTTATCTCATTATTCAACCCGATAATCTATAGTCGAAGAGAAAGAGTCATGTGTAAAGCAAAAACTTGATGCGGCCATTTTTGCGAACATCTTGATGGACATTGATATGTAGCTTTGTACATTAGATGAAAAATAATTTCAAAATCCGTAATTATAAAGACCGTACATTTGGTCACATTTAAATTTCGTTTCTTAAAATCCTTTAATCTCTCTCAGATCACGGGAAAGGGAAATTACTTATTTTAAATCACTAGTGTCCACTGCTTGGATTCCATTGAAACAGTAACAATACACATACCATCCACATCTCTTTGCGAGAACCAGGAGCGTTGTCATAACTATGATTAGACCCTCCACAGCACAAGCAACCTTCAGATAGAGCCCCGTCCTCGAGCTGTCCGGAGAGGGTACAGGGTCACAAACTGCAAGTTAGACAATCATTTTCTAAGACGAGTTTCTCGTCAATCACAGTTTGTAAAAGGGTTATATATAAGTATCAGAAAGGGCACTGGGTCATAAACTGCAAAAAAGATAATCATGTTTCTAAAGGTGTTCATTAGTTTCTCGGTAACCACACTTTGTAGAGGAGTTGTGTCTAAGCATCAGAAAGGGCACTGGGTCCGCACAGCTAGAATGATAATCATGTTTCTGAAGATATTTATTAGTTTATCGGTAATCACAGTTTGTAGAAGAGTTATGTCTAAGTATCAGTAAGGGTATTTGGTCCGCACAGCTAGAAGGATAATCACGTTTACTGAAGATATTTTATTAGTTTCTAGGTAAACCCGAAAACAACTGTTTTTAGGTACGCTGATCGTAATCTCCGAATGATAAGTAACCCCACATACTTTTTAAAACCTTTTTGTAAAAGCATATGCCGAAACTACAAGTTCCATTTACGTAAATACTTGTTATTAACTTTCTTATTTTTTTATTTTATCAAAATTTGCTCACAAAATTTTGAGATTTGCTTCTTTTAAGTTGTCTTTTGATATGTAAAATCAGCATATATGAAACTTCAAATGTCAAGCAAATCAAATAAATTATTCAATTCATCATTTTTTGTTTAAACTTGCGATATTTATACGATATTAGGGTCAAGTTATATGTTGTAATGTGTAAAACATATGTAAATTTACATATTTGAACGAATAGTCAAATATCAAGGTTCGTATAACTTTCAATAATTTAATTATAAGTTTAATCACATTTTGAAAGAGGGCTTTCATTTCTTATCTCCTCATATAATGCCATGGTAAAACGTGCTATCAGCATTACCCCACTGCGACGTCAATATATACAATCAGACGCAGTCAATATATAATTAAAATGTGTTATCTTATTCTAGATCTGCTGCATAACTGATTATATTGTAACTATTTAGGCTTTGATATTTTAGTTAAAGCTTATAAAGAAACACATATTCATACATAAACGTCAAAGGTGAAATCTTGTGATAGATTAACTGTCCAGACCCGAAGTAGTAAAATGATTTTAAGCAACAAATATTTCATAAAGATATCGATTTAAAATGACATTTTGCTTAAACTGAAAACTAAGGAGAAGACAATAGTTACAACGTAATGGTTAGCGTTTCTTATGAATATAATGTTTAAGTATGTGATAGGAAGGTGATGGTTCTTTATGTCATCAAAAAATAATAGGTTTGTGGCAGAAATTATTAGACTTAATCGAAGTTAACAAACACCTACTTACATCATATTATTTTGGACTAAGTTTGCAAGTGATGTTAAAAACTCGTATTCAGCAGCTGTATATGTAACCTTCAAAAGACATTGTCTTCATATAGCATGCTAACAGTAGCAGCATTACCCTGATCATCCTGAAATATATGTTTCAAACGCAAAGTGGCATTTCCATCAATAAACGAAGTTTCCTGCCGAATATACCCATTAATATTTTAAATACCAGCCTGTAACGAGGCCGCTGCTATGACAGATAACAGGGTATTGTAGATGCTCTGCGAATACACATAACCTCATATAGCAGGATGGATGTAATATATTATATAATAATAATGATAGCATTCTTTTACCGCGCATATATTTATGATAAAGCATGATCTAAGCGCCATGAGTATTATTACCCTGGAGGAATAGTATGTTCGGTGCCGCCGATTAACAAGCGCTCCGCGCGACCGTATAGGTCCGTACTTCCCCCTTGTTCAGGTACCCATTTGTACAGCTGGGTGAACCGAGTGCAAAGTGGATGAAGTGTCTTGCCCAGGGACACAACACAGGATGAGCCCCAAGTCGGGATTCGAACCAGAGTCTCTGACGTGAGAGGCAAGCATGCAAACCACTACACCACTGTGATCCACAATGAAATATCGAAACCTTTGCAAGGTAAACTTTAAGATGCAAACCTGTATCGAATAAGATGAATTCACGACATTAAAGAATAGTACAGCACTACTTTCCATTCTAGCAATATAATAATAATAGCAAAACCTTGAGAGTATTACACTGGTTCATTTTACATTTCTAGGCTAACCGACCTAAGTAAACGGAAGGACTACATGTACCTACCAAAATCATTTTGTGTTGACTCTGGTATATTGCTGACGTCATGTTGACCCTGTGACCCTTCGACGTAGTCTTCGGCATTTAGAGGTTTAACGTTACCGCTGCTTGAGACCCCTATCTCTATGTTTGATACAGATCCTGCTTGGCCTGTACCTGTTCCTGCTCCTGTTGGTTGAATTCCTGATCTTGTTCCTGTTCCAAAGTGTGTTCCTGTCGGTCGTGCTGTCAAATTGTTTGCCGTTGTCGGAGCTGATGTTGGAGGCAGACAGGGCAGATTTTTTAATATCACTACAGCCTTGCTTGTTTTAGGTTCCAAAGCATTATCACTCGCTGTGATTGTAATCGCAAAGGGAATGGTAGAATCTTCAGTTGGGTTAATACCAGGACGAAACTTAAGGTGCCATGCATCAGGGGTGGGCGTGATTCGAAAATATTGGAGAGCATTTTTTGCAAGGCTGAGAGTTATTTGAGATCCGTCATCTTTATCATCGACATTTAATGTAATTATCGGTTTGGCAAAGTTTTTGAATGTTCTTGCATCGTAAGTGTAAATCATCTTACTGAATAGAGGTGGGTTATCATTGGAGTTTTTTATGATGACCCTCACGAATCCACTAATTACATTTTCACCATCAGTTGCCATGAGAGACAACTCGTAGTACTTGACCCCTCCAGTTCCAGGGTCACAGTCCAGGATTCCTGTTGTTCTTAGATCGCCATTCTTAAAGTCTATTATGAATGGACCGGTGCCATTATCACCTTTGTCTGGAAAGGCAATTAATAAGGTATTAACATCAAATTGCGACATAAATTCTATAAAGTTATGAATTTTATGATTTTTTATAAATTTCTTTTGTTCGCTTGATTTCTAGTTTGACGTTTCATAGTCTAACAATGACGTTAACGTGTTGACATTTTAGATCCTATTGATGAGCTTTATAGTCATGCAAAACTATAAAGTTTTTATATGGATAAAAGATTTATCCCTAAGTCATATTAATCTATGTAACAGCTAGACCCCTTTATCGGTTCGATAAGCTAATTTAATTTCAAACCACTGACGTTGTGAAAAACGTAAAGTTTAAGTGTTCCCGTTACCGTTGATTATTGCACCTGTGCGATGCTTATATACATGCATTTCTTACAAGACAAAGTTCAAACTCTTTTAGTGGCTTTCTAGAAGTTGTAGTAGTAATGATGTACACGATTTTATGGATATTCAACTTCTTTATTAATAGAGTTCAGTCGTTCTTACATGTTATCTGTAAGATAAAAATTAAAGCCAACATAATATTTGTACTTTTTCACCGAAAAAACATGAATGAACCTCACTTTCTTGAAAGAAGTACGGTCCACTTGTAATAGAGGAAGAAGAAACATGAAAAGCATTTGTAAGGAAAGAACGACTAAGGCCTTACCATCACTTATTGAGTTGATCATATATGCCACAGTTGACCCAGGGTCCAGATCTTCAGCGTAATATCTGTTTATGATAGTTCCAGGGGGCGCATTTTCTGCGACAGTTTGGTCTGGGAAGTTCCCGTTTTGATCAGGGCTGGTTGAGACCCATTTCGGTTTGTGGTCATTTGGACGACGAGGCTTTCGGTGGGGTAACTGAAAACGATATTGAATTTCTGAAGTTTCATCCCTTGGAGAGAATGATTCAGCGATAACATGTGGGTTTGTTATTTAGGAAACTTTGCACCCTGATGAATCGTAGACGGATTTAGTGGTAGATTGTTATCCCTGCAGTATATGTTTATATTCTAAAAAAGAATATTCCATACAGATTAAGGAATATTTCATTATGATATTATTGCGTGATAATAATAGTTTGATAATTCATAGAATGTTAAGAATAAAGATTCATATTGATTGAAATCTTTCTTAACTGATCTCTGTCATATCGTAATCATCAGGAAATTAAAGTCATAAAATCCTACACTAACCTCTGTTCGTGTCATGAAGTCATTAAGGAGGGTTAAATTGTAACAAGGTCTCCAAAATGTGGACAAAGTCTTTGAATGCTGAAGTCTATTTTACGATAGCTAATGACCATTACCAACATAAGCTGCAATGATTATATGTGATACTGTTTACGTCTCATATACTAGGATATAGAATTTAGTTTTGAATCAGAGATGTTTGTTGTTTTAAGTCACAAATGGGAAACTTCTACATGTTTCAACAATTCACCTCTACTACCTCTATAACGAACTATAGCTGCTACAGTAACACCCACCGCACATCATGATTTATTTGAAATTCCAATAACCACAAAAATATTTTTGTTTGCTTACATTAATTATCACAACAGCTGTCCCTGTATTCGCTCGACCAGACTTTGGAGTGTCAACAGCCAGAAGTTTCAAAATGTAGGTGGCGCTCTCTTTTTTCGAAGCCTCTTCTCGAAGCTTTTTAATGTCTGCAAATAGGTCCACGCCGGCCAGCCAGAACTTCTTTGTATGTTCCTTCTCGTCTCTGTTAAGGACTATTCGTAAGGAAAACTGACCATTTCGTCCAGAGTCTTCATCGCTACATGGAATGTTCATGATGGGCTTGTCTGGAAAGCATTAAGATGACAGTTATATGTCTATGTTTATAGCGATTGGTCCTTCTTTATATAACTTTTACATGACACCATCATTTTGACATGGTACACATAAGGAAAGTAATAAAATGTATATTATGAAATGTAATGAATTATTTTCTCTTTAATTTAGAAGCTCATTACATAGTTGCATTTTCACTGTATGTTTACTGATTTTTGTATGAATGATAATATATAGTTTAAATTACAAGGCTGTCTGTGAATCTTCAAAGGGCAGCATTATGTTTTAAAGGTAAAAAAAGTGATCTCAAGTCAACAAAAGTAAGTGTTACCATATGCAAAAGCAATGTTTTGAAAATGATTATTTTTTAAAAGACAGTAGTGCAACACTCGAGCATGTTTGGTTTGGCAACGCGAATCGATTTGTCTATCACAAATCATTAAATTGCGTTCACACTTAAGTGGTCGTAATTATAGTAGTAGCTTGATACTTGACACTTTTTAAAACTACGGATCATGTTGAGTCTTATATTTAACCCCCTGAAGATGAGGCATTATCGTATATATTTGGGGGGATTTCAACTTACCACTTTCAGCGTCAGGTTTGATCGTCTTGGTAAAGAGACCGGAAGTACACGTGGGCACATTGTCGTTGATGTCAGTGATGACTATTGTCAGCAGATGGGCGGAGTCATGGTTTGCTGTGTCTACCACATGTAGTGTTACGTCTAGTTTCTTTATTCCAGACGGTCCGTCGTAATCAATATGTTTCTCGAGACGTAGTTGTCCCATTCCTATCACAGTGAAATAGGAACTGTCTTCACCTAAAAAGGAGTAAGATATATTAAATGTAATAAACAGTGATTTCATTTTCGCTAAATTGGACATTTCTATATTTCAAATTTTTTTCGCTTAACATTTCATGAAACGTGAGGTTTTGTATTCACCGAGCGAAAGCCATTTGGGTGTCAATACCATCATAAACTTCACAAAAATGTTATACAACGGGGCTATGTTAACTGATTTCTTTATTACATGCTGAATTAAAGTTTCAAAAATTGAATGAAAATAGTTGACGTGACAGATGCGATCATTGATTATGACGCCATCTTACACAATGTGTAATAATATTTTGGATTGATTGAACAGCTTTAGTTTGAGCAGGAAAGTAATAAAGACACATACTTTTGTCAAGCATGTAAAACTTTAATCTATGATTTAATAACCCTTATTTTAAAAAAATATATATTTTCATATCAATAGATTATATTGATATCATTATAAGGATGTTATTCAGTACGTCACTTACAAAGCAGATTATTCCAAGGAACATCCGAGGAAAACATCACTTGTTCAATACTCTACTTTCATTAATGTGTCCAATATAATGGCAATGCTTGAACCATCAGCGAAATGAAATTATCAGGTTAGTTCAAGGAATAGTTATTAGATTGTTATAGGAGAAAGCTATGTTAATGCAAACCTTCAAGTGTAAATGTCAAGCTGTCATTTGCATCTTTATCCTTTGCAGTGAAAACTCCGCCGATGATGAAACCAACTGGAAGTTCTTCGGGAATTTTTATCCCCTCCCCTAATACTACTTCCGGTGTCTCGTCATTGACGTCCTCCACAAGAATTGTCAGGGTTACATTAACATGGAGTTCTTTTGTCCTGAAAAGAGTTTGTTTCAATTTCTATACGTTAGAAAACGATTATGAAGATGTTTCATGAAAAACATTTACATCGTTAAATAATAGAGTTTTTGATAGAGTTTGAAAAAGAACTCGTGGTCCATACGATTTTTATCAAAGGTCAATTGAAAGGCACAAATGTTGAACAACAACATGTAGACAAAGCATTATCAAACACATTTTTACTCGCCTGTACTCGATATATATATATATATATATATACATTCAGCATCGGGTACTGATTTTAGAATCGGAATCGGGTAATTATTTTAGAATCATTTCTCATCTGTCCGTTCAAGGTAAGACAGTTCATGTATTGAAATGTATTATGAGTCTTGCTGACAATTTTGGCGGCCATCTTGGATTAGAGGATTACCCATCCTGAAAATGTTGGCAATGGATTCCTTGGCTCTAGGCATAGAAACCAAATTCATCACTGCGGGGCATTTCTCGATGGAGTTAAAGTGGGTACATGGGTCGATATTGTGGATACTCGATATACCGCTTTTTATTCTGTAAACACCAACTTCCTCCACCCCACTCTCCAAAACCCGTCACCCCTCCCTTCCCTGCACCTGTACTCACATGTATTCACAATATTTAAGACAATAAGTTAAGGTCCTGGTGTCATTGATGTACTCCTTCGAAATTCCACATTGATTTTAATCAAGCATGGATTATCATTTGGCTTGTGCCCTTTCTTAGGAAATATTGAACGGACAGATATTCGAAATAGATTTTCAGTAAGACTAATTTGTTTCACGCAAGGAAGGCGTGCTAATAATGAGTCACTGCGTAATTGAGAATATGCATTTGGCATATTATACTTAATACTTTCAACCAAAAGTGGTCTGCAACTGTTCCGTCTCATGTATTGAAATACCATTTTTTAATGTCTATCACTTGTAAAAACGTGTCCGTAATACACTATCTATATTGACGTGATACCCCTAAACAGTTCGTATAGCATATCATGAACTAAGTATCAAAAAGATACTTCAATTATTACGTTTTCTCATGAATGCGGTAAAATGTCATAAGCACAGAGGAGCAAGTGTCATAAGCACAGAGGAGCAAATGTCATGTATGATCAGAATCATAACAGTTTGTTGCCGGGTAACTGTTTTTCCTTAGTTTACATTACAGAAATGATATATTATTTATTCTTGTCTAAATAAACATCTCATCCGTTGCATCCAAAATGGTAAAATGTTCATTTAAGCACGCGTAGGCGTAATTGATAAGGTGTCTAGTATCAGGAAGATAAAGGCTTGAAATAGTACACTTATGTTAAATCATAAAAAGTAAAATTGACAATAGCAATAATTTCAAAGTTTTTCAGGTTTGATTAAAATAGCACGTCTGTGAAAAAGGTCGCGACTAATAATATTGTTTCTGGTATTTATACAGCTGCATACCGAAAGTTTGTTCACTTACCACTGAATCGTAGTGCAAACATCATGTAATTTGGGTTTCGTTTCAACGTCAATAGAATAACTTCAGCAAAACTGACAATGGATCACCCACTATCCGTGTGTGAAATAACCATTATTGAACTATTTTTGGGATCGTCTGGTCTCTGGTGCAAAAATTCGAATCTTGGCATGTTGAAATGGACAGAAGGGGTCACATTTTCGAAATTTCGTTAAATGTCAAATAAAATATTCCATGTCAACTCACTCATATTGAAACCAACATAATCACGTTGACTTTGTGCTAAAGTACAAACGTGACTTATTTTTTAAAAAATGATAACTGATATAGGTTTTTAAGGAGAAAAATATAAATAAGTGTTTTCGGAATGTTGACCCTTGGTCACTTAAATGACCTGCCAAAACTGTTACAGGTAATTATGGGGTACGATATAAGTGTATTGAAAGTTCTATATTATACGTTTGTTTTTCGCAACGCTATGCTACCTCAAAGGCATCTCAAATTACATTATATTTTCACTTGTATGTACAGGTATGTGAAGAAACTTTTGGCATGCAGCTGTATAGTTATCATATGTGATCAGGCTTGCGTTATTAAGTTGCATTGGTCATGATCCGCCTTTGCAAAATATGAATTGAACATGCATGAACAATTAGAGAAAATAAAAAATCAACATAAACAACTATCACGATGTCCGAGTTTAATTTTCTTGTAAAATTTGATAGTTTTGATTTTCAATTGTGTATGTTTTTCATTTAAAATATTTTCAGTTACTTTAAAAAAATGTCAAGCTGGGTAAGCCCAAATTGGAGGTTACCTATCTGAATTTGTTTTCAAGATCAGATAAATATCAATCTTCATCTTTTAAAGCTTAGTTTAAGACTTGATTTGAACCTCCAGACTTAATGCGACTTTAGGTTTGAATCGTTACTGTGACTCAAAAAAAAGTCTAACGTAAAATATTTTGGCGTATCTCTTGAAACTTTCGGGAGACATTATGTCGACAGATTTTGCAGGTTCCAATGCTATGAGTGACCTTGACATAATGTTATTGACAATCTAATTATATACATTTACTTACATGTTTATGTATATCAGAACTCTGTAAATGTGTTTTGAAGGAATAGAAGTATATACGACAGCGTAACTTTCAACAGCCAATGTTCGAAAAGGTACATCTAATTATATGATGGATACTAATGATAAGAGATTTCGAACAATTATGTACTGGCTGAAATTTAGAGGAAAGGTCAAGTCTGTGCGACTTAATGAACATCAGACTTATGCCACTTTAATATGATTCACATCTTAGGACGCGTAACATCATGTTAAGACATTTGACTCTTTTTTCCCGGACCAAATTTTTATCGTAAAGAGTACATACATATATCATAACAGTTTTTGTTTTGTTTTCCTGCCTTAACCACCTATACTATGATTCAAGTTCAAATATCATCACCAAATTTGTATACATATATATCTAAAGATGTGAAATGTACGACAGTTTTTATTGAAAGCTTTTTAGGGGCTTAAATCCGAAATTATACTCCACCAACTAGGAAAAGTATTAATGTCAGCATTAGTGAAGTTTCCTATACACATTTTGATTTTCTATCAAAAATACCACATCTTAAAATAATTTATTTTCATTCTAAAGAACCATTACGCATTAAAATTGGGATGTTCAGACATTCAGTCAGTACGTTTGATGAATTAAGAAAAGTTACAAAGTTCGTAAAATATGACCCTATTTCATCCTGATTGCATGGTAAAATACTATTTATGATGAATTGTGATAAAAGCGAACAGCTACATATGTATCCTTTTTTTCCATGGTCCATGAAAACAGGAAGTTACATAGTTATACAGTTATTAGTTACATGATGACAACAGTAGGGAGATTCTGGTCTAATTTCTACATAAATAGTTAAATAACCAATTGTCATTGTCAAGCATATAGAACTCCTACGAAATGAAATGCTTCGGGCTATCGAATCGAACAAGATGGTGCTTCAGGTATGTATGCCAACGGAAGCAAAAAATAAAATGGAACGTATTTGTACAGAAAATGGCGTTGAAACACCATTGACTGTTCTTGTAATTTCTTTTTCAAAATAATGGCTACATAATGATTTATGGGTTTTTTTCTCTGATTAAACAAGACACTGATTTATGACCTACCTACCTGAAAGACAGCATATAGAATCTATCTATCTCGTAATCCAAAAGTTTAGTCGTTCTCAATTCGTTTCCACTCAGCTTGAAATGTGAAGACTCAGATTGCATGATAAGATCAACTTCCGGTGTCACTTGTATTTGATACACAACAGTTCCTATGGCAACATCCTCTTTTATAGTAACTTTTGAGGACCCATCCGGCTGAGGAGCAGAGAAGACAATTTCCTCCTCTGAAAACAGAAGATTTATGTCTTACGAGCATTCAATGTAAGGAGGGAAGTATGGAGGGGGAGATGCGATACAGCTCAGTGGTTAGCGCTGAGCGTTGTAAAAGGGTCGGGGTCGAATCCCTTTCTACCCGTACAAAAGTTAAGTGCACTGCCACATAGAAAATTTCAATATGGTACCACCCATGGTTGGAGAGTAACAGCAACCGCAACTGGACATTTTGAAAGTTTTTAATTATAATGAAGCAGGGTTTTATATCATGATACTCGCTTGACTCGACATCTCATTAAAGAATACTATGATACCTTTTTTTTGTTTTTTGATTAAGTTCCCTTAAAAAGAAACATCTTGTCTACAATAACAGTATTTTCATTAAGAACAATGGGTATTTTGTTTATTCCTAAGAACAATTTTTCTTTCAGATAGAAAAGCTCTTTTCTAAAACTGTACATCAGATATATCTGGGAAAAGAAGATTATTAGATGTATTGTTCATACCAAAACAATAGAATTGTTACTTACGTACTAAAAACTTGTACTTGGCTGGTGGGCGTAAGCTTGTGACTTGCGTAAACTGGATAGGAAATTTCTTACTAGCCGTGTATTCGATGAGTAGGTTCTGTCCTAGCTTAAGTCCTTCGCCGACCCGTAAAGTTGAGTTGGTGTCCCATGTTACCCAGAAGGGCTTGTATTTATCACACTCAAGAACAGATTTTTCTACACTGACCATTTTGTCACACTTAAAACACGAGTCCCTTATCATAACATTCATCGTCTTGCCTTTCTGTTTGCCTAAAAAGAGGAGAAAATATCGACCTTTATTTCTAGAGATGCTGACGATGTCCGTAAATGCCATGACAGCTCCTTTGCAGCTCATAACTTTAAACATCAAGGAGGTTCGTCCCAACGTTGACAGGCCATGCTCTGCTAATAAGCTGAAAGTACCAGTCTGGACTGTCACTATTTCTTTTTCGATGACTGCAAAAAAGGGAGTAACCTATTAGCATGCCACCCTGTGTTTTGATATTTCTTCAAAAAACATATTTGAGTTATTATTGTACATTGATCCTACTGTAGTCCATGTATCTATTATTTTAAACATTATTTTCTTGTAATTCATAACTTGTTATTATGTCATCTCTTTTTGTTTTAAATTGATTATGTGGCTAATCTTGTCCTATCTTGTCTTGTAAGGAGATTCGAAAATGAGAATCTAAAAGTATATATCGAAAGATTTCCCCCAATTTTTAGGACTAACACATGTACAGACCTTTAAACACGATGAAGTTAGTTCAACTTTAGATATCGAGTAAGGTTCCATGAGAGCCTTTAGATAACCTTCAAACTCAAGACATACACATCTTGATTGATTGGCATTTGATATTCAACCATTTAATGTACAGTTGAAGCATTGTATTATTTAGTATAGACTTAGTATGGTTTATATCGTTACAGATGCTTCACAGCTTCTCAAATAAACATTGCATTGACATCGATAAAAACATGCTTTTGATCATTGTCACGCATTAAAGCAAATTACATTCTTTTAATGTATATCAAATAAACTATGCTTTCATGAATTAAGACTACAGAAAAAGACCAATTACAAATTTTAATCCATTCTCTCAAAAATATACCATTTAATTAAAGGCTTGTTGCAGTACATACCTCCAGAATTGACGATTTTCAGAACGCTTATCAGTGTGAGAACATGCAGTTTCTCCATTGTTTGACGTCTTAACCTTTCGTCATTTGCATTCTGAAAGACATGTTATTCTTGAACTAGACATTCTCGACTATGTCATTCTTGACTTCGTCATTCTCATGTTTTAACTATTATGCTACATAAGGTTATTCTCATACTCATAGCTTCTAAGTCACCCAGTTACAAATCAAATTAAATGATTCTATTTGCTCTCAAGCCACTGACGTAAATCCTTTCCAACAATGTCAGGCTTACTCGGATGAAAGGAAGCAGGTGTTTTAGATATTCTGATGTGGTAGGTTGGTTCTTTCACTGCTATCTTGTTTCACAAAACGATCAGACCCTTCAATGCGTACAAACCAAAGATGTTTGCTTGGAAAGCACACCCATTAATCATGCTCTGTTGAAGGGGCAGCAGGTATTTTGAAAACTTTAATCTTTCAAATTTCCCCAAAAAACATTAGTTGTGCAAAATGTATTATCAACCATTTCATAACTCAACCCGATCATATGTAGCCGTAGAGAGAATAATCAGGTGTCAACAAAAAACCATCGGCGGCCATTCTAGTGTGAACAGCTGGAGTAGGACACTTGCTTGGCATAGCTTAACCGATCATGGTAGATTTGTTTTAAAACTATCTTTTGACTAAAAAAAAGTGTCTTGTAGTTTGAAACATGTTTTTAGTTTTTTTTGTTGTTGTGAGACTTCTTTATTTGTCTGAAAACAACTTTTTGAAAATTATGTTCATGTAATTTTAAAAAGTTTTATAATTTATCATTCAACATTTATTATACTGAATAAAGAAAGTATGAAAAGATATCCCTGGCGTCGACATATTTTAAGAAAATGTAATGTTGAGCAGTCATAATCGTAAATAACCTTTTCTATATTTAAAGGTCTAAGTTCTTTTCAATTCATTTGGAACATTGAAAGCCAAGAAATATGAATGTCAAATGCTAAAATTGTTTAACATGATAAATGCATGCCGTCAAAAAGGTTACTTACAGAGGAAAATGTTTGTTTTATAGGATATGATCATCTCTACTTTCTGACACTTTTGATAGTAATTTGTCCGCAAAGGTTATTGTTGAGTATATCAAGTCACTTAGAATGAAAGGGAGATGGGTGTAACCCATTTAATACCATTTTATAACACGAGCAAGCGGCTTGGTATTTAACGAGCGAAAGCAAGTTTTATATCGATACGCACGAGTTTCTTAAAAATCTAAGCCAATGGGACTGAGTTTAGTATTTCATTTATTACTCGCTGAATTATATCAGAGAAAGAGAAAATCTCCAGTAACTTTGCTGCAGCATTGTGACGTCATGCTTACGGATTGTGACGTCATGTGATTTCAGTCAGTAATGTGTAATGACACAATGTGTAAAAACATAGTACATTTATTAAACGGCTGTATCTTCAACGGGCGAGTAATGATTATATAAAAAAAACTATATTTTATCAACAATCACATTTTTCAGACGATGAAGATATTGCTGTGTTAAGATTGTATTGCATCCACTAAGTTATACTTTAGAAAAACTACATTTTTATTGAGTTCTTCAATGTCTAAATGTCATGACGACAGCTTGATGATTGATGTTTAGGCTTGATGATCGATGATTGATAATCAGTGATTAATGATCGATGCTGGGTGATCAAACTATGTCCATCTCTATTAATGGAATATACACCAAATAAGTAAAATACAGTGAAAAAGTTTCTTTAAGAACTATATTAAAATATCAGACACTCTCAACCTAACCTTCTATATGACGTGTTTGTAGAATCACTAAGATACAATACAATATACATGTGGACGGTTGCCTGCTTTATCCTCAACGAGTGCACGTGAATGGCAAGTGCATGCGGGGTTGCCTGACTATGATGGTGTTGGTTCGAATACCGCCACGGACTCCAACCAACAATTGACTAGAATCTGTTCTATTTCAGACAGTTTTCATTCAAATATAACACTATTATATATGTTATTGTTACTGGCTCATTTCAATTTTCAAAATGGTGAAATAAACATCAATTGCATGAATTATTAAAATTTTGCGATAAAATAAGACCAGCATATAAATTTAACAATGAAATATTAATGCGTATTATATACTCGATTCTCAAAATAAAATTGCTAATGTTGAACGATTAGGTTTAAAGTTATAGTATATATATAATTATTCTAATCCATATTGGTTTTGCTTTAAATTTGGGTTAAGGTACAATTTAGGTCAGTTTGAGTTCAATTCGTCGTGAGCAATCTTTATACCTGAATACCACATAAAAAATTCAACACTTGCAGCCACATTCTTCCATAATATTACAGTATCAAATGTCAGCGGACCTTTGAAAGTACACCTAGACAATGATTCGGTTAGGATGAATAAGATAAACCTATTGATTTAGCATTCGAATTAAAAGCACATTATATATACTTATGCTGTTGACAAATTAACAAGTCAATTATTCAAAAGACTCCTTGAAGAAGAATTTGTTATTACTTATTTCATAATGCCTTTATATTGTATGTTCTTTTAACAAAACCTTTCCTCTTCCTTATCTAAAAATATATATAGATAACTATTTTTCACAGACGCAGTTTGCTTTTATTACGAATTAAATCAGAATGTTAGCTTAAGTTTTGTTTCCTAAATTTATATTGATATTTCCTACTTACATCCTTGCTAGGTATTGTCTGAATCATATTAAAATAATATCTGTGTTTCAATTAAACGTTTGAAAGACTTTAATACTGATGAAGCAAGTTGCAAAATGATATCACCAATCATCATCCACTAATACACGTAGTCATATGATTATCATAAAAAAATTCCAAATAGTGCCATCATCATTTTTATTTATTTTAATGCATTCAGTTTGAATAATAATACTTTTATGCATCATTCCTTTTGCTGAATGGCCTTTATAACCGGATTTTGTCAGTGGAACATAGATAAATATGATAATCTATATATAGTTGATACATTATTATATATTTTTAATGCATTTCCCTTTTGGTTGGTAAGTATTAAATCAAACGTATGAAAACAAAAACCATTGAACCCGGCTAAATTTTCAACAAAACTGGTTATTTCAGCTTCAACCTGTAGTCACCTAATCCTTTGATAATAGTTTATTTATACTAGGTACTTTATTTCAAACGTCTATCGTTTTTCGTTGATTTATAAAAGTTCATGCAATTTGTTTTAAGTGTCCTTTATGCTTCAGTGTACATGTACCATGGTTTTTTGTACATGGGTTTTTTTACAATACAGCCTTACTTTTTTATTTCAAAATCCAAGTTGCTTCGCATTATTTGAAAACTTTAGTGCTTAACAAATATTGCTTGTATATAATTTGAAGTAGGCACCTTATAAACAAATCAATACCTGTACTCAAACCATAAGATATTGAAGGTTTGGTTTCCATGAGCCATACAGGCATCTCTGTTGGACTGAATACACTCGAAGATGTTTTTGTAATCAATAAAGAATAAAGTTGAATCATTTTTGACTATTCTGATATCCTTATCTCAGTTTGCAAAGCATCAAAAACTTTTACGTTTTCTGAAATGTAATTAATCAACGACTTGTGATTATCGAAGTCAGTGCTTTTGCCTTCACATTAAAAAATATCGGATAGCGGAATAGCGGAAAATGATAACTGAAATGTAGAAATGGGAATGCTTCCGGTAGAGAGAGATAGAAAGATATTGAGAGAGATAGAGAGAGAAATATATATAAAGAGATATAGAGAGATAGAGAAAGAGAGAGAGATAAAGAAAGCTGGAAAGAGAGGGATATATATACATATATATATATATATATATAGAGAGAGAGAGAGAGAGAGAGAGAGAGAGAGAGAAAGAGATAGAGAGAGAGAGAGACAGAGACAGATACCCTCGATTTGAATGTTTCATCATGTGTGTGGTGTCTATTTCCTTAATTAGTCTGTGAACTTCACTCATGTGACTAAGAAGGAATCAATGGTGAATATATACTCATGACCTTGCTTCAAATATACGGCTTATTTCGTTAAATTACAACATCTTGCATTGATACAGTACACGCTGACATTGTACTTCATAGCTGTAATTGATAAAAAGATAAATAACAAATCTATAATTATCATTCAAGGCATCGCTTAATTGTTTGACCTTTGTTTTGGCAGTTAAAAACTTGGCCATGTACAACTATTTGAATGAAATGTTTTTATTGAATGAAAGAAACTTTTGTTAGCATCTATAGAGATTAAAATCTTTAAATTCCTAAACTTGGTAATAAACATTGTCCTATGACATATTATGATTACGACATAAGTCGGTGCTTTTTGAACGTGACGTAATTGGCGACCTGTGACATCAAAACAATGTTTACATGTATGACGTGATATTTTAGCACATTTTGCACGTATAGAGGATCATGCTAGGATCAATAATAGTTAGTATGCATTCAAAATAAATATACGGCGGCAGTATCTAATTTTTTACTCGTATCGTTATCACTCGTAATTACACCTCGATACCATAATCAGTTTGCGAGTGTGTGCTTGCCTTTTGATAAATAATACATTGAATAAAATATGGTTTCTAACGTCTCTCTGGTCTCTTGAGTAACTGATTGTCGTTTAGAGTTTAGTCATGACAACGGTAAAGATATCTTATACAATTTCGAAGTACATGTTATGAATTATCAAAATCATATATTATCTTACGATAAACAGGCAACATAACGATATATAATATTATTCATTTTTAACTTATCTATTTTCGAAATAACTTACAAATGTATCTATATTTGAAATAATATCTTTCTTAAAAAGTTACAATTTTTACTTTAAAAACATATATAGAAAATATATAAATGTAAGAAAAAGAATGGTTTCATGTATGATTCATTATATGTGCATAACTGCATGTGTATTCACCTGAACAAAATAAGATAAATGAGAGTTTTGCAACAATGCAACGCATGTGTACATATTGTGCGTTTTGATGTTCGTTTTTTTATTTTTTTACCTTGAATCTTCGCACGAGTTAAGACATGAATTTGATCCTACTTTCGCAAGTAGGCTTTTCTTTACTCGTGTTTTGTATCTTTTATAGGAAATGACGTGTCCTTAAACACTAAAAGTCAACTGATCACTGTCAAATAACATAAAATTTGATAATTAATAATGATTAATCATCTTTGGTGAAATTGTCTTTCTTCATACATTAAACTACTGTGTGTTTGATCCACTTTTTCATTCCAAAATGATAATTTAACGTAATCGAGTAGAGTAAAGTATATTTGACAATATGACATCAATGATATGTCTAAGCATTTAAATCATTATCACATTGAGACATTTTTTAGACAATTTTCAAAGAGAAAGAAGGACAAGAGTTTAGCCAAAAGCAAAATGAGTTTATTTTGGAGGGATATTGTAAAGTGATAAATGTGCAAAATAGAACTACGAACTTGTTACTATAGCGAATAATAATTCCTTCCCATTTCAATTTAATGAAATGGCTTTACTCATTTAGTATAGAAATGGAATGAAACGTATTATTGTAACTGGTGATCTAAATTGTCAAGAGGAATTAATTCTTCAAGGCACATATCTTTTCAGATTTTACTTTAGATATCAAATCAATACTTTGATATAATTAAGCCTGCATTTTGGCATGAAATACACAGTGTACTTTACAAATATGCACTTCTGATGAGAGTAAAAAAAAATAATTCTAGTTATGTGCAAACATAGCATTTACCTTTTGCTGAAGTGGGAACTAAGCTTTATATCACTCTATCTGCGAATTATTTACCCTGACTGTTTAGCGAAAATAAGTGGTACAATAATTTAAAAAAACAATATAAGTTGTTTCCAGTTTCAATTCATCCACACATTTCAACATGTACATTTATTTCATTCATGTGAGAATACCAAAAATCTAATTTCACAATTAGACACCTAGCTCAATTTCTTCTTAAGGACCCGAGAGCTAGTGAAAGGATAAAAGCATTTATAAATAAAACACGATTTATTTCTAATGATCAAATTTCATTCTTCTTTTTCACTGCATCGCTATCAATGAACAAAATTACACATTTTCGGAGATTGACCCCAAGTGGAACAAAAATTGTCTTGTCTTTTTAAAAATGTATTATTGTACTGGAAAGCTCTTCTACTGTTAAGCTGTGTCACTGTCTACTTCCCCTGTCTTAATCAAGATTTTCGGCTATTCTTGGTCAAAACTAGTCAATATATTTCGAAATTGATTGCTTGATTCTCCCATTCCTACACTTGTAAAAGTGAAAAAAGGCGAAAAATGATCTGTTAATATATGACAAATTTTTAATTTTAAAAGAGAGTACAAATGCTTTGAAATCCGAAAAAAATATGTCAAAACGCTTTGGCCGTATAAAGAGTTAAAATATTAACTCTTTACCTGGAATCAATACTCTCAGTAATTATATTTGACATAAGACAACTTGTAAAATACTATAAACATGAACGATTACTTATCCAAAGTTACAAGCTTGACAGCACGTGATATTTAGGTCCACATTTAAAACCTACACTGACGTAAATAATAGTGTCTAAACTAAGTATAACATACGTTTTGTGCAAACAGGTAACTAATATTTCTTAAATTTAAGACAGAAATGTGATTACGAATATAGACAGATCTACATTGAACTTGAACATACATATTACACAGCTGTCTACATTCCATTAGTTGATGGGGTCTTTGTTTGGTGACTAGCGGTATTATAACAAGTGCCATAACACTTGTATCAGTTGAGGTAATGAGGAACGAAAAACCTCTATACACTCATTCTCTCCCAACAGAGGTAGCTCCGTCATAAATTTCTATACAACCTCTGTCTTAATTCGAAGGTTTCTTGTGCACGAAATGTAGAATGTTGATTGGATGCAATCAAAGTTAGTTGTGCAATCAGCGACGCCGTTTCAAAAGTTATCATTCGAATGGCCTTAGTCATACCCGTAAGCTTCCCAAAAGCTAAACTTTATTCGAATATGCACCTTGCACTTTGAGTCGTCTTCACAGAGCACAAAAGCCTCATTTTCCGACTGTTGCATTGCCGGGTCTGTGTGATATCAAATATGTTGTTCATGCATTCGTTGGAAAGTGTCGGAAGAATGAGAAACCTTCGAATTAAGACAGCGGTTTTATAGAACTTTATGATGGAGCTAACTCTGTTGTAAGAGAATGCTCTACACTCTATTAAATATATTTTCAGTAATCATAGAAATGTGTCTTAACAAAATACATGGACATAACTTCTTACTATTGGGTCTAATTACACTGTTGTCCAGTTCCTTGAATTAGTTAGTCGTACCCTTCAGAAGGTTCAGTGCCCCCTTAAAGAATGATATTTTCTCTCCGGGTTTGAATAGGAATGGCTCACTATATTAATATTTCTATTATCATACTAATATTTCACTATATTAGTCCTAGGAGCAACCATGCACATTTGTATAAATCATTATACATAAGGACGATATTCATGTAAATGTCAATAAAATTCTAACATTTAGTGTCCGAGATGTCAGTGGAACAAAAAATGTCTCGGACGGACAGATGGATGTACAGTTGGTCCGTCGGACAGAAGTATACAATGATCCTGGATACTACCTAGATGGGACAGAATAACAACACAAATCTTTCATTTTGTCTCCTACTTTGTAGAACACATAAGGCTGACATGACACCAAGTGAGGTTTTTGGAATGCTTCTTAGAAAAGTCTTTGTGAGACGAGAAATTGTTTTTAATGACGTTTCGACTGATTATGTTGGAACAGTTACTGCTTAAAATAACACATACCAATATCAGTAATAAATGTTCGTTATACAAATATTACTTTCTAGAAATGTTTCTTATATACATATACATTTTTCAAATAAATCTTTGTAGAAAATCTTTCCTTCAAGAACATTTCTTGAAAATGTCATTTCATATCGATTTCTGTTTATTTATCCTCAAACTTTCTAAGGTTAGAATTATCAGTATACGCGACAACTATTCAAGACAAATGTCATTCCATATCGATTCCCGCTAACACTGCACTTATATCATTTAATAGAATCATAACGTAATAGCCATCACACTTTCATTGTTATAAAGTAGTTCAAATAAGTGACAGCTTTGTTTTTAATGCAAACAATAGTTCTCTTACTTTGTATCAATTACATTATACATCAATTATAATTATGAATTAATAGCTATATTTAAATTATGTTCTGATTATTAGGATTGTTCTTTTTTAAACAGTCAGATCAGAAAAATAGATAGTTATTTTGTATGTAATTGTCTTATGTTTGAGTGATTTTGTCATTTTAAAAGATGAGTTAAATTTGTGTGTTCCGACTGAATGCTTTACAAGAATAGCAAGTGCATTTTCTGAACATGTTCTATTTTCGTAATATTCATGCTGTAAGTTAGGCCCTACGTGTATATATAGACATATTACAAATACCGATTACAAAAAACAGCGAGGTTTTGGGTAGTTTGGCCATGCAAGAGTTTGGTAATGTGCTCAACATTTCGTGCATGGAGCAAGATTAAATGTAGAAGTTAAATCTCTTTATAATTGCAATCAGCATGTAACAGGGCTGTCGTGATAAAATATGATTTGGTAGAAAAGTGGCTTACCTCCTACCTTGTATATATGCATATATACATATATATATATAAATGTAACAGGTGAAGAAGGTCTCACGTGAAGTAAAAAGATATTTGAAAATAAAATACTTCAGACGACACTTGCTGTAGATATCATTTTAATGATGACTGGATGCGTCGCATTTCGACTTGATAACAAGTCTTTTCAACATTTTTTCACTGTTGAAAAGACTTGTTATCAATACGAAATGCGACGCATCCAGTCATCATTAAAATGATATCTACAGCAAGTGTCGTCTGAAGTATTTTATTTTCAAATATATAATATATATATATATATATATATATATATATATATATATATATATATATATATATATATATATATATATATATATATATATATGATGTATATTGTAACCATCTAAGTTTTGTGCCTGCAATAGAAGTACAATAGGACAAAATGCCACGAGGCCCCTAAGTATCATTTCATTCTCTTCATAATTCAATAAAGGAAGAGGAAAGGAAAGTCTAAATACAAAAGAATGAAATATTTGCCAATGCTCTCACTACTATTGTCGACTTTAAAGGATCGAGGTTTTCTAACTGATGAACACATTAAATGTCAATGCGATGAATAAATCATTCCCATCACATTGAAAAACAAGAATTCAACATAAAATAATGCTTTTTCTAAAAATAAAGTCTTATAAGATCTGAAGACATTCACCTGCTTTAAAGCATTAAGACAACTACAAAGTATGGGCACCAGGGGTCAAAGCACCGGACAACAATTTCAATGGAGGGTCTCTTTTGTATCGAGTACACAACGTAATATTGAATAGAGACAGAAGGACGCATTTAAGGGCGGGTCTCGTTTGTATCGAGTACACAACGTAAAATTGAATAGCGATAGAAAGACACATTCACGGGCGGGTCTCGTTTGTATCGAGTACACAACGTAATATTGAATAGAGATAGAAAGACACATTCAAGGGCGGGTCTCGTTTGTATCGAGTACACAACGTAATGTTGAATAGAGATAGAAAGACACATTCAAGGGCGGGTCTCGTTTGTATCGAGTACACAACGTAATGTTGAATAGAGATAGAAAGACACATTCAAGGGCGGGTCTCGTTTGTATCGAGTCCACAACATCATGTTAAATAGAGAGAGAAAGACACATTCAAGGGCGGGTCTCGTCTGTATCGAGTCCACAACATCATGTTAAATAGAGATAGAAAGACACATTCAAGGGCGGGTCTCGTCTGTATCGAGTACACATCGTAAGACACATGCCTGTTTTAAATAATTTTGCTATACAAGAATGTTCGCTTGCAAGATATCAAAATCATACAAAATCATTTTGTTTTATAATATCCCTGGATTTGATTTTTTTAAAGTCATTGGATAACCAAATTTGCTACTTAAATGTGTACCTTGAGCGTACTTGATATGTAATTATATGGAAAAATATCCTTTGGAATGTAAGTTGCCTTTACTACTTATTGATTCGTTTGATCATAATTTAATGAGATATATATAAAAACAAAAGATTTATTCACAACCTTTGTTTAAATGAGCTCGTTTTACAATTAAACATTAACCTTAACATCTTTCCCTGAAATGGTTTGATCTAAAACGCAAAAGGCAGTCGCCATTATATGACAACGCTGTTTGTTTGCTCTGGAGGAATTACGCGAATCGAACTCTTGACTACCTCATAAATGCGATATAAAGGTAACTTCCAGGTAAATGAAAGTAATAAACAAAATAAGCTCCCTACCTGTGATGTGTTGAAATAAGCGATTCCAGTAACAAACCGTATACATGTCTCCTTCCCCCGACAACACAGAAGCCCTTCTGATCATTCACAAGTCGAAACACTATACCATTGCATGAATATTTCATTGCTTTCAAATATCAGATATTCTTTCTTTAACAACATCATTATTCTAACCATAACACCGTGTTCCTATCGTGACCATTGTGTTTCCATCGTGACCAATGTGGGTTTTTTCTTTTTTATGATATAAACACTACATCGTTTGTTTCTAGTTTAATTTTAACAAAGCAACAGCAGAAAATAAACAAATGTGCACAAGTTAATCATTAATTGATTATTAATCTTATTTTCTACATGAAGAAATGTTTATAATAAAAAAACATGGCTTGTTAAGATGAATCAACGATCTTGTAATTAAAATACATATTTTGCTTTAGGTATATGAACATATTACTGTAGTGAAGAGAGAATATATTAATTTGTTTTAAATTTATTAAATCTTTACTTGTTTTCCAGATTTATTTTCAGGTTTGCCATGGCAGTGACTTGCACATGAACTATTTATTGCTTCTTCGAAGTATCACTTCACTTTAATCGAATAATATGTAAAAGAAGTCCTTATAGTTCTTTATAATTTATTTTCAATCAATAAACAGAACATTTGAGAATATAGATTACAAACCGTTAATATGCTGTATTTAGTATCAAAGAATATATTTCTTTCCACCATGTGTTTTCGTAACGGTTAAAAATTACTCTTATAAATTATTCATTACTTAAGACGCCATCTCTTTTAAAAGGGGCAGTTGTATGTTTCTAGGTAAGAAAATCGGTATCACGAAAACGAGAACCAAAACGAGAATAATCGCCAATCGCAAAGCAATCTGTTATAGTAAGTATAACAGTTCTAGAACGTACGTAATATATTCTTATCTGATCTGATTACAAGCTTAAGGTATTGACATTGAAATGGCCGCCAATGGTTTTTATTTGATACTTTATACTATTTTCCTACGACTAAGAATGACCGGGTGCAATAATGAGGTGTTTGACCCTCTGAATATAATGCATTCCGCAAGAAAAAACCCAATTATTTGGGACAATTTGAAGAAAAACATCTACAAATATACGTGCTTTGTCCAATCAAACAGCGTTGTTGGTCAAATAATAAAATTCAAAACCATTTGGAATTTGTAAAAGATTTTATATTCTCGATAATCAAAGGAAAATGTTCCACTTATCGAGGGAAACGGTTCGGATAAATTCTCCACTAGATATTTATATTTACTTGACAAAATGTATTTCTAAGAAAAGGAGAATAACATCCATGTTTTTCAGCTCAAATCTATTGGGGGATTTTATTTCATTTCCGACATCTACAATGAAAGCAGTGAAATGAAGCTAAGTGTTTGGAAAAGGAAGGAAGTAGATATTGGTGTGAATTTACTTTACATACATTGCGTTATTGTAGATGGAACAAAATTATCTTGGCATGTTCACCCAACAAAGAAATACATACATTACATTGCGTTATTGTAGATGGAAAAAAATTATCATGTCATGTTCACCCAACAAAATTATACTGTGAGACAGCTGTACCGTTCACGAGGTTTGTAGTTCCATCGACACAACAATATTTTGTAGTATCATCTACAAGCCAGTATTCCCCTCTATTGCATTCACATAGCTCACATATCTCAAAATTGTGATGCATTAAATAGTGTTTCCATAACATACGAAAATTTCACTTATTTGAACGAGGTTTCTTCTGTTGTCAAAGGGCCACAGAGTATGTTGTTGGAGTCATATACATATGCCAAACTTCATAAATAGTGTTATGTTATAGAGAAGTGATGGTTGTTTCCAAAAATGAGCATTTTAGTGCTTATAACATCAGTGTAGTGACAGTAAAATAGGTTAGTCTCGATTTGTGATCGAAAACCGGACAGTCACGCGCGTCAATGACTCAAACGGTATTTTGAAAACTTATTTACAGCAGACACAAATGTATGGATTAGTATTATTAATTATGACTTTTCACTATTTTACATATAAACTGTACGCATAATTTCGACGTCCTAACATTTATATGGCCGTTTTTTATTTACCATTGAAAACATAAAAATAGCACAATTTTAAAAATTTGGGAGATTAAGGTGCGAGTTAGGTAGGCGATCGGCACTTATTGATGACATATGGTAATTTGGCTCTTATTTAAGGAACATAAAAAATCCTAAAACATACTCTGTGTGACTTTACGTACTCTGAATGAAAGATTCCAAATGAAATAGTACTTAAAACATTACCGGGCTGCTACAGATGCACCACACTTTCCCATTGTTGTCCCACAGATATTTGCTCTGGTAATGTGAATAGGAAAGGACTTATAAACTTATCATACACGCTATTTACGATGATGAGATCAGATTCACACATCGTAGTTCGAGTCCATTACGTGTGTTTCACCCAGAGTTTCATAAATGATATTTACATTTTGATTTAAAACTATAAGACGGCCATGTACAAACTGAGAAATGAAGAGTCCAACGTATACGTTACAACACACATTCCATTATTCAATGGTTATCAGCATTAGTTGTACATTGTCAGCGTATTTAATACACTAGACATTTGAACAATAATTTCAAGGTGTCTTAGATTTAAACACAATCAGGCAGAACAACAGTAGTACACGCTGCCCGGCATATACCCGAAACCTATACAGACAGGAAGTTATCACAATAGGTCAGGCTCATAGGTGTCCACCCAAAGTCTTCCTGGGTCAGTTGCAAAATGAATCTGATAAGTCCAATTTTGCATATAGGAAGAATCTGTTTTATCCTCTCAACAAATAAGAAGAATGACACCAAGAGCTGTTGATAGAAAAACCACCGTTGACTGCATCTCCGTAGTCCGAGTACTTGCGTTTGTTCTCTGAACTGGAAACATACAAGACAAAATGTGAACAGAATTTTTTAAAGACGGGGTTAGATGATACCCCCCAAAATTCGTTGAGACATATTGTGGTCATTGATAAGCAAGAACCTTCGATCTTATTCGCTCATAAAAACACGCCAGTTGAGACCAATTCAACTTTTATTTCACAGAACTTAGGGAACATCTCAAAAGGAAAGGCCAATAATCAATAACGATATTTGTACATTTATTAAGATAACCAACTTAAAGAAAACATAAATGAACAAAAGTTCCATAGATAGTATTTTTGGTTGGCACGAGGTCAAAGCCATTTGGAACAGGTTTAAATATTGTATACATTCCTTTTGCTTAGGGTCTGAGAATGAACTTTATCTGAATACAACTGCTGAGCTGATTTCACCCACCTTGGTCTCTGATTCTGTATGTTTGTGATACGAGTCTATTTTTAACAGGCCCTTTCTGTCCATGATTTTGATTTTTAGAGTTGCAGTTCTTCTAGACAAAATGAAATTGAGGGTATTCATTTATATTGTACATCATAAGCAGCCTTTTTAGACTATTTGGCGAAATACTCTCGTAACTCACAATCAGATCACTAATATATAAATGGTGTATTGAACCTACTAATTGAAATACAATGTATAAAGTGAACTTGTACAGAAGAGTCAATTCATAGTGACCTTAGCAATAACGCGAGGATTGTATTTTCTACCAATGACGAAATGAGAAACGATGCTTGACACGTGAATAGGCATCCTGTTTTTGTATCTGTGGAGTCCATCAAAACCCTAATGTGAATTAGGACAATGCCTTGGATATATCTTTGTATAATCAGCCAATGGGGAAAAATTCCTCGCTAGTGCTTATCCAAGTTCCTGGATGACGGAGGAAAGCGGCTAATGTGAATATGAATTTTCTTTTCTAAGAGAATCAAACTATCCATCCGTCACAATAAGAGACAAATGTCTGTTAGATATGATCGTATTGTAAAAACTACGCAGATACAAAAACCCTAATTTAGCTGTATCCTCAATTCCAGTCTCGTTTATCATTGGCTTTAATCAGTAGGCTAAACATTACGTTACTGGGATTGATTTTTATTCATATTGATATTATAATAATAATATAAAATCTATTTGATCGTCGAAAATTATGAAAGTATTAAACATGTTCATGACATAGCGAGATACTATTAAAAAGGCTTCTGGATTCAAATGCATCGTAATAGAATTATGACGGATTAAACAGTGACACACAAATCTCACCTGATCACAATCAGTTGCTACGGAGCAGACATTTATGGAACAAAGGATGATCACTATATCGGAATCTTCAAACTTAAATGGTTTTAAACCGAAGGAAATCTGTGTACCATCAACGGTTATATCAGTCATCGATCTTGAGAGGTAGCCCGGGCAACTGAAGTAACAAAATATTGATAAATAAACAGCCATTTCCATTTTTGCTCCAAATTTCAGATCCAAAGACATTAGTCTACGACTATTTAACACCTTTTTATGAACCATTTACTATACAGTTTTGTCGATTAATATACAGAGAGGGAAGCGAAATATATTATCAAATCGAAGGAACTTAAATATTCTATTGTTTTACACAACCACATAAATATTCTGTGATGTTGCATCCGAAATTTTGTACTGGAGATAATGCATTTGGACAACCAATTACTTGCATGATTCTCTGAATAGACTTTCTCTATTATCTCAATTCGGTGATTGAATCTTTGTCTGAAGCGTTATTGACCATTATTTAAATCGAGAAGAAAGAGTGAGATAATAAGAAATGACAAAATACGGTAGGGCCTCTCGGTTGTACTGATGTCCCTGATAGGTCAGGAAGTTCAGCTAGCAGTCATGTGAACATTGTTGGTATTGAATAAGGTTATCAATTTGCCTGATAATAAACATTTTGCTTCATCAGCGTAATTGAATCCGCTGATCGGGCTTCTTCCATATACCCTGATCTCCTTCGAGCCAAATCCCTCGTACGGCCGGCGCGGCTTAGTGTTCGTGGCTGTGCTCACCTGTTATTGTGTCAGCCAATGAAATGTCGTTATCCAAGGAGCTTGACTCAGATTCATTTTTCATTTATTAGGCTCATATCGCAAACAACGATGGTACAAGAGCAAAAAATGATATACAAATTTAAATACTAATTAATCAAGACAGCAGAGACAGATAAATATTCACATAATACAATAATAAAAACAAAATCTATAGAAGTATATAAATCTGTTTCTAGATAAAATCATATACACATTTCAATAGCATTTCATAAAATATCGCTACTCTTTTAAACTTAACGGAAGTTTCTATCCGGGTTGTGACCCTGTTGCTGGATGCGAGTCGTCTCATTGGCTGGTTAGATAGCTAGCGTTACGAGGGATTCTGCTCGAAGGAGATCAGTATATACGGGCTTTCTCTAAGGTCCCTGGTTCCCGTTTCTACTTGCTTGATAACACAACTCCTTGTTGTTATTTGTCAATATGTGACGCTTTATGACCTTTCCATCACCTTTCAGTTTACAGTTGTTTGTATTTAAGATTTTCTAATGGCAACCAGGACAGCGGTGCAAACAGCTGCATATTAAAAGTTTGTTCACTTACTACTGTATCTTAGTAAAAAAGTAATTTTGGGTTGGTTTGATTGTTAATAAACTAACTTCTAAATAAAAACTTACAAAGGTCTCCCAATTTATTGCGTGAAATAGCCATTCTTTAATTTATTGTTTGATTGTCTAGTCGTGCAAAAAAATAGAATTTGAGCATCATTAAATACAGCTGCATATCAAAAGTTTGTTCACTTACTACTGTATCTTAGTGCAAATATCATGTAATTAAGGTTTTGCTTGGACGTCTATAAAATGATTTCAGCAGAACTGACAAAAGGTCTCACATTGTCAATGTGTCAAATAGCCATTCTGTAACTTATTGTGGGATTGTCCATTCTCTCGTGCAAAAATTAGAATGTAGCATAATTAAATGGTCAAAAGGGGTCACATTTTCGTAATATCGATTTCCTTATGATTACAATATTTCAATAAGACTCTCTGAGAAAAAATCAACAAAATCATTTTCACTGAATGCAAACGAGAAAATATGTTGGTCACCTATAAAGGAATTTGTAGAGAAAATTAAAAAAGATTGTGGTCCGTTGTCACCTCAGTGATCTGCCAAACTTATACAGGTAAATGTTGGATATAACACCCAATTGGGTTAAGGTGCAATGGATCTTCACGTTTGGTTTCGCAATGCTGTGATGCCTCAAAGACATGCCACATTACATGATACTTCCACTAGGTAACGCAGGTATGTGAACAAACTTTTGGTATGCAGCTGTATGTACGCGTCGCCAGCATTTTGAGTGCCCAGTCTTCCCGATCTGATCCCACATGAAGCCGTGCTGATCGTTGGTGGTCCTTCACGTCATGCGTCTTTGCATATATTTTCTGCTAAATCTCCAGAGTTTGACGACTATCAGAGAGTTAGAAGAGATGTTTTTACAAATTGTTTCCCTTCTTACATCCTTGTGGATGCAATTGGTCAGGGTAATGTTTTAATCTTAATGAACACTCCTTTAAATTATGAACCTAAATTGCATGATCATTCTTCCATAGAGAAGTTTCAGCATGATCATAATTAATAATGCTGGCATCAAACAGCGTGTGATCATTCTTCCATAGAGAAGTTTCAGCATGATAATAATAATAATAATAATATGAATATTTATATAGCGCTAAAGTCCATCCATTAAAGCATGCTCTAAGCGCTGTGAACAAGTCGTGAGGGTCACATGTAGCACTGTTGGAAAAGATGGGTTTTGAGCTGAGTCTTGAATGAAGACAGTGAAGCAGAAGACTTGATATGAATGAGTTTGTTCCAGAGATTAGGTGCTGTTGCACTGAATGAACGTTTCCCAAACTGTTGTAGATTTGAACGAGGAATAGTGAGCATGTTTTTGTCAGATGAGCGTAGCTGTCGAGGTGGCACGTAGACTGAGATCTGACAAGTAAGATGGAGCATCACCACTCAGACACTGATATACAATGCTCAAGATCTTGAACTGGATGCGTGCTTCTACAGGGAGCCAGTGGAGAGCTTGTAGGGTGGGAGTGATGTGAGCGAATTTGGATGTCTTGGAGACTATCCTTGCAGCGGTATTCTGAATTCTCTGACCTTTTTGTAGAAGATCCGAGTTTGCAAGATGCAGCAGGCTGTTACAGTAGTCAATTCTCGATGTAACTAAAGATTGAACTAGGAGTTTGGCAGCGTCTGTTGTTATAAGATGTCTTATCTGACCAATACATCTCAGATGAAAATAGCATGTACGGCAGAGGTGCTCCACTTGCTTCTCCATGGTGAGACCAGAATCCAGATGAACACCAAGACTTTTGACATTTCAGAGAATTTGATTTCCGAATCGCCGATAGTCACTTGCTTCTGTGCGATGGACTTAAGTTGGTGTTTGGTACCAATGAGCATGGCCTTGGTTTTATCGTCATTTAACTTGAGTTTGTTGGATTGCATCCATGATTGGATGTCTGTTGTGCAAGATTTTGTGCGGCAAAGGGATGCAGAGATCTGACTTGGTAGAATCTTGTCCATAAGTTGTGTATCATCTGCAAAGCTGTGGTGATTCATATTGTGCTGTGCAACAATCCCAGATAAACTGTTTGTGTACAGGACAAAAAGCACTGGGCCTAGTACGGATCCCTGTGGGACACCACATGAAAGAAGGGCACAATCCGATTTATCCTCGTTAATCAAAACAGCCTGCTTTCTATTTGAAATGTATGACTTGAACCAACTAAGAGCAAGATCTGCGATTCCAAAGTCATCATGAAGTCTTCTTATGAGCGTTCTGTATCAAACGCCGCCGAAAGGTCCAGTAGGGTCAATGATGCAATATGTCCAGTGTCCACAAAGCATCTTAGGTCATTTACTATCCTGAGTAGGGCTGTCTCGGTGCTGTGATTCGGGCGGTATACCGACTGATACTTATCAAGCATGTTATTGTCAGAAAGATAAGCCCTCAAGCGAACATTCACAGCTTTCTCGAGGAGTTTTGACAGAAATGTTAAGTTTGACACAGGTCTAAAAATTTTGAAGATCTTTGGATCTAGATTGGTCTTTTTCAAGTGCGGTAGAACCAGGGCTTCTTTTAGCACATGTGGAAAAACACCAGTCGCAATACTTTTGTTTATTATCATTGTGATTGTGGTGATGAGAACATCAATGAACTCTAGAAGAAGCCTTGATGGAAGAGGATCTAGAGGACATGTGGTTTTCTTGACAGACACTATAATCTTTTTAACTTCTTCTTCGGAGAACAAGGCAAACTGGGTCAAAAGTTCAGTTTCTTTAGATGGACGTGGCATACATATTGTTGTTGAATCATCCTCACAGTCAAATTGTTCCCTGATCTTCTCCACTTTACCAGTAAAGAACTCACAGAATTCATTTGCAAGCTGTTTATCGCTGGAATGTGGGGGGAGCTTGACATCAGATTTCCTTCCAAGCAGAGACTTCATGAAGTCGTGACAAAATGCTTGATTACCCGAATTTTCAGAGAGTTTCTGTACGCAGAATTTAGATTTAGCGTCCCTGATTACCCGCGTGCAAAGATTGCGATGATCATAATTAATAATGCTGGCATCAAACAGCGTGTTAGTGAAAAAATAGAAACTTACTTACTTTCAACAAAACACTTTGTCAAGCACACAGAACCTTTTTTCTTTCAGTTTTTTTTATATTTAAATCAAAGAGAATATTTATCAACTTACTTATCATCGATTAACGTCAGTCCCACATCAGAGACAGAGGTCTTGGCAACGCAATCATCAAATCTTATGGCTGCAAATCCTGTATAAAAATAAGAATGTTAGTTTACCTAATGTATCAACTCTCGTATAGTCGGACAAGACCCAGAGCCTGTATTAATAACCATTCTACATTTTCGGCAAAATGAGAGGTATGTACAAGCATAATAATAAGGATTAATTGGAAGAACTTTTTTCCCCTAATAACTCAACCTTTCTTTGCCGTATCCAAGATCAAGATTTAAACACCTAACACAAAGTATTCGAACGTTTGTATTTTTAAAGATATCGTAGCAAATATAACCAAATTGTAAGAATTAAAATCATTATCATTTGTTTGCATCATGTCCCGGAAAGAAAATTCTAAGATGTCTTTCTATGGAAACGGTCACAATAACACATAAGGGGTGTTCCATTAAAATATTAAAGTCAGCTTGATCTCGTTTTTAACGGCTTGGACATTAAACGGATGACATTATCATCTTCAGAACAAATTTTCTTTTAAACGGCTTTATTTGGTCTATTACTTGAAGACTTCTGAATTCTGGAAATGATAATACGCTGAAACAAGAGTACAGTCAATTTGTCAACTTACTTTTTTTCCCATATACAGTCAGGTCTGCGACTACTAGTAGGGCATCTCCATAATCAACAGGCCCGTCGGTGACCTCGCCATTAACCAGCAATTGAAAGGAAAGATCTTCATCAACTTGACCTGGGCTATTGGTAGGAAAAAGGTTCATAGTTAATCATCAATTCATGCCATTAGAACTTAGTAACTATTCTTTATGGTAAATATCATTGACATGATGTGGCGTTGATAACTTTGTTCAAATTTTCAGACAGGGTTGTCTACAGTACACCATCAGCCAGTTGAAAACCTCCAAAGGCACGTCCACAAATGCCGACTAATTATCATTCCACTTTTCGGTGTGCTTGGTCTTACAGTATAATAATTTTGTTATTGAAACAAAATCCTGAGTTGAGTTTTCATTGGAACTGCTTAAATGAAAAGTAGATGATACCCATAGGCAATAAGACGATTTGAAAGAAAATGAAAGGAATAGACATTAATTAATAACGAACATTTAACACTTATTTGAATACTTAATGGGAACCAAATTCTTTATCTTAAACATTGTATGTTCAACTTGTTATAATTATATCTAGTTTCCTAGGCTGTAAAATAAAATGATCGACGTACAGAGACTTGTTAATGTGGCATTACAAGCAAACACTTAAAAAGCAAGTTTTTGACCCATAAGATACTCGTTTAAGATAATGGGCAAATACTTCAATTAAAGAAACAGATTACCTTTAGGCGGAGAACTGATTGGATTTCACAGGAAAATTACTTACTCGGGAATCTTTTCGATTTCTGATGTCAGGATATCCCTAACGACGACGGCTTCTCCTGTACCACAATTTGTGACTATGAAGAGGTCAACACTTGTTGTAATCCCAGGACGCTGCTTGAAGACGAACTTCCTTGATTTTACCTTAAAACAAGTGTTTTGGTCTAAAACACATATGTTAGTATATCCACGACTTAAATATTGTATAATATATATTTTACGAAGGGGGGAATAAAAGTTTTAGCCAAACGGCCAATCGTACGCTATGTTTTATCAACAAAATGAAAAGTATTGGCAAAATCATCATTAGAAGTGTAACAGAGATTCATCTTGTAATGCCTTCCTTTCCTAATGACTATCACAAGTTACAGAAGCTAAAACCAAAATAATCAGACACTCATCACGCGAGATCGTAGTGAGTCTGTATATTTCGTTTAGTTCATCATCCTGCTACCTGCGTAATTGAATCTGCTGATCGTGCTCCTTCCATACACCCTGATCTCCCCAGAGCTAAATCCCTCCTACGGCTGGCGCGGCTTGATGCTCGTGGCTGTGCTCACCAGTTATTTTTTAAGCCAATGAAATATCGTTATCCAAGGAGCTTGACGCTACTCTTTTGAATTTAACGGAATTTTCCATCCGGGTTGTGCCGCTGTTACTGGATGCGAGTCGTCTCATTAACTGGTTAGATAGCTAGCGATACGAGGGATTTGGCTCGAAGGATATTCAGTTACGCTGATGAAGCAGGATGAGAAGGACATACATCCCATCCTGTATCATGATTTGAAACCTCAGAGTTTCTTCAACACATTCTCAGGCCAAATATTTTCCTGGTGGATACATACATGTATAGAGTTTGATCCAAAATAAAGTAATGTTCCATTTGTTCACTATATAAATGACAAGCATTTCCATATCACAAATGTTATTCTCAAGTTTAATGGTAATATAACTTAATATAACATTCTCAACCAAAATCCCTTATTCTGCCTTCTTTAGATTTCTTTCCAACGTTAGACTAATTAACTTGCTCCCTTATTAGCTTGACCAAGATTTCATTCCTGAATAACCTTTTTAAAACATATGCTAAAGTAATTGCAATGCGCAGAGCTCCTTCCAATACACCGAACATGTACCTTTGCAGAAAAGGAATAAATATCGTGACGCTTTGATCCCTGAAAAGGAATTGATACATCATGCACTAAATACGTATTTTTATAATTTCTCGAGAACCATAACCCCTAGAAGGTCGAAAACACCAAGGCCAGTTGGAATTTCTATTACGACTACATAAAACCACTACAAACCATTCGGGATTATGATTTAAGAACTAGTCTTGACGTTAATCATTCTGGGTGAAGTACTTACAGTACCGTTTGTCTCCACACCACCGCATGAGGTATCCGGCAGATTCGTTGCTTTTGCTGGATCCTTGAATACACAGGCAGGATCTGCAGATTGCCCTAGCACTGAGAGAATTCCAGGATATGCTTGTTCCCGTGGATTGATGGCGAGGCTCATTCTACCAGTCTCGCAGGTAAGATCAACTGAAAGGGAAAACTAAGCATAGACCTAAATATGAAAGATATGACTTGTCTGTTTAACTATTTTGTCCAAAATTGAAATCAAATTGAACATTGACGCATAGGATTACGAGTTCGACTCCCTCAGCTTAAAAAAATTTAGATTTTTTTTTCGATTATGATCGTTTCACAGCTGTAGTATGAATAATTTGTTGGCTGTTAACATTTTTATTGTAATTATCTCATTTCGAAAAGGTAAATCTGATAAGAGGGTATCAGGTACATGTACTTAAGTAACATCCAGGTGTCAAACACCATTTAGGGATTTACAAGTCACATAGAAAAAAGAACCATAAGCATGATCTTGAAGAGGCTGTTTGAAATGATTCTTTCTACGTAATACATGTAAGTTTAGCTTATTTGGGTGTCTACACTATGACAAACAAATGAAAAGGCAAATCTGGCGCTTCATCTGTATCATCGCGCAAGTGCTCAAGTACACGTATGTTTGGCAGTAAAGTCGTATCTTAAGGACTACCTTCAAGAGGCGTAGCCATTGAAAATGGTTCCTAAGAATCAGCAGATAATGCTGCTAAATGCCTTTGGTCATTAAGAATGCCATCCTGCTCCCATTCTGCTTCATCAGCGAATTTGAATACGCTGATCGAGCTCCTTCCGTTTATCTGATCTCCATCGAGCCAAATCCCTCGTACAGCTGGCGCGGCTTGATGTTCGTGGCTGTGCTCACCTGTTATTGTTTCAGCCAATGAAATGTCGTTATCCAAGGAGCTTGACGCTACTCTTTTGAACTTAACGGAATTTTCCATCCGGGTTTGTATGGCTGGTTAGACAGCTAGGGATACGAGGGATTTAGATCAATGGAGGGATTCAATCACGCTGATGAAGCAAGGTGTCCTGTTCCACGAAGCTCCTTCCAATACCCTGGTCTCTTTCAGGGAAAATGCCTCGTATCGCTAGGCATGTAACCATGCAATGAAGGGGACAGATGACAAATCAGTTGAATTCGAGACATAGCTTCAGATCTTGCACAACGACATGTCATTGACTTAAAAGAACACACCCTAACCATAGTTTTGAAGAAACTAGTGCCAGCGAAATGAAGCATTTTGCGTGAAGGACATCAGGGTATCGGAAAGAGCTCAAAGGATTCAAATACGCTGATGGGGCAGGATGTGTGGATGCATTTTTAAGTCGTTAATCATTACTTATCCCTAGCAAAGTTAACCCTTTCCAATTACAACTTACGTATAGATGTCTTGCAGTCACTTCCTGTTTTGCTTTCTGGGCAGAGACATGCTATTTTTCCATCATCATCCCAACATATCGAATCAGGACCACAGGTGACATCTTCTACACAACTACCTCCGTTGATTTTAGCTGGAAATTTTTTTTTTAAAGCATGAAAAAAATTATCCAGGTAATATTATTGCAAAGAAAGGTTCATTTTAATGAATGATGAAATGTTCTTACATGTATATATCAATCACGGAACCATTCATTTCATCAGGTTAGAGCATTGATAAGGAAGTCTTGAAAGTGAAAAACAATAATTCTGATGCCATTTTAGAATTAAACGATAAGTGGGAGCAATCGTTAAAAGGAAAATATTTGTAATTGCACATTCCGTTGTGGGAAATGGTTGTGACTAACTACTCGACATTGATAATTTGACACAGTATGTATAATGAGGTTATAAACATGCTACATCAGCACATTTTAATCCGCAAACTCCATATCTATCAGGCCAAAATGCAACGTGTCACTGATGGCTTGTATTTCATAGCTATGTTTGCCATGCATAGTTCAGCGTATTAAATGCTAAATATCACAACTATTATTAAATAGATTGAAGGAAATTAGTCAAACTCAAATGACTTTATGCTTTATTACTATTATATATGATTTTAAAAATAAAGCTATTAAAATGTGTCAACAAGATTGGCATTGTAAACTTTACGAAAGTTCACGGTATGATTGTTACAGGACTTTCAAAAGTTTACTTCAACCAAAAAAATATTTGAAAACTCTATATTTCAAAGACTTAAGAAATATTTTCATCAGATTTAAACTTGGGTTGTAAGACTTAATGATAAATGAAGGAAGAAAAATGTATTTCGAAACGAATAGATTATTTGCCCGTTTGTCAATCACATTCCGTTCTCAGAAGAAAGTACATTCCTAAACTGTTAAAAAAATTCGTCCTTGTAACTAAAACGAGATCTTTCAACTGTCATTTTGTTATAAAAACTTTGAATTGTATATTATTTCTATTATGTTCACCATCTGTGTATGTACTTTTGTATGTGGGCCAGAGGCCTTAAATACATTAAACTCTTTGACTTTGAAAATGCAGGAATGCCGCTTTGGCTAAAAGGGAGAAATATTTTTGGTGGTAATAGCTATTGGGTATTGGGGCAGCCCCTCGTATGATACGATATAGCAGGATGGTTGTTAACGTAACAGCTGATAAAGTCGTAGCAACATCTTTACATGGTTTCAAAGAAAATCATTTATTTGTTGTATGTAGTCAGTTAAAGGTCACTGCAGCAAGCTTTCTAAGGACATCAAAAGGATCTCAAAAAAACAAAAACAAAAATCTGCAAAGCAATTGGAATGAATCAACAAAAATATAGTTCTTAGTAACGTAACAAGTTTGATGAAGCCACACAAATGCATTTCTCCAAATTGATGGATTTATAGGTGTTTACATTAAAATGGCAGCAAGAAGTTTGCTAAGCGTGCATGACTCTTTTCTCTACTTCTACAGAACATCGAATTACTCAATAATAAAATATGTGACTCTTATATTGAAAGGAGAATCTGTGAACTTGTAAAATATCTACTAAGCGTGCTCCAGCGCCCATAAACTTTACCTGTCACAACAGAACAGTCATATCCTGAATGGCCAGGTGAACACGGATCACATGTGCCATTGTCATTACATGTACCGCGACATACAGCCCCTTGTCTGTTGCAGTTAAACACAGCATCGCCTGAAAACGATTTTGAGTTAAGAGTTAGGCTAATGATGAATTTTCGGTTCATTGAAGGGTTTGATTTCTTACGCTGTCACTTACTAATTCTTAAAGTTATGCTATGGCTCACAAACAAATAATGAAAACCTTTTATAGTTTCTTTGCATCCTTGAACCTTTATGTAAACGTGCACAGAGATGCAGTCCTGACGTTGAGGTCACAAATGTGTCTGACATGTCAGTGATTTTGGTTTGGAAAACATAACCCTATGCCAAGTCTGTTTTATTGACTTAACATAATATAAAAGTTCATCAGACAATAAACTTAGTGTTTTTCAGTTTTAGGTATTGATGATTGGCAAAATCAATGACATATGGCTTCTCCTCCATTTGTTTATTCTCACCTGTGTAGACAGTTAACAGGAAAAGGCAACAATGAGGCAGATACATGTCTACCACTGTAAAAGGAAATCGATCAACATATGAAAACAGCTAGTTGAGCCGGAGGGATATCTCTGTGGCCGAATCGGTAGAGCGTAGGACTCTAACCCGGAAGTCCCAGGTTCGAAACCTGCGGGAGGTGATCTGACGTTCACTTCTGTATGGCCTATGAATAAAATATATTTTTTATGAACTTATATATGATGGGGAAAACATACAAAATGTATGTATAAAAAACCATACTGCAATTCTTTTAACAAGAATGTCTCATTTTGATAATCACCTGGACCTAGATTTTCGAAGCTCTCTTAGTGCTAAGATAGTCTTAAGTACCATACATTAACATTGGCTTAAGACAATCTTGCTTCGAAAATATGGGTCCTGGTTTTTAATTGCAATCGTAAGCTCTTCAAATTTTTTAAAATGTTTTTTCATCTACATTCTACCCTCTGTCTCTCTGTTCCTGTCTGTGTGTCCGTTTGTGTCTGTCTTCCTCTCTCTGTGTCTCTCTCCCTTTCTCTCTATCGCTCTGATTTCTTCAACATCGTGACGTCATTCAGTTACATATGCGCATGTTAACAAAGACTTATCCAAGCGTACAGAAATGTTGCTAGTTTTTAATCAAAGCTGTGATGTTATATGAAGCTTATAAGGGTAACATATTTTCTTACCTTACTTCTAGAGTAGGAAGAAACGCATTTCTCAGTGAAATCTCTCATGGGACCCTTGTGTCTCGTTTTTCTACATCAGCCACACCTATCTTTTATCTCTCCTAATGTTGCTCTAAAATATAGACTTATGTACCGGGGTTAGAATGTTACATCAAGATACAACAAAGAAAATGTATGTTCTTGAAATTGTATGTGCCCAACGGAGCGTGTATTCTATATCCTGCAAGATCGTTATGCAAGGTGAACAGGCGGAATGCTTTTATGAATATGCAGAATGCTAAAACACCTCCTCGATAATATTCCTACTGTTAGGTCCATCATATTACAGCTGCATACCGAAAGTTTGTTCACAAACTTCTGTATCCAAGTGCAAATATGATTTTATTCAGGATGTCTTTTAAGCATCATTGCATTACAAAAAAGAAACGAATAATGTTGAATTTAAAAAATAGAAGTAAAGATCCATTCCACTCTAAAATAATCATGTATCATACCCAACAGTTAACCATAGAAATTTTTCCAAAACTAGAAAGTAACCAGGTGTTAATATAAATTCCGAAAACACACAATTTTCTTTTAGCTACAACATCCATTTGAAATTAAGAGCGGTTTTAAACACAAGTCATCTTGTTCCCATGCCCAAGGTCAATGTGACTTGGCGAACCCCCCCCCCCCCCCCCCCCCCCCCCCCTAGAGATTAGAACTGGCATATTCCAAACAAATTTTCAGGACATTAGAATTTCGAAAAATATTTCCATTTCTGTTTATTTCGTCATTCCAAAATTCAAATTAAGGTTAGAAAACACGAATATTCCAAAATAAGTTAAAGAATGGCTATTTAATGCATAGACATTAATTGATTCATTGTCAGTTTTGTTGAAGTTTTTTTATTTACGTCAAAACAAAACCCAAATTACATGATATTAGTACTAGAATACAGTGGTATGTGAACGAACTTTTGGTATGCAGCTGTACACATAAAAATACTTATTGTAAACTCTCGTTTAAATGTTTTTTGGAGCTTTACAGTATAGATACGCATGAAGGGTTACAGGTGATATGTATATGGGAATTGCTTGACTTTCAGTAACCTTCTGTGAAAAAGATTCTGTTCCCATCCAAAACAGATAGTGCCGTGCTGGTGAAGTCACTGGTGATACTGAGATACTGATTTATCGACGCATACCACCAACCACAGTTTAAAGTGACAAAGAGTATATGTCATAAATTCTGTGTGTGGCATAGATAGAAAATATCATATGATCTGAGTCATGTTCAAATCGCCTATCTAAAGTTTCATCCTTAACTCTTAATCTTTAATGACAAACTAATGCCATTTTCTGGAGGAGACAGGTGTGTGATTTAACGTTTCCATTGAAACTTCACTGGAATTCAGTGTAACATTGCACCAAAACCTGTTGTACAGTTTTCTCCTTCAGACACAACCTGCTAAATCAACGTAAATGAATGCGCTCTCGCTCCTCCCTTATAACCTAATATCTTTCAAGCCAAAAGCCTTACTATTGAGACCCCGGCTTTCGGGCGAATTTGGTTATTGCATGAAAGGTCCAGTTCCATGCCAACGCATCAACATGCTAAGGTTTTCTTATCCTCATCAAGCTTGGTGACTGAACTACATTAAATGGAACGTCACCTTACATTCCCTACAGAAAGCCAGGGCTTCATCCTTCCCATATATTTCATCTAGTTCAACCAGTGCTGCTCTAAAAACCTACCCTAGCACTAAGATAGCTGAACCCTGTCACCACCCTATGAGCCTCCCCTACAGTAAACTGCTCCAGGTAACTGAGCTTCTCGTCGTCATCTTCACAATAGGCAAATACTTTAATCCTAAACTGTCTCATAAACTTTGGATAATCAAGAGGGTTACCACTGAAATTGTGAATATCAGCTACAGGTTTCCTTTAATGTTTGACTAGAGATTCTAGAGATTCCTAAACTGTCTCATAAACTTTGGATAATCAAGAGGGTTACCACTGAACTTTTGGATATCAGCTACAGGTTTCCTTAAATGTTTGAAAACAGATTCCAAATAAGTAGCACCACCTATGTGCTTTTCCTTCTGTTGAGATTGGTAAGCTGTCACCTGCTCAACTTTATTCTTTATTTCAGGAAAATACACTACAGAGTTATCAAGGACCTGGGATTTAGCTTTAGTAATCTCGTAATCAAGTTTTTCCTATTTTAACTTAATCATCATCTTTTCCATGTCTACTTTCTGTTTCTCTTTCAGAGCTGTAGCCATAGCTTTTAATTCAGCTTCCCCTTTTTTCACTTCCAACTTTGCAGACGTTATGGATTTAGCAACTGAACCGCTTGTTTTTTAATGAACTGACCCTTTTTGACACTCCTATTTGAAACACTTCTCTGAACTTGACCATGTCTAATAAGGCACTGTTCAACAAAATCGTTCAGACTTAACAAGACCTCATTCTCAGAATTCTCATTCTGTTCGGAATTTCAACTTTGCTGATTCGTCTAACAACTTAGAATGTTCATCCCTCTCTATGATCAACCTGTCATACAATGAAAGCCAACTGGAATAGTGTTTTCTTAAATCTTCTATCTTTTCCTTTGAATCTTTCATATTCCTTGGTTAGCTGTTTATACAAACTTTTCAGATTCTTTGATTTTACTCATGCCCCTTTTCTGTAAATTTTCTTTGCCTAGTTTCCTTTTCTTCCATCTTTGGTCGATAATGATAAAGCTATAACTTCCTTATCTTAACAATGTACCATGCTCGGCTTATACTTGACTTCCAACAGATTTAACAACTTCAGTGATGAGGCTGAAGGCTTCTGTTTACACTGGCTGCATGACTTAAGCATGCCACTTGACTAAAAACCCTAAAAGCAGTTGTCTCCCTTCTTGAAATCATAAAAGAGCAGAAATGAAATGAAAAAGGATTTTGAAATTTAAAAAGAATGAAATAAGATTATTTAAGTTAATAACCTATTTTGTTGGTAAATAATAAAAAAAAAGCTATTACAATATTTTCCGAGTAATTACATGAATAAAAACATCTTGGATAGATATCGCACCTACAACCAGTTACCGTGGAGTGAATATAACTTCTGTCATAATCATTTTCATGACGTCAGCAAACCTAGTGACCATGGATCATATAAGAATATGCAACAAGATGCAAATTACCATTTATCTGTCCTGAGTGAATTGAGAATTTATCAGTTATTAACGAGGGAACAATAAACTGTAATTTTGAGCTTCGGCTTGGCTATTCTTTTTCTTACCCCAGGCATATTAAAGATTGGTTATGGTACCTTTGAAAAATACCTCCTGAAATTTAACTCGGTCATGTCCTTAAACGACGAACAACGAATATTATATCTCATGTTTTTCATTCAGGCAGACAATAATAGTGTCAGCATTCCATAACGTGTTAATGGATCATATATGAAATTGATCAAGGTTATTTAAAAGAAATAGTTAACCTATTCCACTTATGATCACGTTATTCCATTCAAAAAGTAAAAATGTCTGTTTTGAAGTATTGTAGATACGTGTATGGTAGACTCACGGAACAAATTAATATAAACAGGACATTATATTCGTGTACATAACATACCATGTGTACGACGCGAGTGCTTAATATAAGTATTTCCCGAGCGAGAGCGAGGTATATCCAGATATTAAGGCACTAGTGTCGTAAATATAGTATGTCATTGTGTTAAATCAACATCCATGCATGCATAGGCATAGTCGTATTTTGAGTACAACGTCATAGGCGAACTGTGACGTCAAAGCATTGTTTTCGACGTGGCGTCACAATAAAAAAAGCGATATTTTGCCTGAGGGCATCGTATCAAAAAAATGAACCCCGATATGATTGCCCTCGTAGGTAATAAAAGATACTCCTGGCAGACATTCAGATCTCGAGTTACTTTATGAAAAAAAAACCCGGCATACTTGTGCCCGCTACGGTAGGAATCGCATTTTTGGACGTCTTGAGGCATGTGAACACGCAATGTACAAGAGGGTTTATCTACTGCCATTACATTTTCACTGAGTCGATCATCACATTTTCGCACGTGTTCAGTTAGGTTTAGAGACAGTACGGCAATGAAAATCTGCTACAGGATAAATGATTATTGTTTCCAAACTAAAGGATTGAACATTGAAAATGGACAAAAAAGCAGCTGTAAGTGTTATCAATTCTACTTTGGTCATCCTAAATATAACAACAATCCATTTGTTTTTAAGACTTTATTAAATCAAAGAAAAGTACAGGGAATTACAGTTATATGAACAGGCATTAATGACCCGATTTTTTTAGAAATATAGGGACGTTTTTTACTTTGACAAAAAAGAATTGAAATGCAAAGAATTTAAGATACATACAAAATTGGTTTTTGGAAAATATTTCCTCGTTGTAAAATGTGTATTTACAGTTATAATGAGTATGTAGAAACAGAGATGAGAAATTGATACACATGGGATACAACGTAAATATTTGTAAAAATAGCTATTTATATAAATGAAAGGGTTTTAACTATGATAACGAAGAGTATATAAAATCTTGCCATAGGTCATTGTTAAATTTTTCTTCTCACAAATATAATCTCAAATTGCCCATTGAAATACCAATCATAGCGGAAGCAAAATTCGTCCTAAAATTCAATTATCACAAGTACAATTGGCTTCAAAAGTAAGTACCCGTTCATAGAAATACGTCTAGGTACTCCTAGATATTTGGTTTTTGTACTTTAGCGAAAAACATTTTATTTGACAGTTCCGTCAATGACATGGCAGGGATCGATCTCGTCAAGCTTTGTTGCTGACAATGGTCGGCAGATGAGGGAAGTGGGCTGTGGAAGCTGTTTCGCTGACGTCCTCGCGGTATGTTCTGGTACTTCTCTTGCGAAGGATGGCCTTGACGACGAGGATAATGCAGATGAGAAGGACGATGACAAGAGCGACAGCGAGGGCAACAACAGTTGCCGTCATCTCCCAGGTCTGGTAGCAGGCCTTGGTTTCCTTGAACTCCTGGATTGCTGTAAACGTATTTAGGAAACATAGAGTTTCTTTCCGAATATATTGTTTTTAGGCACTTATCTACGTAAAGGTATGAATAAATACGACATCTGAATTAAACTGTCTCTTGAGGCAAACGAAGTCATATTCTATAAACTATTGTCGCACCAGTAAGCTCCGGTCTATGCTTTAAATTAATATCCGTTGTTCTTTCATACATGAATCCTAAAAAGTTATGTGAAGAGGGTAAATAATTGCAGCTCATATTAAAATCAACATTATCATTCAAGTCTTATAGTAATAAGATAGTATAGTATTGTAATCAAATATCGTAATATGCATGTAACGTATTTAGGAAACAAAGAGCTAGTTTCTGTCCTAATGTATTGTTCTGCATTTAACTATGAATCTAAATGACATTATGAATGGAAATATGTTTGGCCTCTTTAAACTTATAGTTGACTTCGGTCAAGGTAGCATACACTGTATAAGATTAAAGAAAAATACTTTCTCTGCGTAGTTTTAAAGCTTTGTTAATTTGGTGATAGAGTGTCGTGTAAATTCAATTCATAAATTAAAAATGCGTTAATTTAACCGAAAGAACACACATTCACTCAGACAAACCCTTTCATTCTCAAAAATCATAATTTCTAAAGTTTGAAAATAATCGCCTTTCTTTCAACGACTTGAAACCAATAGATAACAAAAACGTGTTCTACCAAAATCTTAAATGAGGGACACTCTTTAGCAGATCGTACTAAAAGCAAGAACCTTGTACTTTAAGGTATATAATTAAAGTGCGGTATTGACAAATTGTTATATGTTTAAGATTGTGCGATACAGACATTTCACGATTTTTCAAGCAATTTGTACCCTTTAAATAAATTCGATACGAGAACGTCAACAACAAAAACACGGATTTCATTAAGAGTAACCTACTCCTAGCAGCTTCCTCTAGAGGGTCAATGACACGGATGGCCTTCCCAACATCTCGGTTCTCGACTGCTTCAGTGTCTCGCTTCTTTCTTCCAACACCCAAATCAGCAACTCCACCACAAGCAACCTGAAGAGAGTGACACTTAGATTAAAATACTGTTACGGACTTCAATCATTTACAAGCAAGAAAATCCTAAGTTAACCCATGTTTTGTTTCGAGTTCTTCTTGGGCTACAAACTGAGAAGCCTGAGTGGATGCAATCTGATTTAGTTGTGCAATCATCAACACCTATTCAAAGGTAATCATTTGGAAAGTCTCAGTCATGTCATCTCCATATTGTTAGGATGCATGGTAATGATTGTTTTGATAAACCCAAATTCACATTCAGTGAGGTATTAAACGTGTTTTCTTCAATAACTTACTTCAACTAACACGTGCATGATAATCATCAAAAAGAGATTGGACAGATCGGGAAGAAAGGGATCGAAAGGATGAGGGAAAATATATAAAGGTAGGCATAGTATGAGATAGACAGCAAGCTTATGAGCGACCAAAATTCGGTATGGCTTATATCCGTCCACTTGTCCAACCGTGGTGCCCCTACCAGGACTACTATACATCTGCATACCGAAACTTTGTTTATTTACCACTGAATCGTAGTGTAAATATCATGTAACATGGGTTTCGTTTCAACGTCAATTGAATAACTTCAGCAAATATGATAATGAATCACCCACTGTCCATGTGTAAATAACTTTTAGCTAAAATTCTTGAACTCATTTTGGGATCGCCTGGTCTCTCGCGCAAAAAATCGAATTTTGGCATGTAGATATAAACAGAAGGGGTCATATTTTCGAAATTTCGATTTCGTTAAATGTCAAATGAAAGGTTCCATATCGACTCTCTGAGGTTAAAACCAACCTAATCACATTGACTTTGTACCAAGGATCAAACGTGAATAAGTTTGAAAGAAGTTGATAACTTATAAAGAATTTTATGGAGAAATATAAAAATTAGTCTTTTCGTAATTTTGACCCCTGGTCACTTCAATGGCCTGCCAAAACTGTTACGGGTAATTGTGGGGGTACGAAAAACATTTGTAATAAAGAAGAATGGATCTGCATATGTGTATTAAAAATTCAATATTATATGCTTCTTTTTCGCATCGCTACGATACCTCAAAGGCATCTCCAATTACATGATATTTGCACTAGAATATTCAGGTATGTGAACACACTTGTGGAAGGCAGCTGCAGCTCCTAAGATATGTGAAGCTTCCAGACCGTCTGTCCATGATGTGCTATTTATTCCAGTGGTGGAAATTCATATTGAACTTCGACCTCTACTCATAAAATTTGAACCTTACCGCATCGCAGTCGGCAGCAGTAGCACAAACTTTCACGGTACAGATCAGAACCACATTGGCAACAGTGTCAAACTTGAAGGCTTTGAACTTGAAGGACACAGTCGTGTCGGATAATGTCGGATCTTCACTCAGAGACATCTCAGTACCCGGGCAACTGAAATGAGAATTGTCAAACACCAATTGAGGTCGGTTTAGTGGACAGATATACATGTATGTATATAAACTTGGATCTTTATAATTGAGAGTACCATTTTGTCGCCTTTTACTCCTTGAGAATAAAGTCCTTATTATAAGAAATGATTTGCCTCTGTATACTGCACTCATACAAGCAGGCATGAAAGCGATGATAATAATAATAATAATAATAATAATAATAATAATAATAATAATATAATAATATTAATAATAATAATAATAATATAAAGTATAAGGTATAAAGTATAAAACTATGAGGTGAGTTTGTTTTTAACGCCGCTTTCAAGATTATTTCACTTATATCGCGGCTGCTAATATTATTGAAGGGAGAAAGCCAGCAACACCATTGTGGCTATGCATTGCGGTGAAACCTGCGAGCATCGGCTGGAACTAGCAAACCATGGGTGGTACTGCGCTGAATTTCAGTGTAGCATTGCACCCGAACCTGACTGCGTCTACAACAAGGGATTCGAACCACGAACCTTCTGATCCGAAGCCGAACGTGCTAACCACTGCGCTATCCCGCCCCGTATAAAACTATGAAGGAGTTTAAGAGGTGGCTTTGAAAAATAGAGAGTGTTACAATATTTGTTCTAGCAGAAAAGGATATTCTATGTTTTGGAATAATGACAAAAATGTATTTTTGCTTTTAATAATGAATAACTTAACGAAATACAAGTACCTTGCCGTCAGCAAGTTGACACTTGCCCCTGATTTATCGGCGTTGTCATAAGCGTTGCACTCTTCAACTCGAATCTTCTCAAAATCTGTAATCGACAATAATAATTAATCAATTATTATAAGCAATGCCTCATAGATTTCTACGTGGTTGGAATTTTTGTATTTATTGAAAAGAGAATGCAAAGAGAGCAACCAGATATAAAGTTGGTTGCACTCCAATCAGAAAATTTAAAACTGGGAGTCATTGTTATGAAATTTGTCCCTTAAAGGATGTCGAGTCGAGTGTTAATTTTTGCATTGATTGTACAATACCTGTTAGTACTCATACAGACAAGCGTGCCACATTTGAGAATGTAATAATTTATTCTGTCAATGGTAAAAATATAGTAAACCTTTCACATGAGGAGTCAAAAGTGCACAATCCAGTTTGAGCATCAAATGATTTTTATAGAGATTTTTACAAAATGTCTTTCAATAATATCAAATAACGAGAATGAAATAATTGTTTCTTATATATAATATTGATAATACAAAAACATTTTGAAATCTCTTGGTAATGTAATGGGACATTCAAAATACCGGTTTGAATGGCAAATTTTATTCTTGAAGTTTATATTTAGCGACGTGACCTAGATTAAATGGCGTAAATTCAACTACATGGCATCAAGGTTACTAATCATAATATCAGTAACGCCGTCACAGGAGGGCAATTAACCAAATATTACTCTTCCTTCCATGTGACATATACAGCTGCATATCAAAAGTTTGTTCACTTAAAACTGTATCTTAGTGCAAATATCATGTAATTTGGGTTTCGTTTGAACGTCAATAACAAAACTTTTACAGAACTAACAAAGAATCTCCAATTGACAATGTGAAAATAACCATTTTTTAATATACTGTGGGATTGTCTCGTATCTCGTGCAAAAATTCGATTTTCGGCATGATAAAATAGACAGAAGGGGTCACATTTTCGAAATATTCCATTTCGACTATCTGAGAAAAAAATGAACAAAATCATTTTGACTTTATACAAACGAACAAACATTACTTGTGTTTAAGCTGTTTATCACTTGTTAAGGATTTTGTAGTGAAAAATAAAAATTACTGTTTTCGAAATTTTGACCCCTGGTCACTTCAGTAATCTGCCAAAAAATTATTACGATTAACTGTTGGATCTGGAATACGATTGCGTAAAGGTGCAATGGACCTTCTCTTCTATTTTGAAATTTCAAAATTATCCGTTTCTTTTTCGCAATGCTACAATGCCTCAAAGACATGCCAAATTATATGATATTTGCACTACGATACGCCGGTATGTGAACAAACTTTTGGCATGCAGGTGTACACTTTGGAATAAACATTGCAACATCAAGCTTTCGTAGATTTAGTTCTATGGTCTGCAGCCCATAGATACAAAGGAATGTTAACCAATTATATTCACAGCTCATCTGACAATATAGATCAGCGTCTTCTTCAGCAAAAGTGGGGACATATTCTACTCTTTGGAGTTACTTTGACTTTCTTTCTGGTCTTGTTCGTCTTCAATCATCAATTTTAGTCAAAATATGGTCGCGTTCACCTCTTTGCTTTTACGCAACTATTCTACCATGGAATTTGTTGTTTCGAAGGTAAAAGTTGAAGACTAATCTTCAATTGACAAACTAGGATCTTCAAATGACAAACTAGGATCTTCAAATGACAAACTAGGATCTTCAATTGACAAACTAGGATCTTCAATTGACAAACTAGGATCTTCAAATGACTAACTAGGATCTTCAAATGACAAACTAGGATCTTCAAATGACAAACTGGGTACTTACTGATTTTCATGTCCTAAGAAATGATTAAATCCAAAGAAACACTTTGATATGAATAAATTCTTTATCAATTGAATATCAATAGTTTTCATAGGGAGATGTATTGAAAGAGCAGGTGTTGCAATACTTTTTTCCAGGTTCAATGTATTTAATGTGTAGGTTTTATAAACGCTGACTCACTTGTTGCTCCAATGGTTGATAGGTCAATTTCCACAGTTAATGGAGCACCCAACACAACTGCGGCAGTGACCTCAGCATCTGCTGCATCCTTGAGGGTTATATCCACATCTGTCGAAGTAGGCACGCTTCCTTCTACAATGTTTGCCAAATTGGCGCTGGAAAACGTGAAAAATTATTTTTTAATGAAGAACGTTAAAGATTAATATAGACTATTGAAAATCCCATTTTAAAATAAAACAAACTGTAAAGGTGTTATTTACGTGGCTATTTTGAATCTCAATGATTGTTCAGGTGAAGGGTATTTTGAACCCAATTATAGTGCGGCTGCACATTACCATGTTGAAAGTCCGTTCCGTTATCAGATCTCATTGTCAGTACGCGTTAAAGCATATGAAAAGCATGCTAACATAAACCATTCACTAAATATACCAAAAAAGGTAAGAAATGTGAAGGGGCCTTTTTGCTTTTTACAATGAAACTATATCATACGAAATGAATAAGTTATATAGGACAAGGTCACCAGAACGGCTATCAAGCATTAACGTTTAGGCTTCCATCTTAGAATTGATTCACAACTATTCGGCTCTTTTAATCCCTTAAAAAAAGCTTGCCGCAGGCTTTCCGACCTACGACTTTTGCAGGAATCAAAATTCTATCTGACAATTTGTTTGAAATTCATTTAATGTTCCCAATTTGTTTCAAATCAAACGCTTCGGTATGTAAATAAGGTAACGTGATGAGCATCATTGTTATAATGGACAAGTGTGTATACCTTCGACGTTTCCTTTGGTACATTTGTAAAATCTTTGAGCAGTTTTTAACTCACGCTTCATCAACGGTAACCTCCGTCACTGTAACCTCCGACTCAACCGTGTCCCCTGTTCCGCAACGGACTGTGATGAGTTCGTCACTATCTTGGAGAACGTCATCCATGGTCCTGAACACAAAATCCATCGACGATACCTGAAACGAGTGTATGTTCATCCTTCAAAATCACAATATCATGTAAGTATGTGCCTGTGTTCAATTGTTGACAATTGATTATCAAGGCAAAACAGATTGATGTTATGTCCATTTCATAATATGCATCACTTTGACTCAAACGCCTTCCACTTTATCTTCGATGTACAAAAGAAGCAGGATAAGCAAGTACTTGAAACTTTAACATCTGCGGGAAAAGGATTTGTAGTAATCGTGAAAATTGATTATGAAGTCAAAACAAATTTGCTTTAGGTCCATTCCATGATATGCATCACTTTAACTCAAATGCCTTCAACTTCATTTTCGATGTAGTATTGCTTGGAACTACCATGAATTCTAATATGAATGCTTTCGAAGTTACAACTTTTCCCAGACAAAACCATAATAATATGAATATATATATAGTGCTCGTTCAATTTAACAACACAAATCCGTGCGAAAGAGCCTTTTCCCAACTTTAACGGTTTTGAGAGAAATCCCACTTGCAAGCGCCATTGAAACGCTTCAATTATCTTCTTTCACATGTGGAACAATTACTTACAGTCGGGCCAACAGTTGCCGCACTCGAACAAGGACCACCAGCAAAAGCAATAGCTACGAGGGCTGGTGCAGTTGTACCGTCCCCAATAAAACAGCCCGATGTACCAGCGTGCCCTTTGACGTATAAATAGCCTGTGACAGGAGCTACACTATTCACTGTAAGACTAACGCTCGTAGTTCCATCGCAAGTAAATTCATCTGAAGAGGAAAAAAGATAACTTTAAACGTGTCATCCATATTAAATATAGCGTTTTTATGACGTTGGAATGGCTACAGTGATTTGGCTGATTTATTTACAGGTCACCATAACGGAAATTCAAGTATTTACATATGCATATAATATTTATAGGACATCGTCTTAGAATGCTCCCTTTCAAAGCGATCCGGCTCTTTTAACCCTTTGAACTCATACTCTGGTTCGAAGTATGTCATTTATTTCAAATATGTACCTTTGACCACTCTAAAATACGGAAGTTCCCAAATTGAATGATGTTTTATGTATAAAATAATGTATAGTGTTTTAGTTATTTTTTCATAATATTTTTTTCAAAAACCATTCCAAACCGGTTATTGTAAATTATAGATTTATTTGAAAAGTATTATTATATTTTGGGACAATAACACAGTGACGTCATTATCGTACAAATGCCGTGATATTTTTGTCTGCTGCTGTTGAATTAAACATGTACATTATGAGTTTATTTGGTAGCAGGCATGCAGCGTTTGACATATTAGAATTACTAACACTACCATGTAGATCTTGTTTGTACAGTGCGTAATATTCACATGTAATGCATTATCTTTAGCAATGACAGATTATTATCGCTATGTAAACATTATCTACCAGAATAAGTTGAACATTAGGTTGAGACGTAACATTTTCATGAGGACATTTCGTTTAACAAGAAAATAGACGCCATTAACAAGGATACGGAAAAATCAGCAAAATCACTGAATCAATAATAATACGTGTAGCATCTCTTGGCTCCTGATTCTCTTTGAAGACTACAGCTGCATATCAAAAGTTTGTTCACTATCTACTGTATCTTAGTGCAAATATCAAGTAATTTGGGTTTGGTTTGAATGTCAATAAAATAAATTCAGCAGAACTAACACAGGATCTCCAATTGGCAATGTGTAAAGGAGACATTTGTTAACTTATTGTGGGATTGTCTCGTCTCAAAATAATCTCTAAAAAATTCAAAATAATCCATTTCGTTTTCGCAATGCTACGATACTTTAAAGGAATGCCAAATTATATGATATTTGCACTACGATTCGCAGGTATGTGAACAAACTTTTGGTCTGCAGCTGTAAATCTAAATACTTACATTCGGGTGTAGCGCAATCAGCGCCCGTCCATTTCGGAGCGCAACTACATTTGGCGCCACTTCCGTCATCGTGACAGGTTCCTCCGTTCAGACAAGTGGCTCCTGTACATCCCACTTGATCAATATTAGCTGTAAATAGAGTCAACGTGTTATCAACCTTTTCATAAACAAACCTGGGGCAACTGAGAGAGAGAGAGAGAGAGAGAGAGAGAGAGACAGAGAGAGAGAGAGAGACAGAGAGAGAGAGAGAGAGAGAGAGACAGAGACAGAGACAGAGACAGAGACAGAGAGAGTCAGAGAGAGAGACAGACAGAGGGTAGAATTTAGATGGGAATACATTTTTAAAAATCTGAAGAGCTTACGATTTAATTAAAAAAAGCTAGGACATTAGCAAAAACGTGAGGCATTCTTGTTGAAGGAATTGCAGTATTCTTTAATGAAAATAGTCACGGCATTAGGCTGCAATAGGCCTGTATAGATACATGACATACCAAGAATTCGGAAAACTTGGTAGATTTATCTCAATCTTTGAATATTTACGTAAATGTTGATCTACGTAAAAGATTTATACCGCAGACACAGTCTCTGAATAAACATGTAGGTATTCATTCCTATCTATTTCATGAAAAAGGTAAGACAAAGTCAGTCATCTTGGATGACTAATCTAGCTGCAAATGGAAATGATCCGTCTACGATCAATATGATAAATTGAATGAAAAAAGCATTTCCGCCAGGGGAGAGAATGCAGACGCCGTTTGAGAAATTTTACGTCTATTGGATCGAATATGCTTCTTTTCTTCCAATTGAAAATTGAGACCTGCTACAAATAACGTTAAACTGTATTGCCTACTACGTCATCTACGTTTGAATGTTAGGACGCGGAATCATGCATAGGCATTGAGAGCATGGCCGATTAAGTCGATATGCCGGAGGAATAGAAAAAATATACTAATTAATGCAAATATGGAGCGGAATTATAAAAGCTATACTCTATTCTTCTGTAGTCTCATGTTAAGCTTTCAAAGCTTTCAGAATGAATTAAGAGCTATTATAAATGGTGTTTGTGCCGCTTTTTCCATGTTTATGTTGATTTCTTAGTTGTATAGTTAACTGCAAATTGGTCGGACTTTTGATAGACGTGTGATGAACGAAATGCTCTATGACAATGTAATGATAATAATAATAATAATAGTAGTAGTAGTAGTAATAATAATGATGATGATGATGATGATGATGATGATGATGATGATGATAATTATTATTATTATTATTATTATTATTAATATTGTTATTGTTATTATTGTTATTATTATTACAGAGTCATCACAAATAGCGAATGCACTTATCTAAGATTGACATCTCGCCAGTTGATAAAATGAAAGCTTGTTTCTTTGTCTGCATGAAATCGGTTTCAAAACACCTTTTAGAGGCACGCAGAAAATTTAACAGCAGTTGATCGAAAAGTTTAAAACAGTTCGAATAGTATGCTTTGGATAAGAGCTTCAAGTGATAGTGCGGTATACATAGAATTGTGGGTCACCTTTCACAAAGCCCTTAAAGTGTCACAAGTCACTGATATAACATTAGAGCAATGTTAAATAATAGGAAGTAAGGTGAACCTTGTGAAAAGAGGCTCAGATCTAAATATAGGTGATCATGGGTTACCTGTTACGACGGAGCAATCCGCTCCCTCGTTGCCCGCTGGGCATGAGTCACATACACCAGTCGCTGAAGTACAGGTTCCAGAGCACACGGCTCCAGCCCGGTCACACCTGTAGAGGGCTTCAGCTGAAAGAGTTTCAGAAATTCACCAAAACTGTTCGAATTAAGTGTTTCATCCTGAAAAATAAGTTTTATTAGTTTTCCACAGTGTTTGATTTGAAATAAAAACCTTTAGAAAAATCTGTCTCAAGAAATCTTCACATGAATGCTTCAACTCAAAAATAAACCCTCAAAATTAATGCTTCGTCTGAAAACGCTTCATGCAAGAGACAAAACAACTTCACAAATACTTCACGTGGATAGCATGTTCCGCGACATATCAAACTGCAGTTCTTTCACGGGCTTTTGGGGCGGAATTAGTATCATTCTCTAAAACTATGTTTGAAGCATCCATAAAATCCCGTTCTATGTCCACTAAGTACATGTAGCAAGAAACGTATCAACATCGCCAAAAATGACCATTACCTTCCCGCAGGATTTACTCATATCATATCTTGAGTAACCTCCGTTACAAGTTACAAGTTGATTACTTTCTGGACCGGAAATAAGGAATCCTTGTAGTTTGCGATCAAATGTACTTGACCACCACGAAAGATGATTCAATATGTTTAATCTAAACAATGAAATGCATAGAAGACTGTTAAAGTACTTCGCAAGAACCGTGGAGTATTGCTTAATGCTACCGAGTTAACGTGAGAAGAAATAACTTCAATCACATCCAGACTGAAATGCTTGCTTTCAAGATACCTTTGCCGTTACTACGATGATTACGAAGCAAACATAATTCATGTATATCAAATATACAGCTGCATGCCAAAAGTTTGTTCACATACCTGAATATACTAGTGCAAATATCATGTAATTTGAGATGCCTTTGAGGTATCGTATGGTTGCGAAAAATAAACCTATGATATTGAATTTCCAATACACATATTCATATCCATTCTTCTTTAAGGCAAAGGTATGTCATACCCCATAATTACCCGTAACAGTTTTAGCAGGTCATTGAAGTGACCAGGGGTTAAAACTCCGAAAACACTAATTTTAATTTTTCTCCTTAAAATCCTTTATAATTTATCAACTTCTTTAAACATAATTCACGTTTGTTCCTAAGCACAAAGTCAATGTATTTATGTTGGTTTCAATCTCAGAGAGTCGATATGGAACACTTCTGTCTATATCAATATGCCAAAATTCAAATTTTTGTACGAGTGACAAGATAATGCCAAAATGAGTTCAAGAATGGCTTTTTTACACATGGACAGTGGGTGATCCATTGTCAGTCTTGCTGAAGGTATTCTATTGACGTTGAAACGAAACCCAAATTACATGATATTTGCACTACGATTCAGTGATAAGTAAACAAACTTTCGGTATGCAGCTGTAGTTTTAGTTAACGTATTATTCTTTTTTCTCGCAAATAGTTTAACCTTTTCGTATCAATCTTACAGGAAACAAAGGTCAATTGAATAAAAAGTTGAACTTGTATTTTAAATGTTTTAATGAGTAGTCTTAAGCTTACCAGAATATGCAAAGAGCAGGAACGCCAAACCAGAAAGCGCTTTCATGGTTAGATCTGAAATAAAATAGATTTCAAGTTGATAAATCTGACAAATTCTTACAATTGAAAATCAAATGTTAATTTTGAAAATAAAATACTTCAGGCGACACTTGCTGTAGATATCATTTTAATGATGACTGGATGCGTCATTGGACATTGAGACAAGTCTTTTTAACTTTTCAAATATATATATATATATATATATATATATATATACAGAGAGAGAGAGAGAGAGAGAGAGAGAGAGAGAGAGAGAGAGAGAGAGAGAGAGAGAGAGAGAGAGAGAGAGAATTTACGAATATACAAATATAAGTATGATATGTGTTGTAGAATATGATTAACACGATTGTGATGAGTGTCATTGATTATAATTGATTACATATTATTTACTTATCATTATTCACTATAATATAGGCCAGATGTCTCCGACACCATCTATCAAAATTAGATATGAAAATCAAAGAATTGATGATAGGACAGGACTACAAAGAACGTTATTAAACATGTCAACTAGTTCACGGGTTTATTACGCCAATCCTTCATTAGTTCAATCTCATTCAAATCAGCTTGAAACTTGTCCCTGACGCTGAGATTGACATTATTTTACGTTCTCCAATTCACTATATTCCTAGTTATCAAACCATAAATTTAACTCGAAAAATCAGTTAGCGGACACCTTGAAAGAATGAGAAAATAACAATTTGAAACTCTAATAACTTTTTTAGGGCTGAAAATAGGGACTAAATAAAATTACATTTATTGTTTACGTAATACAGATTTTTTTTGCATTTCGAACATGAAAGACAAGTTTACGATGTATATGTAGTAAAATGAATATAATCTTTGAGATATAAAGAGGGAGTTAAATATGAAAATCGTGAAACCAAGATATTGGAAGACTTCAATTACCAGTTACGCTTCAGCTGCCCGCACCAGATATGTCACGTGACCTGAGAAATAACTGGTTTGTGGTGTCTACGGAACCGGTTTTAGTGTTATGTTTAGTTGCTACGGAAAACATCGTGTAATGCGTCCATTTTAAACAACCAATGTTTTTCTGTGACATTCATTTTGCTGACGGGAAAATGCCGTTCATGCAGAATACTTAAAAAAGATCTAACTAATCACGGTTTTAACTAATGAATATTCAATCATTGCATTTCGTAACTTTTTCTACTTATATATATACATGTATGCTTGTAGCACAATAAGGAAAAAGGTCTAGTTCTATTCATTTTCATTTGGTATTGGTAAACACATATTAGTGCTGAAATCGATGTACATGTATGACTTTGCAAGGGTAGAAAGTCATTTTTAAGAAAGAATATCATAAATTATTTGTAAAGAATTAATTGAAATTTACTTTAGAAATTTGAAAGTTAAGTTTCTTTAAGTAATAAACTCATCATTGCTGTTCATGAAAAAAACATGTTCTGCATGGGTACCTCTTCCCATAAGTCGACAATTTGAATAGGCAACGTTATTAGAAAAGATGTCTTTCAAATTTACTTCATAGTTAGTAAGGCTTGGAAGAAGAAAATTGTTTCAAATCTTTGAACAATGATTTTCGTATTTGCAATAAAATAGACTGTATATATATATATATATATATATATATATATATATATATATATATATATATATATATATTGTTTTGCAATAAAATAGACTGTCAAGTGTGTAAATATTAAACCAAACATTTATTAACGTTAAAACACTATATTCAAATTATTAATTCCAATACGAGACATTTCAACAAAAGCGGTAATGATAAAACTCAAAATCAATACACAGACCTACGTATCGTTCATTCCATGCCTAATACAGTATAAGCGTGTGTGTACAATATAGATACAGACAACAGGGTTACTTGATATATTGATAAATCAGTTTATACACGTACGTACGTTGTATATATACATATAATAATACATGCTATTGAAGCAACTATCAACATTCAGATAAAAAGAAACAAGCATCAGTGATTGAAATTCATTGGAATTATGTAGTAGACCATGTAGAATACAATTCAAAATAAGTTCATAACATATCTATTTTCTAAACATATATGATTGATAAGTAATCGTTATATATAAGTGTAAAAGTAAATGATGCCACAGAAAGTCATTTAAAGCTCAGCTGTAACATACAAGAATACAAATAATTATCATACAATTTAGCAAGCTCTATATAAATTCATTATTGATTATGATCATAATAAGCAGCAACAATAACAATAAGCAGCATAAAGTTACCTTTTTGTAGTCGCTGTTAGTTGGAATGCGTATCAGAAAGGAACAACCCAGGCACTGGCACACAGCTGAGAACTTGCTACCCTGTGCGACTTTATATACCCCGATATAATTTGAATTTGAAAATAACTATATGCAAAGATACGTTACCCCACCCCTACAATTGTTATGCATTTCATACCATCATCTATTAATGCAGGCAGTCGTAAGAAACCGGTATAATAAATAAATACTGTTGGCTCTTTGGGTTTATCGAAAATCAATGGAGACTGATTTCATTGGTTCGATCGTTGTAGCTATTATCTCTTATTGGGGCACGCCGTTGAGGGAACGAATAGCCTTCTCTGATAGGGCCACGCAATAAGAACGAAATGTTATGCATATCTTTGAAAACACCGTGGCTGAGGTAACACCCTATTTTGTTTTGCCCATTCGTCAACAATAAACAAACAACCAGGCTTTACGGGTGTTAAAATTAGTTATACATATAATACTATATCAACGTGGCCATTCAAAACTCTACACGTTCTTGGTGTTTTGATGAATAGGAACGTAGGGATTATAATATAAACACCAAAAACACATCGATCGAAACGAAGTAAATACATCAATTGATTATTCAAGGGAGATAGTAGGTAGTAAGATAGATAGTAAGAGGCATAACAATAACTATAAGAGTAAGTTTTATGAACCAAAAGTTTAAAAATAAATAGAAAATCCAGTCAGAATATCTGTAATCGGGTAAATGTCAAAATTTAAAGTAGTTCTTTTCAATGGAAGCTTATTTTCAGTAACGTATGATGAAAAGAAAAGGTAGGGAGATAGAGACACGAGTGTGAGAGAGAGATGAAAGTGAGTGAAAGAAAAGGTTGAAACAGAAAGGAATGATGGAAAGAGAGTAGAAAGATTATAGTGGGGAATTGGTACGAGAAAGAGAAGAAATGAAGAGGGTAACACATACACAGAAACGCATACACAGTAAGGCAACTATAGAATTACAGAGTTAGGTAAGGAAGAAGACGGAAATAAAAAATCATAAAATTCAGAGAGAGGAGAGATAAGGAGAGAGAGAAGAGTAAGGAGAGGAAGGAGGTAGGAAGAAAATGGAGGTTGGGTAAGTAGTGACAGAGTGGTGGTAGTAAGAAAGTGACGTTATTAAAAGATATGACATAAATGAGATATCGAAAATGTGTAAGCAGAGAGGGAGAGATAGAGAGATAGAGCGACACACAGAGAGAGAGGTAATGCCACGATTCCTTTCATCAGCAAGATATGCTTTTCAAGGACCTTAGCCAGACTTAGATCTGCGCTTAATGAGCCAAAGGGGAATGACCATGACAGTAAAACATCGGCTCAACAGATAACGGCGGGCTCGCACTGTACAACCCTGGCAAAGACAAAATTTGCTGAACGTTGGTGCGTTCAAGAAGTGCAACCCTATGGCGGTTGCAGTGTCATGATTTGGGATGGTAGGTAATTGTGGTGACAACAAGACCAACCTAGTGATAGTAAACGATACCCTCAACGCTTGCAACTACACCAACCAGGTCCTAACAACAGTAGGTTCTTTTATTCCTGAAAACAATCCACGAACGCTGCTTCAACAAGATAACGCCACCCAAAACAATGCACGTGTTAAAAGAGACATTTTTAATGACAACAATATGCATGTTCTCCCTTGGCCAGCCCGATCACCTGACCTTCATCAAACTGAACACCTCTGGGACCATCTTTGGAGACGTACGTCAGGAAAATGGTTGTGTCTGTACGACGTCGCGTCAAAGACTTCATTGTGATACTGTACTCCCATTTTTGTTTGACAACAAGAAGAGGAGCATAATCGAAGAATGGACAATTATACATAACTCACACAAAAGCTCTTAGTTTCGGAACTTTGAATTTTGAGGTTGTCAGAATATTTTTCAACCTGATGTTTATTAGTGTGTCTTCAAAAGAAAATCAAGTTTTATCACATACTGTTTCATATGTTTCAATGAAATGGGAAAATGGAATACAGTGTTTCTTCTGACTCTGAATTTACGATCAGGAAAATGTTAATTTGCTTGGAAAAGGTAAGATATTTAGTTTGATTTAGTGAGTCTCCTTGTGTGCTGTGATATACTTCTTATTTGAACGTAAATCTTTGAAGTAAATTGAACATCGAACAATCAACCTTAACCTGCAATTATCTTATGGTTAATTAATTTAGTCTTATACATGTACTATATCTGTTTTTTTTACTCCACCCTCAGCATCAAGATTTAACGGACCCAAATTATTACAAAATTATCCCAGCCCCGTTTTCCTTATATGATGCAGTATCTCAGATGAAGAAGTAATCAAAAGGCAAGTTTTTCAATGATATGAGTATAAGAGAATATTTTCAATGATTCAAACCTTTTTCGTTCATATTTCAGCTTAATACATGTATATACATAAACTAAATGAAAAAAATGTAGTGTTTTAGAAAGGTTGATGGATTGGCGTAGTGCAATATATGCCGCCTATTAAATCCAATAAACCCTCCTTCTTTGTGAGTATAAATGCAGCATATATCACATGCATGGTTGCCGTTTTTTAAGTTCCCACCGTTTGGTTCTTTGAGGGGGGCAAAATTTAAGTCCCTGTAGTTACGTTTGAATGACTCTGTATTGAGCAATTGTAACCGAGCATTATTTGGAATTTACACGTTAAGACCAACGCCCTGATTCAGACGATTACTTGAATAATTTTGCATTCGTTTTATAGATCACGTTGCTTTTAGTAATAGGAACAAAGTCCACAATATATTTACAAATGCATAAATACATGAAAAAGCTTAGTCTTTCTACCTGTCTCTTTCCCTAGATCCCTAGATGTGTAACGTTTTCGTTCTCTCTCTCCAACATTTTTCTCTCTCCCTGCATCTCTCTGTCACTCTCTCTCTGTATCTCTCTCTGTGTATTTATATCTATGTCTCTGTATCTCTCTATATATCTAAGCCTCTCTCTCTCACTTTCTCTGTGTCTGTATCTCTTTCAATCCCTCTGTGTATGTATCTCTGTCTCTCTCGCTGTATCTCTCTCTATGTGTATTTGTATCTGTCTATGTCTGTCTCTGTATCTCTGTATCTCTGTCTCTCTGTCTCTCTCTCAACCCGCTTTACTCTCTCTCTCTCTCTCTCTCTCTCTCTCTCTCTCTCTCTCTCTCTCTCTCTCTCTCTCTCTCTCTCTACCTATTAAACCACACGAGATAAATGAAATCGATAAGATATATAAGTTACAATTAAGGATAAGATTTTGTTCATGTACCCTTGGCAACAGATTAATTGTAAATAACCATGGTAACCTTTTTGAACCAGATCGCGTTAAGTGCTTCGTTTGAATTAGTGTCTAATTTTGAGTTGTATTGAAAACAATAATTAAACAATCATGAAGGACCGTAACATCAAAGAGTGTCTAGTTGTTATACTGGTATAACTACTATCTTTCTTTTGAGAATAAACAGCGCTGCAAATTAATCACCCGCAACGTCAAGCTAAAAACAAAAGATATCTCAACGCTTGATTATATAAAGGGATGGTCAAAGCCTATCAAATACAAAGAGAAATATATTTCCAATTTGCTTATATATGAATGCATTTTTCTTTCAAGGGGTAGCCTCCGGGCAAAGAGGGTATCATCAAAACTACGTCAAACGAAAACATGTGTTGTTGAGAAAAGGAAATTATCCCATGGGTGGATGTATTAAGTAAACGATTTCCGCTCACAAATATTTGCATACATATACCCTTACACTTATAATTCATGATTCCACCTTGCATATTTTTTCTCGTCAACAGTAGACAAAAATTACAATGATGATATTCATAGTCGACTGGGCGGTGCTTGGAAATGTAATGTGTTAATGAGCTCTGAGTGGACATATTCAATGCTTGAATTCTTCAGTACACAACTAATGTAATGTTCTTTTGTGTAACGTATTTAAAAGTCTTTACTTGGACAGGTTTAACTTTTTCGAGCATGAAGAAAGGAAAGTTAAGAAAGATAACTTTATGAAAAAGTATTTGCTGAAGAAAACAAATGTTGATGTTTTTTCTATATTATAAGGCCTGAGAGATGGAAGCTATCTGAACTGTTTATATATGGTTATATATATATGTATATATGTATGTATGTATGTATGTATGTATGTATGTATGTATGTATGTATGTATGTATGTATGTATGTATGTATGTATGTATGTATATGTGAAAATATGTTGTGTGCTATCAACACTTTTAACTATATATAAACTATATTATATTATATAGTAACCAACGGTTAGGTTGAATCACAAATTAAAGACGTTTCCACTATGCAATGTTTCGCACTATAAATCAGGCGATAAAACATAATGAACGAATAACTATTTTACACATGGACATTTCGTGATCTTTTCTCAGTTCTGCTGAAGTTATTTTAATGATGTATGAACTAAAACCAAATAACATGATACTTGCACTTTGATACGGTAGTAAGTGAACGAAGTTTTTATATTCAGGTGTACGCTTGATTGCCCCAGGAGTGTTAAACTTAACTTATATAGATTAAGAAATATGCTTTACTTAATAACATTTCTACAAAAATCTACAAAACGTTTGGGTTCATTTACATTAACATTTTTCACCTCAACTGACATAATTCCAAGGTTGTCTATCCTACCAACGCAATGATGTCATCTGTTTTGCACCATGACAACCTGTACCTTTGAACTAGCATTGCCAGTTATTTGGTCCATCTAAAATTATCTCAGAGAAACCGGTCTGTTACCATGTAACCCGCCAATCATGTTTCCTTGTCGTGCAAGCAAAATTGAGATATGTTTTATTAAGTAGCGCTCTGCATCGTCATGCCCCAGTGGTTTATTGATTACTTATTCAATTCAGTTCCAAAAGTTTATGTCAGGGTTGTTTAGCTTGTTATTGAAACTAATGACGTTATCTGTAGTGTAATTGGAGAACTGCCGCAATAAAACAATTTAAGAAATATTTCATATGCTACATGTAGACAAAAATAATAGGGATATATGATTTTTTTTAATTGCTAATTATGACATATATTTCTACAATGATGACCATATGAAATATTAATCATAAACTTTTATATTTAATATATATATATATATTAAATTTAAACCTATTAGCTGTATTGACAACTAGTATTTTAGATTTCAAGTTTCAGTGATGCATGCAATTTCTCATTTTATACGAAAAGTATTGACTATAGCATTTTCTAAAAACCCGATAATCTGAAAGTGACAGTAGCATTTTTCTGTTAAAAAAGTGGACTCACTAAATCGGAAAATGATTTCAAATAGGAAAAAAATGTCGAGGAATGAGATGTTTTGACCCTTTGACCCTTGATAATACAAATGGCATAAACTAATTTTCATCGGGGACAATTTGAAGATGTTAATCTTTCAAAAACCGTGCTACTGTCTTTTAAAAAACAAATATTACGAGTTGAGTAATGAAGAAAATAATTTAAAAGAACTTATCAGAAACTACAGAACACTTGTAAAACGTTTAGTTCAGAAAGAAGACAAAATAGTTAAGAACATATTTTTATCATACTTTTTATTTGACCAGAATTGCGGAATGCGAGTAAAATATTCAATGATAAAAGATTAAATCATTTCAATGATAATAAATAATATCCTGCAAAAAGTCCCAAACTACTGTTGTAAATGATGGGCAAACGACAAAATATCAGTTGCAATCATTTTTATTAGATTAGAATGGCATAGAATTTGGCAAAAATGCCTGTCAGAGATGTGAGTAAATTATTTAATGAGAAAAATTTCAACATTTCAATATCTATATATAATATATCTAACACAAAGTTACACATTACATTACTGGTAATATATTGATCAACCGAACTCATTATAATTTCAATCATTATTTCCATGAAAAGACTAAACACTCAGATTTTAAAACTTGAGATTTTTCATAAATAACCTTTTTTTCATGGTTTTTTGGGGTTTTTTTTTAGTGTATAGGTGCTTCAATTGCGGTTTTTCGAGTTTTCATATCCATGGTAAGCCTGTCTGTTTTCTTCCAGTATTTATATGATAAAAATAACTTAAACACTTAAACATTTATCAAGTGAATTTTTTTTATGATAAAAGTTGGCCATTTCTAACGATGAGAAAATAATATGCAATGAATTTAAAGAGAAACTGGCAAGAATATTAATATAAGGCATCCAGATTAGAATTTAAGTATTTTAATTGTCAATATTAAGACATTTACACTCATTTAAGCAAACGTTTTACCAATATGGTACAAGGACAATAAAAGTACAAACCGAGAAAACATCATCCAGTCCCTATCCAAATGTTTCATAATATTCATTTTCCATCGCATTGCTTTAATTGCACCAATCTCTATCATTTGCTATTTTAAACCTTGCTGCCAATCAGTCGAAATTTGTGCAGGGCCTTCTTCCGCGAAAAGTTGCAAGTCTCGTATGGTTTCTCGTTGGACTATTGCGATAATGCTACTGCAGCAGCCTTGGCGACAAGCACAGAAAAGTAAGGAAAATGCGGCAAGGCCTACCTTAGCAAGTCATTGGGTCTGTCGTAAGAATAGGCCATGTGTGCGAATGCATAATACGATGCTTACCATGCTCTGCCCTATCAATAGCATTTGCCACTCTTAATATTACCTAAAGATTCAATCTCAGACCTGCTCTGATATCGAATGACGCCGTGTATATCCAAATCTCATAACGGATTGGTTGGAGAGACATGTCTCCTGACATTAACCCAATAGAGCAATACCCATAGCAAAGGAGAAAGCAGGGAGATAAGGTCATAGGAGTAATCCCCCCTCCCCCTCCCCCGGGGCTTTTCATCAGTACAATCTTTGCTGAAATCATTGATTGAGTAAGCCAATGGAACTACTACTTCGATAGATCCATGTACCATCGAGCCTTTCCAAAGACAGATTTTAACTCTGTTTAGTCTTGCGTTGCGGAAATTGGCTTGCAATCCCGGCTCTTAGGTGATACCTTCGTCTTCACAGACAACCAGGAGGAAGGATATCCTTACAATACATACCTTAAATTCAAGTTCCTGGCCATGAAAAGAACTTCTTTTATTAAGCCTTTCAGTTGGTTGATGTTTTATTCAAATAAACGCATGGGCGGCTAATTTGAGAACAGATATTCCTGATGAAGATTCTCAAGGGTGATTTGTGAATAGTATCGGAACATTAAGTGCTGGGTGACCGAGGATGAGTGTTCTAATCACTAATCAGTGCACTGGTTGACCGAAAATGGTTTGAGAACAGTTCTCTGAAAGGCAGAGACGTACGATTGATTGGGATCGATCAGGTATCACGGAAATTGATCCAGCTTCTTGAGAGCCATTTCGATTGTTATTACAAAGCGGTGTAGGCCACGTAACTTGAAAATCAATAGTTTATTTAAGACGGCAACTTTGCCAGCACTTTAGTGAGTTTTGGTAGGGTTTATATGGCATTGTATGAAATGTGAATGAAACCCTATGAAATTGTGACATATATCGTCGATACCCAACATCGTCAACTGTGTTTAAAAAAAAACTTTACTACGAAGAGACATTGAACATAAACGAGACGCGGTACATTTACTTGAATTTCATTATCCTGCAACAAACAACACTAAATAACGACATTAAGCAGTCATCAAAACAAAGCCAATATTTGTAAATGCAAAATTAAATCGAATATCATTTTGAATGATACAGTAAAGATATGGTCATTAAACTGCAAGTGAACTTACAGTATACAACAATAGTAATATAAGATATAGTTACAAGGAATTCATGTTGTACTTTGGCTTCAAAAGGGGTTAAAAATAAAAATGTTCGAATTGAGTAATACCAAGTTGAACATGGAATCAGGAAATACCTGTATATGTCGCACAAATGTAAGTTACTAGCTGTAATGAACAAGATTTGAAAAAAGAAAGTCAGTTCTTGATAAGTACATAAAAAGTGACGGCATAATACAAATGGTTAAGGTTCAGTTCTTCGCTCACTGTAATTTTCCCAATTGACTCACTAAGTAACGAAGTGAAAGATACAAATTTTGACCAAATTCTGATTGTTTACTTTACTATAAAGAGCTACTTAACAAAGGATGGGATTTGTTCGATCTTTGTTTTCTGTGATAGTTCCTCCTACATATACAATACGTAAAGGACGCCGTTTTACAATGTCAAACTTTGTTTTCCCTATGTTGCAGGGCTGCATGAACAAGATAGATACAAACAGTTTTCAACATCAGTTAGGAAAAGAAAACGCCTCAATAAACTCACTCGAACCTATCACTTCCATTCAGCTACATGGCAAGTAACTACTCTGCCTAGTAACTAATCGAAACGATTGGATATTCAAGCTGGCATCGACCGGTTTGAGGTTTTGAAATGTGAAAGGTCACAGACACGGTGCCGTGAAATGACCTCTCTTGTACATAACCCAAAAGGAGGTTTAAGATAAAGGTTCGAACTGATTTTAGTGATGAAATTTCTGTTGCTAAAGTAACCGTTTCCGTTCAAGAAGCCCTCTTGGTGCGTCCGATGATCCTGACGATAACGATGACGATACAAACAAGAAGACCGATACCAAGAACAACAGAGAGCGCAACCAGTGTAGCCTTCATGTCGTCGGTCTGGTAACATATGGGACTCATTTCTTGCGCACCTGTGAAAAAAGCCATACGATTAACATTATCATTTTCATCTATAAATCGCAATTGAACCTCAAGGTCAATCCCTACCCCTAAAGTTATTTTTTCTAAAGTTTAACCCCCTTCAAAGCCCTGCTGCTGTCAGGGCCCACAGTCTGTTTAGTCTTCGGAACCGTAAGATTACAAACACATACAACGAGGTGATATTGCCCTTTGCCAATTTGAAATACCTGCATAATTACTTTAAAGAGTTTTAAGACGTCAAAGGAAGATTTCTTAGTTGCCGACGGAAAAAATATTCTTCAAATGTACTCAATTGTTGAACAGGATTTTTAAATGACGATATTTTCAGAAAACGTTCTTTATGACTTATTAAATGTTAAAAACAGACGGAGAAGCCTTGTTTAAGTTTACAACGTTATCAGATATAACATAAAGATCAAGTGATGCAAAATGAAGACGCGGTTGACCATCGATTTTGTTCAAGACTTCCCAAACCGGCATGTACGTTATCTGCTCTATAATTCTATCAAAATTAAACTCGGGGTATTTCAATAAGAAACTGTTATTTACAGCGAGAGCAGGAGGGAAACTTATTAAGCTACAATCCTTCAACAAGAACAATAAAACATAGTGTGCCGCAGGTCTCTGAGCTAGGCCAATTTGTGTTTTAATTATATATTCAACCGTGTATCATTCGTGGAATTGTTCAATGGATTTGCTGATGACCATCCTGCTACATCAGGCTGACAGCATAATTGAATCCGCTGATCAAGCTCCTTCCATATACCCTGATCTCCTTCCAGCCAAATCCCTCGTACGGCTGGCGCGGCTTGATGTTCGTGGCTGTGCTGTGTTTCATCAAAGGAAATGTCGTTATCCAAGGAGCTTGACGCTACTCTTTTTAACATAACGGAATTTTCCATCCGGGTTGTGCCGCTGTTGCTAATTGCGAGTCATCTCATTGGCTGGTTAGATAGATAGCGATACGAAGGATTTGGCTCGAAGGATATCAGGGTATAAGGAAGGAGCTCGATCAGCGGATTCAATTACGCTGATGTAGCAGTATGTCTGATGACCAGCAGTTGTACATCTCTGTCAAACCAAACGATGTTACACCTGAAGTATCATCAATGGAGGACTGCATCGCTAAGGTCCAGCAATGGATGGCTCCAATTTCCTCAAGTTGAATGGTGGTAAAACTGATTTCATAGTGTATGGAACACATCATCAACTATCAAACATTCCCGATCAACATATCTGTCGATTCTGCATGTGTTGGGCCAGCACCTCAAGTTAGAAATATTGGTGTTAACATCGACAGATCTTAATATACCGAAAATAATTCAGAAAATTTTATAATACAAATCTTTTCAGTCTTTAAAATAAAAGTATACTGACAAAGTAGCAAACCTTGTCTAAGGCCACTGAATCCAAGACCAGGGTCGTTGATCTGGACCTTTCCGTGGACTGTCTGGAGTTCCTCACCACTCTCCCGCCTCCTCCTCTTCTTACCCTCTTCACACGACACCTGAAATCCGTTTCGAAGATAGTTAAGCAGCATGTTTTGAGAATGTTACAATATCGTTGTTCAAAGGGTCACAACCCTATATGTTTTGGAATACGTAGGTCTGCTTTTTCTGGAAAGTTCTCTTCTGAAAAGGGATTTCCTTTCTATATATTTCTTGTCTCTCTGATCTTTCTAGAAATGATGTGTCTGATCTTGTCATCTATATATAAAGGCCAGCTTTTAGAAATCTCTCACTCACTCTCACATTCGATCAACATGGTTATCTACAATTAAGTATGCAATCATTCTTCTGTATTCACCAAGTTAATTCCATCAAGGACAGGGTTGTACCCATCATTGCCAATTGATCAAGGACTTGGTAAATATTACTCTTAGCAAAATTGTTAACCCATTTGATATAATATAATTTATTTGTATTAGTTTATATTGTAAGTTTAAACTCTTTGCTTATCATTGATTAAATTGTTATCGTTTATATATCAAATTATTTGTCTTAGTTTGCTGGTTAGCCTGAGAAAAATCTGTACAGCCCTTGATTTTAGAAAGCCAGTTAAACTTCTACGTCCAATGGTCCTGCGAGCATATCCGGCTGTGATCTCAGACTTTCTAGTTCACAGCCCATCAGGAGTGAAGGTGTCCTTTGACATTTTGAAAAATCTATTTTCTGAGCTTGCGCAGAAAGGACTGTTTTAAACTCAGGGTTTCCAAACAACTAGTTCCGTCTCCTTGTACTAGGCTTTTTCATTGGATAATTGTATCAAAACAAACCTAATGAGAGGGGGATTATGAATATCAGAACATGTATCCCAAAAAAAACAATGGATTGCAATGTGAACGATAATCCATTCTACGTGTACAAATATTTTCAATATTAGATGAGATAACTTTTGCCTTAAGGAATATTTTGTTGCCAAAGCTACCACAGATCTTTACTTGAAACTACGAAATATACATGTTTAACATTTTAAACACAGAGCACTTAGATAAATTCTTATCAGAAAGACATCCCTAAAGCAAATCCATTGGATGTGGTTTTCCTCAAACTGCTCAAATTTAGTTTAAAAATTGCGGATTTTGAAATTGACTAAAACGTATTCAAATATAAATTGTACTTGAAATGTGGCCATGAAATACATTTTGAAAGGTTCATTCACCGGTTCAGAAAGACATACCTAAATCCATACGACATACATGTACGAGTATGTCCCTTTGTGGTTTTCCCCAAACTGCTGAAATTTAGTTTAGAAATTGCGGATTTTGAAATTGACTAAAACGTATTCAAATATAAATTGTACTTGAAAGGTGGCCATGAAATACATATTGAAAGGTTCATTCACCGGTTCACAGCCGGCTTTGTCTTCGCAGGTCTTCACGTCACATGTGATGTAAAGATCATCGGAGTCGATGAACTTTAATGCGTAGAAGCTGAAACCCGCATCGTTTCCGCCGTTGTAAATCGTTGGATTCATGACGTTGTCGAGGTCGGTGTGTGGGCAGCTAATAATAATATAATAATGATTATGATGACCATAGCATCAAATGAATAACACTCTCCATCAAACAATATTATTGAAACAAATTATTCGAATCATCAAAACACAGTTATATCGTAAGAAAACATTCGTACATCTACATATATGATTGACCGATGGGTCGTTAACATTTTGTTTGAAAAAGCCACTGCCTTGCATGATATATATCTTTCATTACTTGAGGTAAGGTTTGTAAAAAACGAAATATCTTTTTAAATGACTAGAATAATCGTAGACGCTCCATGATATTTCACTTGACTCTTGCCTAAGTTGCAAATAACTAGTTTATTAATTCAATTGTCCGCAATGTATATTTTTCGCCCGATCTGAGGCCAACTGTGGGCAACAAATTAGCTGGATTATCTGAATTTATCAGTAGCTTCATGGCTGCTTATTCAAACGGAAAGGAATCGAATTGCTTCTCGTCCTTATCGTCTCGGTTATCATGATATTTGACCTCAATATTTTAAACTGGTTGATTTTCGGCTAGGATTGACTGTTGGTTTTGTCACGTGCCCCTGTTGTTATTTATTAGAAGGTCCCTTTATAGGAAAGCTGAGTCAGATAAATATAATAACTCTGGTTATACAGAACACAAGAAAATTTACTCGTTATTAAACTGTTATGCTTAGGCTTTCTTTTTTTATATAAAAGGGTTTTTTTAACAAAAATAATCCGACCTGTTGTAGATGAACTTGGCCTCCCTATAACCTTCGCTACCAGTTGGCGAATTAGATGCAATACAATTCACCAATCGAATTGAATTGAACTCTGAAGATAAATGAAAACGATATTTAACTACTATTCAAACTGCTTATACTACAAATACCAACAGTCCCATTACTCCAAGTACTGTTACTGTTGTGTCTATGCCAGTTCTTCAACTACTACTACTGCGAATAGTAACATATCAACCACTTCTACTGCTCGTGGTACATATTCTACACTACTACGTCAAGTGCAACTATCACTTCTACTATTAAAACTACAACCACTACTTCTTCGACATCTAGTGCAATTATCACTTCTACTATTACAACTACAGCTACTACTACGTAAATTGCAACTTTCACTTCTACTATTACAACTACAACTACTACTTCTTCTACATCTAATGCAACTTTCACTTCTACTTTTACAACTACAAATACTTCTACTTCTACGTCTAATGCAACTTTTACTTCAACTTTTACAACTACAACTACTACTTCTTCTACGTCTAATGCAACTTTCACTTCTACTTTTACAACTACAACAACTACTTCTTCTACGTCTAATGCAACTTTCACTTCTACTTTTACAACTACAACTACTACTCCTTCTACGTCTAGTGCAACTATCACTACTATTGTAAATTTATCGATTGATGAACTGATTTATCAAATCACTTTTTAAAATTCTATGGATATAAAGGACCTTGTATACAACTAAGATGTCAAGAGATATTCAAACATTCAGCATGGGTATATTCATTAGGATTGTAGAATAGGAAGTGTTTATCAACTTACTGACATCGCCTTCTTCGCTGAGAACTAGGTAGACATATAACTGAGTGTTCACGTCAACTGACGCCACTGCTTCCTCAGATTCTCCCAGAGTTATCCTCATTTTGATATCCCCGACCAGCGGACTGAGGCTCTTTGTAACTTGAATGAGGACCCTGAAAGAGATATAGAGAACACTCAACAAATGAAGTGTTTAAAGGGGCTGAATACTTCATATGCAAGGAGAAGCTTGCGTCGAATGACATAGGATATGTATAACCTATCCTTTTTCGGCTCAATCCGGTTCTTATCTGTGATATCGGTGCCTGACAAAAAGTAAAGTCTCATATCGTCTCCACTTGTTTATGCTTATAGTTTTTTATGTTAAATTATTGTGTATATTCAGCAAAATGCAATTGTCGCAGTTAAATTTTACTGAATTAGGTATAGTTCCTGAATACTATTTTATTCATATTCACATTTTATTTGCATATTTAATAGATTAATATGTTCTTACATCTTTCTTCATGATTATGTTATAGTGTTTTGTCCCTGTGAAATAAATTTTGTTTCATCATGGCATCGGAGAAACCAGTTGTAGGGATAAAAAAATGACTTCAAATAAAAACATGTTTAAATTGTGGTATTAAATGTGATTGGATTATCAATTAATGAGAGATTTGGTGGATCTTTAAACTGCTTATTTCAGCAGAACAATTTGTCCCTCAACGACCACAGATATCGCGTGTTGACTCAGAATTTGATTTCTGTTCTGTTTCTGCACTTCTGACATTTTTCGAAAAAGTTAACAATAAAGGAACAGAAACACAATCACTGACCACAGAAACATAGCTTTTGGTGACCATTGAGGCCACTGGTCAATTCGATAGTTAATATATGGTGGACTAACAGGAAGCTTAACAAAGGAGCTGTTAATTATAAGGTGCTCGAATCGTCGTTTTAATCAAATTATTTAGCAGTCTTTTAATGTTAAATAGAATTGATTAATTTGTCGTTTTGAATGTTAAGAATCGTTTCAAGTTGTACACTTTCTAAAGGTGATTCAAGCCTCTTGTTTTCCACGGTCAAATTTCAAATATATTATATTCTATCTAGGAATTATGCATTGTGAAACAAAACTTACCCAGTGATATCACCAACTTTAATTTCAAAGGTAAGTTCTTCAAGAACGCCACTGACTCCGCAGACAAACTCAACGTACTCGTCATAGGGAGTTTGCTTAGTAGGGTCGAATTGGATAATGACATATCGCTTTCTTTCTGTTTCCTGAACAATAAAACAACACTCTGTGCATCATGTAAGGAAAGTAATTTCTAGGTGAATCTCACTGTACGAACAAGCAATAAAAAAATTCCATCCTAAAAAGTTTCAAATTATTTTTGTTATTTTCTTGTTTCTTAATACAAAAATGTTATAGGATGTCGTTATCAACATAAACAAGTGACCTGACTTTGAGCTTAGTTCTATCTCCATTCTTTAACCATCTCCCACATTGTCTTAAAAGAACAGTCAGTAAATGATGATAAGCCTTTTATATATAAACTTTTCGCATGATTTTAAATATAGTTTCACAGTACAAAAATATAACATACTACTAACGTAAATCAAAAGGCTTAGGAGATCATCTGCTTTTGAAATAGTCCAATATTTAACTCGGAACGGATCTATCAAACCAATTTCTCACCTCATTGACAGTAGGTCCACACGTTTCATCGGTGTGCAAAAGTTGCAGCGGAAGTCTATTCCCCACTTTATTAAAGTTGCAATCGTCTATGTCCCCCTTGTTGCTGATGTAAACCTTTCCGGAAAAATTCTCGATATGAGGCCGGACAGTCATTGTCATTCTTTGTTCGTCATAATTGCAGTTCAGGGCATCTGTGGACAAACAAAATTCCACATCGTACTATTAGCTAGGAACAAGATGTTCAATTTCAATTATTCAATTATTTCAATTTAATCGACTAACCCACTGTGACACTACAATCTTTAACATACGTCGACGTTAGTTCCGTGTGAATGAAAACCAAAGCTTGTGGTGGACATATATATTAATCCATTCAGAAGTGAAACGGAAAATAGTTTTCTTGTTTGAAAACAAATTTTCTTTACTGATTCATCAGATGCCTAAGGTTACCTTACATTCGCGGCTCAAGAGAGGCGTTTTGTAATTGGGAGGTTTAAAGATGACACTCAAATACGCGTATTGGAATTCTGAGATGTCGAAGATTTTTTTTAAAAATAGATACTTATCAAAAGATTTATTGCCATTAAAAAACTAATCTGCTTCACTGATCTATCTCTATGATGCTTGGTTGACTTTTAACAAAATCAAACATAACACTGACAAAAGAGTCCATTTGAAATACTTTAATAAGCATACACTTTGTTGAGTAGTAAACACAAATCAATCATCATGCTATATATTTTAATATAATTGTAATATTTTGAAAAGAATATTTGACATTACAGTTAAAAATTTATAAATATTGCTAAAATTGTGTCGACATTTTATAAAATTATATACTCGTAGTGATGTCAGTCCCTGTCTATAATAATAACGACTTCACCGGCCAATAATTGTTTAATTCTGTTTCGAATTAAAATCGAAAATAATACCAATAACTGCAGTCATAAAAAGTAATTGTGTTCGAATGTTCAACACGACAGACAAATGACATCACGATACCAATAGCAAAACGCTACCATTCAACGGTTTCGCCTCATAATGTCTACTAAATCAAGTTGATATGCCTTTATGTCAACTCTCAAGTGACCACCTCGAGACCAATCGGATGTTCGAAAAATAGTGCTTTCACAATAATCAGTTCTGTCAACTGTCAAGTGAACAGCTCATGATCAATCGAATAACCGGACATGAATGCTTACATTATAATGTCCTATGCTGCGCTTATATTCATTGATCATTTATAAAGAATGTAAAAGAAAAATAATTCTTATTTCACTCTCCTTCTCGTCTAGTGAATGAACTTCCAGAGTGACGATTATTTCAGAGGGCTTGTTTATTTCAAACATTTGTTAAATACGTTTGTTAATTATATGAGACACGTTAGAACTATGTGATAATCGCATGTATCACATCTTGTTATAACGACATTACTTTATCATGGCGGTGTTGCATTGGCCCTTCGAGTTTGAAGGTGCTCTTTGAAAAAAAATAATAACTGGAGACATCGCACACTGAAGTTTGAAAATACAAATCACTTCGTTAACATTTCACGAAATATGAATCTTACATCTGCGACGTTGACATCGATTGCCAGTCCAATCCTCTGTACATGTGCATACTCTGTTGTGACATGTTCCTCCATTTTGACAACGGTTTTCGGGGCAACGGATGCCTATTTTATCTGTAAAAGCAGAATCAATGAGATTGCAGCTAATGAACATCTCAGCTATCTTTTTTATTTTGATATATCACAGTAGCTTTAATGTCATCATAATGATTATGATGATGATGAGGTTGGAAATTTTACAAGCGCTTCCAGCAAAGCTGATTTCGCACTTAGGTCTCTAGAGAACATTAATGAAGTTCCGAAATGGTAAGAAAGGGTAATGTATGGAGCCATGAGCTCAAATTTTGAAATTGGGATGGAGTAATTAGAGGAGGAGAAGGAAGGGAGAGAGGGAGGGGGGAAGCGGAGGGGCTGGATTTTAATTTGTGGTATGTGGTTTTGTGGTTTTAGATAGGGGCCAGAAGACCCGTTTCTTTGATGTATGTTCCTAAGGCGTGAAACATTTGTGGTTTGTTGCTTTGGTTGAGGATGTGTTGTATGTTGTGTGGGTTGTTGTTGTGTTGTACATGTATGAGTGTGGTGTTTAGGGTTTTGTGTGTGTGTTGTAGTGTGTGCACTGTGTGAGTATATGAGCGATTGTTTCTGTTTGTTTGCAGTATAGGCATGTGAGGTGTTTGTGTCTTGTTTAAAGTGAGTTAGGCGGTGTGTCATAGTAATTAGTTGTAGGCCCTCGTTTGCCGCTCTGTCGTTTCGTTTCCGAACACACCGACGTGAGCAGGCACCCAGAGGAGTTTTCTGCTTTTGCCCTTATGGTTTAGTTGTTGTGTTGTATTTAGGTTTTGTGAGATTATGCCTGCGCGGATTTTAGTTGATTCATATTTTAGTGCCTCCAGTCCACTAAGTGAGTGTGAAAGGATTAGGATATTATTCGTGATGAGCGTGTGGTTTGCCTTATGCTTCTTTTGAATGACAACTCATCTAAGTTTTGAGATCAAAAGTGTTGTATACTGAGAAACTAAAACGTCCCTGACCCGTTTCAATGCTGCAGTCATAACCCTCATAGCCTGTCTGGCAGTTTTCGCACTTTCCAGAAATCATGTTGCATTTCCCGAACTCACAAAGTGCTTTACTATCTCTTCTACAGTCATATACCGCACCCACTGAAGAATTCAAGTAAAAAAGGTACATATATTCAAACAGGTAATCGAATAATAATAATAATAATAATAATAATAATAATAATAATAATAATAATAATAATAATAATAATAATGATAATGATGATGACAAAAAATAATATCACTCCTCGTATACAAAAGCACATACAAATTTAGGGGGTTTTTCTGACGTTTTTTTTACAAACGATTGACATGCAGGTCACTTCTGCCATGATAAAATGTAAACACATGCAAAGTTTACACGAAAAGCAAACACCAGTTTGCGACGGTATTAAGACAATTTGATTTTCCGGTGAGTACTGTTCTTACACACATGTTATTTATATAAAATGATATGTTCTTGTTTTTCTGCTTTTTATTATATCAATTGACATAAGAAGTTAAACTAAGTGTCTAGGATTAAGATGAATGTGCACTGTGATATACATGTATTATGACAACACGTCTCTTGATGTTGTCTTTCTTTTATAAATAATCCGTTAGGAATGATACGAGGTGATGAAGAACTTCATAAAAATCGAGACGTGAAAGAATTGATTAAATCACTTAATTAAATACAGAATTATAAAAAGTATATTTGGGTAGGTTTACAACAAACGTTTAGATATAAAACAATGAAATGATGAAATGAATAAAAAATACTCAATTGGGAAATGCGATCTCAGGATATTAATACGTATATTATGTAGGATTATAAAATATGAAGGTAATTATACACGACTTCGAAATATTATGACATGAACAAGGTAATGAAGAACTAAAGAAATAATACGAGATAAGGAGGAGTTAAAGATGTGATAAAAGGTAATAATTCAGAAGTAATTGTAATGAACTAAGAAAATGATGGAATAATGGTGAACACCATACCTGTAGCGATTAGAACCACTATATGCAAGAAAAACGTTATCTGTCCGACCTGAAATACATGTATACAACAATAAAGGGTTAGATAAATATAGACGACATTTGAACATGAGAAGAACTTTTTTCAGAAGCTGTTACAACCGTCTTGGAAAACAATGTACCAGATAGTTATCAAATGACTGTGAAAGTTTTAACGCTAAATTTCAAATATGTTAATAAACATGATATGGAACTTGTATTTTATATAACTATCCAATGCGTCAAACTCTTCGTGACATTTCTGTACCCTTTTCTTTAGTGAACGAAAATTTGGATTAACGTATTTATACTTTTATCCACACAGACATCAAATATTTGGTTTGTATCTACATCTTAGTCTTTTTCTCTTTCAAATCTCTATCCATCCATCAATTTATCAATTCATCCATCCATCTCTCTCCCTCTCTCTCTCATGTGTACGACTGTCTTTGTCTATCTGTCTCTCTCTCTCTCTGTCTGTCTCTCTAGTTGTCTCTCTCTCTGTCTGTCTCTCGTTCTCTCTCTCTTACACACGCTTTCTTCTTCTCACGTGAGTCATTTTTATTGGTTTAGAGACTTTTATCCAGCATTTTTTCAATTGATTCCAATTAAACCCAAACCAACACACTATTGTAATGTGTTAGAGTTTTATGACTTTACGTAAAGACAATAGAAGTCTTCGGGGAAAAGTTTGATTATACGTGTCAGTATTTTGCTGCTGAGATATTAATTATCATTTCTCTATTCAATTCTCCAAAGAAATGATTGTCTTTGTAAAACAATACTTCAAAGGACGATGTGGGTGGGCGATAGTCATGCTTGGCCGTCTTTCTTCTATACATGCTCATATGCTTGAATTTTTGGGCACAAAGAGTTTTAAAATGTAAGATTACATTAACACCTTGCAGAGTTACGGTGTATCAATTAAAGAGAATGATGTTTTAAAGATGAAAAGGCTCGTAAGTTACGCCAATGAAGGAGTTATGGTTGACATGTTTGTTAGAATAATTGAGTTGAACTTATACTCATCATATTGTACAAAGATCGTACAACAACAAATTAGCACCTTATGAAGTTTTCATTAAATATCTTTGATTTCAATAATGGTACAATGTTCATAAAAGATAAGGTGTTCACGCCAAAATGGCCGCAAGTAGTTTTTGCTTGATACTTGATTATTTCCTCTACGACTACGGATTATTGGATTGAGTAATGAAATGTTTTGACCCTCTACATTCAATATTTGGGAATTGTTGAAGAAACAAATCTTTTAGAAACGGCATACTGGCTGTTTAACTTTAGTACTCAGTTTACTATTAATGCAAAAGCGAAAGAAAATTCGTTTGGTTTATACATGCTATTGATTTTTTTGTATGTTAGTTTAAAATTTACTGACATGGTTATATGTACTTTTTAATGTATGGAAGGGATAATAGTAATAGTATTTATTAAAGATATGATAAAATTATGACTATTGGGGAACAGATTATCAAGTTTGCGTTTACCGAATGTTTTGATGACTTATATTCTTTCACATAAATGATAAAATGTATACCAAAATGGTAAGGAATAGAACTCATTGGCTATCGAAGTATACAAACCTTTATGTTGCTGTCATTACCAGAGGTCGATCTTGTAAATGATATTCATTAGCATTCTTATTTTATCTATTAAAGTATATTCTTCATCATATGCTCTCTGTATGATACAATTTCATATTTTGATTTTCTTTTAAAAATACATCAAAATTTGTTTCAATTGGTAACAATTTTATGGGTTGAAGATCAGAATGCAGATATGTTTCCCACTTCTACTATGTATATATTAATGCATCCTTATATGATGTAAACATCCTGTAGTAAAATGTATGTTTTGGGGAGAGACATTTACATAGGGGAAACCCTGTTTGTCGATACCCCTGTACCTGAGTACATGAATAAATAATGTTTAAACCACTTCGACTTGTTCGACTCTTTGAATGGCTGAACAAACCGACTTTGATGCATTTGACTATCGATATCATAGTTGTGATTAATTGACTTGATGATAAAAAAATTAAACTCATAAAAGACGGAAAGTCTATACATAACTTCTAGTATGTACTTACCATTTTCAAACAGTTCCAGATCTAAGAACTCAAACACTGCAAACTTGTGTCAAAATATATTCCCCTACAAACAAACGATACTAGTTTTGTTACTTTCGTTGACCAATTACAATACCAAACATCTAATTAGTAAACAAATAACTAAAACAAAAGATCTACAAAGCGCTTACATTGGCTACATAATTATTGTGAAAACAATACTTTACTCGACCACTGAGTGCAAAGAAAAAGTTTCTCCAAAGAGAGTAGCATTTTCAGATTAAGGCTTTTCTCTCAGGATTAATCGAAATGGGAACCGTTTGTCATGGTTCATTTCAAACCTTTTGTTTCAAGACGAGATGAAATCATGTGTAAATTGGCATATAACCCGTGGTTATTAATGATAAAATGGCATTGGGGTTTCTAAGCTTCATCGTACCACAGGGAGCGGACAGTTTATGCCTACTCATCTTCATTTTGGGACAATTCTTTTTATCTTTTTTCAGTTTTGGAATTGGCATTTAAATAACGAATGTTCAATTAGAACAATGTCTGTGGCACCAATTGTGAATATGATACAACAAATTTACCATTTCCAATTGAAGGATACTTCTATCTACAGTTCCATACCTAAAATTACATACCCTTGTATCGTAGTGCAAATATCATGTACTTTCGGTTTCGTTTGGACGTCAACAAATAACTTCAGCAGAACTGACACAGGATCACCAATTGTCACTGTGTAAAGTAGGCATTTGAAAACTTATTTTGGGATTGTCTTGACTCACTCGCAAAAATTCGAATTTGGCTTGATGAAACAGATAATTAAAGGGGTAATATTTTCGGAAATACAGATTTCCTTAAATTTCGATAAAAGTATTCCAAAACGACCCTCTGAGAACAAAATTCTACTTTTTTGCATTGACTTTGAACAACCAAGATTTATTTTTAAGCTTTTGTTCGCTTATAACTGAATTTGTAGAGAAAAATAAAAATGAGTGTTTTCAAAAGTTTGACCCCTGGTGGCTTTAATGACTTTCCAAAACTGTTCTGGTTAAATGAGGCATGACGTATGATTGCGGTAAGGTACAACTGATTTTCACTTCTGGATTGAAAAATAAATAGTATCAGATTGTTTATGTGGCATAACTACACATGTCAAAACTGAAATTGAGTTTGATTCTCGTTGTGTTACAACCAAAGGTCCTATTTACACACGTGCAGACATTATCCAAATCTCTTCTTTACAATATTTTATTTTTATGAGTGGTTTGAATTATGATACCTATATCGTACGTGTATTTTATTTATAAGATAATTTACAAATTTAAGGCATAAGCTGTATAAGTTAGCCCGTTTTGCTCTCTTTTATTTTACATAGTAACGATTACCTTTATATATTACCCCTCATGAACCAGTATAAGTTGTTTTGCCCTTTCATATCACCTGGTGCCGTTTGAATATTTGTAGTTGTTATGGCAATATCTACTTGTATATCATGTACTTTCAATCTTGAACTACCTTATCAAGAAAAATGTAAAAGGTTAAACTTTGAAATTTTCCATTTATTAGTGTCAATCGAAAACAGTTAATTAAACATAGAGCATTTTCAATATATTTTTCTAAAACCTTTTTACTTAAAATAGGAATAATCTTATTTACAATTATTGTTATTTTTCCACTCCTTGTTTTTTTAGACTCCGGGTATCTGCCTTGCCAATATTCATTATTGCTTCACTGCAATAGTTTGCCGTGTCCAACTCATTTATCTTTATCAATGGTCTTGTGAGGGTATTCAGAGATGATTGTCATAATGTCTTATTATTTTGGCGTAACAAAATTAATAATCATGATCATATGTGACAGCTCAATGACACATTGTTGCTATACGAAGTTGATTTCAAAAAGGTATTAATTTCTCTTCAAGATAAGAGTTGAATTCATATTAAAAAAAGTCTCGTTGATTTATCGTAATGTACATCGTTTATTGTTTCAGCAATGAAGATCATAAATTTTTATCATTTAATATATTTCATAAATCATTTTTTGATGGATGATTTTTCCAATTTGATCGCCCATAGTTTACAAATCAAATTGATTTATGGTCCAGTACACTATAATAAAGATTGGAGGAAGGTTGAAGGGTAAAGATGTCAACTTAATGTGGTTCTTGAGCTTACAATTAAATTCGATTTTCGATTCTCCTTTTCCATGACGCTAATTGGGTTTTGTTACACGTACATTTAAGTCTTTTCCAATACGCTAATTGGGTTTTGTTAAACTTACAGGTAGATTGAAACATTTCATATACATTTTTATATATTCTAAATCTCATTGTTATGTAGCATTCATCACTGCCTAAGTTGCGCGAGTTCATAATATTTCTCGTACATTCTAATAACTTTATTAATTATTATCAACAAAGGTTAAGCCATTTTTATAATTGATAGCTTTAATCGCAATTTAAATCAAATATTTTCATAAAGCGCTACAAACCAGCTTCAAGTTTTAAACAGTGTTGGTTCGAACAATATCAACAAACCTTTATTTATTCGTTTTATTGTTCAAATAAAGCCAAGTATGATTTCGTTTTCGTTTCGAACACCCCTCACAATTGCGAAAACGGTTTAGCAATTGAACCTGATAACCTCATAAACAGTTGCATCTGCTAAAGAAACCGGTTTGTCGTCATAGTAGCTAATCGAAACAAATACCAAACATTGCCAAGTGTCCCCAATCTAGTATTGATCCCGAAATTGTGTATCATTTGTGCACCGGCTCTTAGAACAAGGTTGTCCCATTGGGTTATCAGATATACAGAGGATACTAAACCTTCTATTTGATACTTTATTTATCAAACGAGTTGATGATTAGGTATAAAACAAGCGAAGCGATATGATACAAAATCATTAACGAGTTTTAAAAAAAATAAAAATTGAATTGAATGAAGTTTAGTATTCTGTTTATTACTTGACCTCAGTAATCAAGCATGATTGCCGAAAGTGTACTAAACGAAACATTTTCGTGACTTGGCCACAATTGTGACGGCAGTACTAAAATTTTGTCGACGCCACAACCACACAATATTGTGACGTCAAACGCGCAGCGGTATTACACTAGTTTATCGTCGTATAAATATTACACTGCAGTATGTTACACGGGCGAGTAATAAACCGCTTCTTATTCACCTACATGTATTTACATGCTTTGAGCATTTATTTACTCTTTTTACATATATTATTTGTTTTTCAAAATGCATATTTGTTAGAAAATGGTAATATACGATCATGACAATTTAGTTTCTGTGTATGTTTGAAAGAATGTGAATAACATTTGAATAACTCATATGCCATAAGTAAACCGCATCTTTGAACGACTTTGCTTTGATTGTTTATTAACATGGTTTATGTATAACAAATTCTAAAGGAATTGCAGTCCAGAAAATGGACTTTCATATAACGTTACTATTTAACGATTTCAAAACAATGTGACCATCACGTTGTCATCATATGTTGTTAACTTATCTACTTGGCTCAAGTTTTCAAATGATAAATTAAGGTTCACTACACTCAAAGTTGTCATTTTAACATTTCATATATGATGCATGACTACATGTGTAACTTGCCATTTGTAATAAAAGATATGCATTCTTATGGGCGTTTCGAGTGTCAACTGCACTAAATGTTTTTCAAATGCTGTAGGTTAAAATCAATATCATTTCGATATTGATTATCAATCCTATGGGACTCCAAAGGCAAGTTAGTTGCATAAGCAATGCAAAAGTGTACCGATTGTACTGTTTAAAAAAAACCTCAACGACATGCTAAGTGTTTGGTTCACGCAGTACTAAAGTTTACAAATACGATCAAAACATTGCGAAACCATTTGTGCCTATATGTGTATCCTTAAACTTGAGCATTAACTGTATTTACGTTTCATTTGTTATATTCATCTTGATAAAATTAATGTAATTTAGTATGTTCAGTTTATTTCTTAAACTATTGTTATCTGAAAAAGTAAAAAGAGGGTACAATATATTATGATGCTATGAATTAAAAAATCATTTGAAGACCTGTAGTCCTACAGTTTGTTTAATATAATCAAATTGACCTCTTTATTGGCATAAATATGTGGAACAAAAGAAACGTTAACACATTTGGACAGTGTCAAAAACAAAACACTGCCGCCAGAGAAAGATTATTTTGAATGTTTTATGATAGAATAATGTATGTTTGAAAAAGTACTCACAATTTTATAGATCATATTAATATAACTGCAATTTTGTTACAATATATTTGGGAATCCAAATGACTTTTTAGTGGTCAGAATGTTTAGCATTTCAGTTAAAAACGAAATGTAGAAGTTAAGTAATTAAAAGATGATATCGACTGCTTCGATAAAAATTTATTAACCAATCAATACTATGAAAGTCTGAAAATAAGCAAAATTGTTTTTTACTCCTCCATCTCATATTTTTGAGGATATTCCAAAACGTTACATTGATGTCTTCAGAATCGTGTTTTTCGGGAACATAAAGAGGTGTTATTTCGAAATTTAAAAATTAGTTTAGTTGGCTTGTTAGAAGATAATGTAACTGTTTAAGATTTACCTTTATATTGTTCTTGAGTTTATAAGGGGTTATCTTAAAGGAAACACAAACTGATTTGATTTGATATTTAAAGTTAGTTTGGAATGGAATTGCGTAACGAGATCATATAATTTATCAATATTCCTCTTAATAACAATATATCATTTATCTCTATGTTGTCAGTAGATCAGCAGATATTCAGTAATGATAATATTTCAGTTAATGATAATATTTCATTAGAGGGAAGAGCAGACCTATTGCCATGTCAAAATAAAATTTAATTAATCCTTTCAATCATTCATTGATAGTTATATGTGTTGTTCTTTATTTTCTACACTGCTTTCTTGTCAATCACCCGGCGTGTATGCTTTTTGAAAATTTAATTATCTATTTCACATTCTAATGAGACGGCATTCTTAGTTGGAGACGTTGTTTTTCATCTTTTTCATAAAATATATTTTACCCAAACCAAACGGTTAATTCACTATGCTCAATCAAGTTGTTCTATACAATATCGAGTCCCAAAACAGAACCATTGTGCCAAAATTGACTTTATAAGCAGGTCCATATAAAAGTATTCAATTAATTTTGAACATAAATGAACAACAGTTCATGTTTAACGAAATTGCCTTGTTAGGAATCCAACAGGTATTGAACAATAGTATTGCTAGACAATCTCTTATCGAAGTTACTCTTGCTAACCAACGAAATAGGCTACAGATTTAACTAATTCTTTACAGTTATTCTATTGTAGTAAGATATTCACGGGGGTCTACTCTATGGAATCGCGAAATCGAACATATCGATTCCTGGAAGCTAGAAAGCCTTATCATTAATACCTACTCTTCTACGACCAACACATAGTTTATTAAGTATGATTTATGCATGTAATAGTGTAGACAAATACCCAGTTGTCAATAATTGACCATTGTGCTGCTGTTATTCTGTGAAAGGACATTTACCTTTAACTTGAAAGAGTATCGACTTGTAGCAGTTGGTTATTGAAAGGCACATTAATTCTTGTGAGTCAAATGAGCAGCTGCTTATGAAAAATATACTTCCAGGCGTTATTGAAGTGACATATAGCAAACTTTAACAATAGTATACAATCGAGAAGTACTAACTGTTGCTTAAAAGTATCCCTTCATAGCGAAGCTGTTTGGAATAATGACAAAAGCGTAAAGAATACAAAGTATCGTGGCTTTTGCTTGTCAATAAGTCAAAATTAGTTTCGCTAATTTTATTTAATCCAGAGTTTGGAAGATAAGATTTTTTGATAGTTTTCAAATAAAAGTTTTTTATTTCAATGAATATGGGATTTCGTCAGCATACATTTCAGGGGTTATTCGATTTCATTGTAAATTATTTATTGTCAAATACTTTGCATTTAAGAATCTATATGCGAGACGTTTTGAGGAAACATCATACATGTATCATGTATCAAAACCATACTCAATGACATAGAAACAATTACCGAGTGCCCATTTCAGTAACCATTTTATTTACATTTCCACACGCTATCAAACGCAATTATGTTTTACGAAAGTAGTTACTTTCAAATGAGAGGCGAATTTCCCGTCTCAGTTGGACACAATTTTTGATAACAAATCGTCAGTAGAAATACTAGAAATGAAAGTTATTGTTTGTCCGGTTGCCGTTGTTTCCACCCATTCGTAAATCAACAGATATATGCTACATAATTAAACAATATGTATGGTCAACAAACATGGCTTTGTTGTCAAAATGCTATGATCCATGGGTATCTATTATTCAAACATATACGAATGAAATTCCCAATGGTGGAATAATCAACGACAGAATGATCACATTCAAACCACGTCAGAAGATGAGCTTCCTGGCCTACTTGACATGATGAGTTAGGATTTTTACGATGAGATGTTCCTGAATTCTAATAGGGGAAACAATGCTTCATCAGAACTCCTTCCACTATCCTGATCCCCTTCAGGCCAAATGTCTCATATTGTTTAATGCCGGTTATTTGAGGTTTAAAGTTTTAATGTTAGCGAATTGAATAGTGTTACGCAAGGAACTCAACCAATTTAACCAGGTTGCACCTCTAATGCTGGATGCGATGTCATTTGCAAAGATAATGTTTAATAGGCGACAATGTTTGAATCTCAACTCAGATGAGCATAGATGTTTTTCAGAAAGGTTTTTAATCAGTAGCAATCTAGTAAAGTCTGTCATAATTATAGATAAAGATTGATAGGTCAGGTAGAAAAATATCAGTATTTGCAAATAGAAGTCACTGATAAAATCCTTCAGCATCTTAAGAGTGTTCTTAAATGGAAATTTAAAACCTGCAGACCTCGGAATCACATATGAAATAAAATAAACAATTTGAAAATATTTTTACTCTAGACAATTTAAAAGCAAGTATAACTAACAAAGAATCAAATTGAAAGGAATGTATAAACCTTATTATCGAACTAATCCGTACTATTTATGATTTATACAAATGGACAGCATAAAAACTATCCATTCCCTTTCTTGCTAATTCTGAGGAATAACTGTAACGGAAAGTTTAATGAAATCGTCGGTTGCCATGTACATGTTTATCATTTTTCAAAGAAATAGCCGTTGCTCAATTGATGTAAATATTACCGAGGAAATCTTTCAATTTAAACCTGGTTTGCGAGCATACAGATCTATAATCACTTCAAGACTTCGAAACTTTGAAGAAATGGTTTTTACAGCCCAAAATCTTAATCTTTACTTTTAATTACAGAAAGGAAGTACTTAAAAGACTGAGATAGCAAATCACATTCGTACGATGTCAAAGAAGTTAGGACAGGATATCCTTCATTTCAGAGAAAATGACATATTTTGACACACAAATGTTTATACTTAACTCGACTGATATCATTGGTTGATATTCATGGATGGCAGAGCAAATAAAGGTATGAACTTCTGATAAAACACGAATCATTTTTATAAGAATCTTTATTGAATAAAACGAGAGCACAGGGAATAAAAAAATACATACATGTAACATTGCCGAACTATCTATACATTGTATTTTTATATATTTTTGTGAATCTAACATTTGGATTCATATATTGTTTTTAATAATATGTAATAATTTTATAAACAAACATTGTTCAACGAAGCAAATTCTATTCAAAACACTTTATAAATCAAATTTTATTAGGTTACTTTATCAACCATCCTATTGAATTTCTGTAAATCCATATAATGACTTCATCTTTTGGTTGGCCAACAGAGAATAAATGAATAGAAATATGTGATTTGAAAAGATATATCTGAGATTTCAAGTAAACGATATACTTATCTCCTTTGTCGAATCGTGTAAAACGTGAATACATTACAAACGTATAAATTAAAGAAAATATTTATTGTGTTTCTTTCCATATCACATTATCGTCAATAAAAAAGTAAAGAATTAATATGCAACTAGACATGTTCATGTAATAGTGAATGAAAGTAAATGTATTCCTTTTTTACTTTGATTTTGATTCAGAGCCAGAAAAGATTCAAAATATTGATTATGAAAAATTAAATGAAATTGACAACTCTTTTCTCTATATGTTAATAGTGAAAAATATATGTGCGCTATAGTAAGTAAAAAAGTTTATCAAATAGTCAGATAACCTTAAATTTCGCGGAGTTTCAATTTGTTATTATTTCTGAGCTTTTCATTTTGAAGACACACCTGTTTAAAATCTTAAATTTTGTCCTCAGTACAAATAAGATTATCTCGCTCAGCTGAATAATGAAAGTAACTGTTGAATTTATCTAAAACCAAAATATATCCGTCAAACTCATGTGCTCATTCCATGTTAGTATTTCATGGTTGACGTTTAAGCAATAATAACAGATATAATCACAAACAGGTATATTTACCACTATATTAACATTTACATTAACACAAATGCTACCCAAACCAATCCAACAATTAGACTATCCACTCTTTCCTTACTTCCCATGGTTAAAGGGGAAACATAATTTTCTTTTTATATTTCATTTCTTCAAATATTACCATATACATATATGCTAATGTTAAAATTATCAACTACAAAGGGTCAAGTACCTCATAATTCAACCCAGTTATCTGTAGTCTTAATGGAGAGTATATGTATGAAGAATCGAGCAAAAAACACCTTCGGCCATTTTAGTGTTAACGCCTTAGTCTTTATATAATTACATGTAGTGAAATGGATTCGCGTAACTTAACCAAATGTTCATTTCGGACCTGCTTCCTTTGAACAAGATTGCTTTGCAATTGGTGACCTATATTTTCGCTTCTCGAGAGATCAATTTGTTTACTTGAAAACGTGCCACTGTCACTTTCAAGGCTTGGCGAAATGAGGAGTAGAGGATGTTTTACAGAGAAGGATGAGATTAAAGTAACTGCAAAACATTTGGAGTAGTCCCACCCCCCCCCCCCCCCCCCCCCCCCTGCACCTACCTACCCAGCCAACAATGAATCCCCAAATTAGCATTTATTGCTGACGATGGTTGGAAGGTTTGGGAAATGAGCGGTAGAAGAGGTCTCGCTCAGGTCCCCTCGATACGACATGCCCTGATCCGCTTTCCTGCTGGTGATCACCTTGACGACGAGGATGATGCAGATGAAGAGGACGATGACAAGAGCGACAGCGAGGGCGACAACAGTAGCTGTCATCTCCCAAGTCTGGTAGCAGGGCGTGTTGCTCTTGAGTTGCTGGTTGACTGAAAAATATTTTAAACATCGCTATTAGCGATCCTTGTTTGGAAGCAACGATTACGATACACGTTACAGAAATGTGTCATTGTGCTATGTTTAAAATGACCTTTTCAGATCTATGGGTTTTTTGTGTGTTTGTTAGTTTAAGATCTTTATTTATAATCTATTTTAAAGACTCATTTGTAACATCCCTCAAACCAATACCTGTTAATGACCCCTTCAGTAAATCCTCATTGATGATATTCATTTATGAAACCTATTTTAAATCCCTCCCTTTTCATTAGCTCTTATTTGAAGTAACATTTTTTCAGGAAATAATCTTAGATTTATTTCATTATAGTTATGGAAGTGTGTTACTAAAAAAGATTGAGTTTGTGTAATTAACCATAAATGTTGGATCTGTATAAATATAACTTGAAGGGCTTTATCGCCCCCAAGGCTTGAGGATTCACAACATGACTGTAAACATCTACTTACGTGCTGCAATAGCCAAAGGATTAGTGATGTTGATGGAACGCTGCAAGGGTGTCATCTCAGTCCCGGCTTCTCGCTTCTTCCTTTTTTTAGCACTACAATCAACCTGCAATCATTCAAAACTTAAGAATAATTATGTAAGGAGTGATTTCTTGAATTTGATCAGGATGTTCGAATTTATAAAACTAAAGAGATTTAAGAGAAATGATTTTCTCAATATTTTCAAAACAGGGAGATAAGACAAAATTTGTGGTACTCTCTCATGCGTAACATGAATCGGCTGGAAGTGCGTCTGGCAACTGAAGTTAGGTAATCAGAAACATAGCGAAACATCATTAGACTTCTTTCAAAACAGTTTTTACACTGTAGCCTTATAATGCCGCATGTAGGCTTTTCAGACCCCTGGCTTAACCTCGGGACGTTTTTCTGGGCGCATTTCCTTGTCAGATCTTTAAATTAAGGAAATTACTACCGATTACTCTACCAAAATTTTCAAAAAGGAGGTAAGAAACAGGAATGTCCCCATTAATATTTCAAGAGGATCCAATCCCCAACCCCTGCTCTCAAACGTATACATGTACCTACCGGAGCGCAGTCAGCCGCAGTTTCACAAGGTTCGACGGAGCATCGGATGTACAGAGAATCAGCGCTAGTGAACTTGAAGGCAACGAATTGAAATGTGATCGACGTCCCATCCACAGTTATGTCAGGTAACATGACATTATCCAAATCAGTTGCAGGACAGCTAAAATGAGAATTATGTATATCTATAGCCATAAAAAAAACTAAGTACGACAAGATTCATCCATTATTCTTCAATTGTTATGTTTTTTCAAATATTTTTAAAAAGATGTTAAAATAAAACTTTTTTATTTCGAATTTTAAAAAGTATTCTTTACGATCTTTTACAAAGGGCCGATTTCAAACACATCCAAAAATATTCTTAGCTAGAAACATTTTCGATTAAATTGAAATTTTCAGAATGAAATGTGATACACTACTCATCATAACTGATAAAATTTCAATGAAGAAATCAATCATATTTTCCTTTATTACACAGGGTGATCCAGATTTTTTACGAATGAATACCCTTCACTATCCACAATGATTAAAGGTATAATCTCCGATAAATATCCTCTCATACCCTGGATCCATTCAGGATTTGATCTGTATATCATTCATTCCCTGTGAGGTGTTAAACCAATCAGGTCTCTACCCTCAGAAGTCAAAGGTACCAGTTATAGGGCACTCCAGCCGCTGAGACATTGCATCATGGACGCCAAAACCATGACATGGTCATAAAGACCCGTCCTAATGTCCACTGTCGGGCAAATTTGTTCAAAATTTTTTTTGACATTTAGATGGATTAGGGGAAATGGAGAATCATCGGTACATTTGTTTTGGACTATCTAGGATTGAAAGACAGCGAGGACAATTTACGAATAAAGAGGATGCTTTGCTTACTAGTTTTGGATGAAATAGCTGCCTATATAGTCAGCATGATCAGGATCCGCGTGAGTCCCGGCCATGCATGATTCCAGCATAATTCCCTCAAACTCTGAAATTACCAATATATAAGATATGCAATAATATCTAAATACATCTACGGTACTGTCGTTCATTCGTAATCAGAGTCACCGTAAATGTATTCGAACCAGATTTAGATCCATGTGATCTTGATAGTGATGTCAGTTCGTTTCTTATGTTTGTAGCAACTCTACAACAATCAAGAAGCTTACTATTCGCTCCTGCCTCAGTGAGGTCGACTTCCAATGTGATCACCGTTCCCATGGTAACGGTGCCTGCAGGAGTGTCTCCTACAAGAAGTTGCAGATCCATATCCTCAGTCAGAGGGGCAAGACTCTTTGTTACAGCTAGAAATGACCTGCACAAAAAGTTAACGTCGATATAAGTTTTACATTCAGTAAGCTGCATCAATCATTCAGATTCTTTTGAAATACTTCCGGAATCTTGTAAGGACATTTGCAGACAAACATAAAAATAATTATTTACGATGAGGGTAATATTAACAAAAATGGGAATTTCAGGAACTGTGTCCCGATCAAGCATGATATGTAATTGTTTTAAAATCAGACAGCAATATTACAGGCTATGTCAACAAATTTAAACTTACGCGTCCAAAGCGTTTACTTCGACCCCGCCATCGGCCGATATTTCAACAGTATCAGACTCTCCGCATATAAACGTCACAATTTCATCTTGCGAACTCATTCTGCCATCTTCAAACAGGATCAGTACTTCTCGTTTCAACTGGGTTCCCTAAAATGTAAATGTTAGAATTTTTAATCAAGATCCATATGAATTTACCATGTTTAAGTAAGAGATACACCAGACTGTCACTTTGGTGGTTCTGCACTGAAAGTCAGTGTAGTATTGCACCCGAAACTTACTGCATGTAGAACATTTATTTATTGCAGACAGAGTTACTAAGTCGGATTCGAACCCCGGACCTATTGATCCGAAGCCAAACGCGCCACCTACTGCGCTAACCCGCCCCCCGCAGACCTGGATCACGAAATACGAGACCAAATGGTTCAATAAGAACATACTTAACCAACACATTTTAGGAAATTGGTTTGGAAAATAAAATTCCTTATGTTTATTAGTTCTATATCTACCAATGTAATTGTAATGCAGCGTAATTTTTTTAAGGTTTGACGCTCCAAGCTATCATTAATCATCAACAATGTTTATAAAGTCATAACGAGGTGTTTCATATCTTGCTTCACTTCAACCGTAACAGAAAGTTTCAAACGCATTAAGTTCATGTTTGAAGTCAATTCCTCTGCAAGGCATACTTTTCGGCAGTCTCTTTCAAAAGCTAATATAAGCCTTCTCAGCGAAAATCATGTTGTTCAACGCAGCGATGAGTTAAAACATTCATGGGAGTCCTGAAATGAGCATAAAGTTCAACCGCAGTAGCCTGGACAGGAACACTGGATAGTAAGGAAATGCTGCAAGGCGTCTAACAACCTTAGATTTAGACTGACTCGATTTATACCTGACAGAGAGGTCAATCCAAAATACTCACGTCTTCGGTTGCCGCGCCGCAAGTAGTATCGGCATGAGACAAGGATAGCAGAGCTGCAGGACTGCCAGAAAAGACACATGACGTGTCAACTTCCGGGTCCTTGTCCTTGAGGTAGATAACTCCGTTGACTTCACCCTGTGGTCTGATAGTCATACTCATGCTTCCATCTCCAGCATACGTGCAACTGAGTTCATCTGCAAAAGGTGTTTAGATCTAAATATCTCTAAACTTTGACGTATTGTACAGCTGCATACCTAAAGTTTGTTGACTTACCTTTGCAAGTGCAAATATAATGACGTCAAGAATTATCTTCAGCAGAACCGACATAGAATCACCCATTGTCACTGTGTAAAGTAACAATTTTAAACTAATTTTGGGATTGTCTTCTCTCATTCGCTCCAGAATGTATTCTTTTATCTATGACAATGTATTATTGGCCTCATGGCCATTCATACTAATAAATCTTTCTGTCTATTCAGTTCAAAGTGGCTTAAATTTCAAAACTCTGTTCACGGTGTACAGCAAATTTACTTAACCATATGTAAAATATGTTTAAATGGATATCGTTTTTACCTTTCATAAGAAGACGTTAGTTTCAATTCAGTTCATAATGGCTTTAAAAAATTTAATCTCAGCAAGGTGTTCAGTATTTTTACTTGTGAAACTTTCTGCGAAAAATGATCAGATGTATTTGTTTTTCACCTTTCACTAGACTATTATGGTAATGGTGTTCATAATATGTATTTGTGAGGTCATCGGTAAGAGAGTTTGACTAAAAGAATATGTTAAAAGGGTTTCATAATTGCCTCAATTCTTTTATTCCTCAAAGTGTTCGAATCTTGCATGATTCGTCACCAGTTGACAAAAAGTCTATTTTTTTAAATCCAGGTAAAATAGTCAATTGTAATAGTTACAATGATATCAGTTAGTTGCCTCTACCTGTGATATATGTATCGAGTATATATATCAGAGTTCAATTTTATAGAGATGATTAGGTCAAAAATGCATAGTAAGTAAAATCAAAATCCTTCCATCACCTATTCACATTCATACCTACACTGATAAGGCCATTTTATCATGATTTTTAATGTCCAGATCTTAACAAAACAGAAAGACGTGGTCTATACTTTAAGAAAAGGGACTCCAGAATTGCCAATTTAACAATGGTCGATGCAAGCTGTTAAACAAAATGTAGTACAAAATGCATACGATCGGTTATTACTTCAAATTCGATTTATTTTAACTAGTGCTCATTTTCCGAGTACGTCAATTAATTCAAAGTTGTCCAATACAAAGTGTGAAAAAAGAGCTGAAAATAACAAGTATCTAGATATAAAACTTTATGATTCAGTATGTTCTCACAACATCCTGTCGATACATTCGAATTATGAACAATTGAGGTCGATGACATAAAAACTGATTTGTTATTAACTTTATTGATATCATTTGTCATATTTACTTTCACCATTGTCGTCATCACCATAATCATCATTATTGTTAGTAGTAGTAGTAGTAGTAGTAGTAGTAGTAGTAGTTGTAGTAGTAGTAGTAGTAGTACTAGTAGTAGTAAAAGAAGTAGTAGCTCAAGTGATAGTAGTCGTTGTTGTAGTACTACTACTACTACTACTACTACTACTACTACCAAAATAGTATTGGTACAAGAACGAGAAGTATTAATCTGACATGTTGAAAAACCTTCATCCTAAGCTACTTACATCTGCGATCGGTACACGTGTCTCCCGTCCAGCTTTCAGTACAGAGACATTTGGTCATACCACCCGTGCTTGCTCCCTTCCAGCAAGTACCGCCATTTTTACATGGGTTTGGGTCACAGTCCGCATGTGCCATCTCAGCTGGAATAAAATGCGTAATGCATTCCCTACGTGCCTGTCTGGACTGTGTGATATATGATGATATAATGTACCTGAACTAACTTTGCACTTAACTGGCACCTCAGATTCGAACCAGGGCTTTAGTCTGAATAATGTCTAAATTCTTAAAAGACAACAGAAAATAGAAGAATCATTCAATGGATCGTAAGATTCTACTATTCTTTTGAAAGCGTGAATGAACTGGATGTTTTAATCTTTGCTTTTTTCTATGAAAGTATCATAGAAATAAAGTGCATTTAAATACAGAATCTTAAGGATGACAATGAACCCATTTAAATGATTAAAAAGCATAAAAACAAAAATAGATTTGTTTTCTTCAGGCTGCCTTAAAGTTGAGTAAGTGTTGTTTAATAATTCTGTTGTAATAAACATTAAATCATAATAATACAATTAAGACAGTTTAGGGGAAAATTATGTTCTCCTTTTTCCTGTCGATTGTTTCTGCTATCAAAAAATAAATTCATGTTAATTCGAATTTTTTTAATTTAGCCAATATGTCATATTCAAAATAAAGTTCAATTCAAAAGTGTTTAATAAATGAAATCCTGGGGATGTATTTATGCTTAAAACACTAACCAGTGACCACCTCGCAATTGTAACCGGAAATGCCATCGGCACAGTTGCTACACACGCCTGTTTCTAGGTTACAATCTCCATTGGGGCAAAGAGTGGGGGCATCTCGACCACAATGGTACTTTCCCTCCACTGTAACATAATAAAAATGTATCAAGATATCAAATTATCATTTTTGTATCAATACTTAGTTACTCACAAAGTACAATGATGATAGATGTCATTGTTATTTTCAGTTAAGTCCTTTATCTCACCACAACTGGGATTATAAAATGATCACAAATAAATAATGTACATGTATATATATTATTTCAGATATATATCTATTTATTCATATTTTATATATAGCTGACCATGAAATAATGCAAATCTAGGACTTCGATTCGTATTTTTTGTCAAACGTGTTACCATTTCTATTCTAAATGTGAAATTCCTTGAAAAATATTGAACTTCAAATAATGTCGATTAACCTTATTTACGTCTTTAACATGCGAAAAAACAAACCTGACAAGGCCAGTAGAATCACCAGAGCAAATATCATCTTCATACTGATATTGTCTGGCGAAAAAGAAAAACATTATACAGTTATGATTATGACGTTACATACGAAACCTTTGGAATAAAGCCTTCAGTATAATGCGTCTTTTTAAAAGAAAAGAAATGGTTAATAAATTCTAATGATTTTGGAACCTGTACACTTTTAAAAATGTACAAGAGTATTCTTTATATTTCAATATCGACTCACTGATACATGAATATAGAAAAAAAACGAGAAAAAAGTTAATCTTGGAAAAAAAATCGGAAAAAAAATTGTAAACATGATTTTATTTTTTATTAATTATGTTTATTTGATTAATAAATTGTAATTATTTAGTGTATTTTGATTGATATATTCCATCAATATATCTATTGTGTGATGTGAACGCAATTACTTACTCAAATCATAAAAATTCTTTTTGAGCTATTAAATCTGAGTTTGATGGAGAGTTAAGGTTCCAAATGGTTAGGAAGAAAGACCTTTTTCATTTTCGACAAACATATCTAGAATGTAGATAAGAACGTTTTGGCGCAAAGTGGATGTTTTGTAAGTGACAATCTGTTTAATGAATATACATAGCGATACAGATTAATTCAGAATAAAGTCATCAATTCAAATTGCATGGTATCTTTAAATTGAAACATCTAGGTCGCACAAAGAAAGTCCTGGAATCTGTTTCAACTTGGAGCTTACAAAAAAATACTAGCAAATCTAAAGAATGAATGTCAAATACAGCGAAAGCAATCCAAATAGATCGCAATTTTGTTTGTGTAGGATTTGCCTATACAAGAACATAGCAAAGATTTTAAAGGATATCACTAAACTCAATCTGGATACATCATCAAAATGACTTTATCGTAAGTCAAAGTGATCTGATGGTAAATCAAGGTGACGTCATGGTAAATCAAGGCGACACTTTGACAAATCAAGCAGACACTGGTAAATCAAGGCGACACTATGGTAAATCAAGGTGACACTGGAAATCAAGGCGACACTATTGTAAATCAAAGCGACACTATTGTAAATCAAAGCGACACTATTGTAACTCACGGCGACACTAATGTAAATCAAAGTTACACTACGGTGAATCAATGCGACATGATTATAATCCAATAAAGTAATGGATATCATGGTAAATCACGGTGACCTATGTGAATCAACGGACATCATTGTAATTCAAGTACTTTGATGGTTGATCAAGGCGACATCAAGGTAAATCAAGGTGATAAAATGCTAAATGAAGGTGACTTGGTGGTAAATCAAGGTTAATCTATGATCGGAATCTGAAGTTACTAACCTTACACGTAGGAGAGTCCCCTTCTCATTTCAATAAAAGAGAAACCGGTTTTGCCACAAGTCATTGCAAAAATCATTCACACCATTGAGGATTTCAGCAGTGGTGAGATTAATTATTCAATAAGTACGACAGAAAGGTAATTGCACATAGTTAAAAGCTGACAATCACTTGGTGGCTAACACGCTGACTAGGCAATTTGTCTGATCATTAACTTGTTAGATAAAATATTATCTATGAAATATGAAAAATGGAAACAAGGATAAACCACATATATATCTTCAAAAGTGAAAAATATTTTTTCATGTTATTGGTATTTCCACCATAGGCATACTTTGATTTTTTCAAGATCAGGTTATCTTATCTCGAATTTATGTCTTTGAATTCTATTATAATGGCAAATGCATTATCAATAGTCTTACAGATATTTAAGAGAGAAATCAAATTATGTTTCAGCTATATCTAATACGTAAGGTTCTGAATTTCCGTAATATCATGATATACGGATTCTCATTTTCGAAAAAGTTCAATGGAGATCCTACGATTGTACTATCTAAAATAATTGAACATAGAGTGCAAAATATTATGATGATGGCGAAGACGTGTAAATAGCGTGAAATTTTGTTGAGAAGGAGAACGGAACACATTTGTTTTGTTAAATTTAGAAGTTGGTTCTAATAAGTGTTTATTAGTACTGTCTACTAGCATTAGCTAAATGTGTATTACTTTTATTTGTTCTAGTTATTTTAGTTAGTTATATCACTTCTGTACTGAGTATATGATTTGGAATTAAAGCATTAGACCTACCTTACTAAAACTAGAGCCAGTCCCTTTCAGTTTCCTGATCTCTGCTCTGGTCTTGATTGTTATGTTCGGGAATCAGAACTATCAGAACTAATATACCAGCTCTGAAGAAGACGTTACTAAAACAAAAGACAAACAACAAAGCATATTTTGTGGCTTTACGAATGGTTTCCCCCCCTACACCAAAAGGCGGGCTTCATTAGTAAAACGAATGCTAATTGGCAGAGAAAAAAATAGAAAAATGTCTATCCAATCATTAATGATGCTTATGGAAACAACAACGTTGTTAACCCCCAGAATTGATCACATGTTCTTGAATATGACACATTCGGGATTCATAAATGATAAGCAATATCCTAAAACAATGAAAGCATCCTCTGTGGTTTTGAATCCTCCAAGGATTGAGAAAAGATTCTGAAAACAAAACCGTTTATCGATACCTTGCATCGATGGGTATACCTATGTCATGTACATGTATGTATATAGATATGTGTACAAAATATTTTATATCAATTGCAGTGTTGCAGGGTTTTTATGTTTAATTTGTTCAAAATATGCAAAATACATGTCCTTCTGAGAGTAAATAATATATTTACTCTAAAAGACTAGGTTTAGAGTATGTTGTAAGGTATCAAGCGATAACTGAATACAGCCATTTCACATGCAAATGAGTCTAGTGAGCAAAAAGTTATCATTTTAGTATCTCAATTGGCCATTAGCGGCGATAATGATTTGAGATAGGGAACATGATCCCCGTACGTTCGTTTAAGGTACCTTTGGATTGATACATAAATCTGTCTTGCAACTAGTAGCATTAAGTAATCTTTTTAGTTCCCTAAGCATACTGCAGTACCGTAGATTATTGTACATTTTTAGTTGAAAGGGGAAGACACATATCTGCTCATAAAGCGTCAACAGTTTATTTTTCAATGAAAATGCTTTTATAAATCTAGAACGGTTGTATTAGTAACATGTATATAAAAGTATAAAAATGTCAAAATGGGCGGTGCATTTTTTGCAATATATTGCATACTAAAGGTTGGCCATTACAAAATCTTATTCATAATTTCATAAGTATCAACTGTGATTTTCTTAGACACATTTATTACCCATATGGTTATTCATAAGCGATGACATATTTTCAATATGAGCACATGTGCACATATCCTTTTTGCCTAGCAACGATTGTTTCAGCGCGAGTTACCGTATTATGTCGTCTGTGACGTTATCAAACCATTGTTCGTGACGTCACTGAAGCGGGCCGCCGCAAAGAAAGCAGGCCGCTTTCCGTGTGTTTTAAATGAAATAGAATCGGTAATAAAGAAATTATAACCCTCGGAATTGTGTCATATGAATTTTACGAAACTCGTACGAACTTGTGTATAACCCTCGCTCTCGCTCGGGTAATACAATAATTCGCACTCATTTCGTAAAAGTCATATGACACACTTCCTCGGGTAATAATCTCTATATATAAACTGTACAATATACCATGGTATAAATACTAGTGCCAATGAAACAAATCATTCAGAATATATAAAAGTTTGACAATTTTTGCAGATAGTGAGATTTACTGCGTCCAAGGGCCGTTCACTTGTCAAAGGAGTAGAAAGCCCTTCACAAATGCTTAAGGCGTTAAAGACTGTACTTGTATAAAGTTCATAAGGGATATTACTGTTGCTGCATCATCGTCAAGTCTTGTTTTACATCTGTAAATCATTTAATTCAATTACAAATTTTTGTCGTTATAACTGTTTTGAAATGACAGGATCAAATCATAAATGTGACATTGAATCATGAACATTTGTCAATTAATCAAGCATAAAGAAAACATATGATTTATATGGGACTCTGTTGGTCTCATGCGCTGATAGTAACTTATTTAAACTCAGGGTCACCAAACACATCTCGTATCAAGCCATTGCAGTGAGTAAATGATTTATCATAAGACTCATTTCGAGTATAAATGGTTTAATGAACAATTCCAAGAGATATCCCTAGAAGGATAGACGACCTTTAGAACAAACTACATGTGTCGCATTAGTGGGTTGTCTGTAATAGAGAGTTCCTTGTTACAAAACTCTTTGAAATCTTGGTGAAGAGAGGGTGCCAAACATCTTTAAAAAGGATGATAACTAACATTTTGGCAAAATAAAAGCCAAATAATATATTTTTCTCTCGATGGCTTTTCAAACCAACATTCTATGAATCTAGGATTGCATATATCAAATATTTGATTTATTTCATTTAGCTTGATAAATCAGAATTGATTGCTTTTTCTATTCCTTTGCTGATAATTCATAAGAGTATGAATATTTTTTTTTAATTTCTCCTTTACGATAAAAACAGCAAGATTTCTATACAGATAACCATGTTAACTGTGAATGGACAACACTGTTATTTAAACATGTATAGGCAGCTTAAACAAATTTAAGTAATAGATTCTGATTCGTGCAGCTTTTGTATTGACAAACCAGAATCTATCTTCGTGTGTATTTTGGTGTAATGAAACTGGATAATACGTGAGATTCGGTTTTATATTTTCCAAATTGAAGCAGTTTGAAGTACAAATCATTTTGTTTTGAACAATCCATTTATGCTAACACCACAAGAAGTTCCTCTTAATGCTTTCATTTATTAGCTTAAATACTAACGTTTAGTCATGCCTTCTTACTTACAACTCTATGACTTAAAATTCTAAAGGGCTCAGTGAGCTTAAGTCATTAAGTATATTAAACGCCTCTTCGTTCTCTTCTGTTCTAATGTGGTTCTCTTTACAAACAACTTGTAAAACTAAATTCAACATGTTAATTTATTTAGTTTGGTAAATATTCGAATATTCAATGCGAGTATTCGAATTTATGCAAGATATCTAGAAAGATTTTAGAACAAAAATACATATGGAAGAAACTATTGCAACATCAAATATTTTCTTCAGATTCTGCCCGTGTAAAAATATGTGTGGGTTTCTTCAGGTACATCTGAAGCTCACATATCCCGAAACAAACAGTTATTTCATAGAATATAGGATGTCAAATGTCCAAATAAATAAAATATGCTGAATCTTTAGTTTTTCATCAAGTATGTCATCCAAGCTAAGGTTGCAAAAAGTATATTTACAAAAAAGCAATGTATCTTAAAAAGTCTGATATCTTTTGAAGAAACCGATGTCATTACGGTGAAAATGACTCTATGTTCCATGTCAGTGCCTTCAAAAAGTTCTTTAGTCCATAGTTCAGCCACGACTTGGGACAATTTATATGTCTTAAGACGCAGTTAAACGTTCATTAGTAAAGGAGTATACTAAAACAAAAGATTCTCAGTTGCTTGCTGATATGTCCCTGGGGACCCATTTGAAATAAAAATAAACATCGGATCGTAGGCCCATGGAATTATTTATTACTTAAGTTGTTTGGTTGCAAGAGTAAGCATCATGCTATTGTTTGGACCGTAGAAAATATGAAAGCTGTCATAAATTGTCAAAAAGGTGCAAAAATGTTCTGTGCACTGTAAGCATTACGTTAAGAACTTTCTTTATGCAACATTTTTCTTGACGAAATTAAATTAAAAAATGAAATACACCAATCAAATACTTTGAACAAGCTCGTTGAAAAGTGATTGTCGGGGTCATTCGACATGTTTTTGATATGATAGGATGTTATCCTCTCAAGGAGCAGGAGGGATCGTCCATACCCATACCATAAAGTTACTAGAGTGGATGCAGGTAGAAACAAGTATAAAGCTAAGTATATTGATAGAATATTGAATTGAATTATTGAAGAAAGTAAGACAAGATTCATTTTGAAAATTATTTTCATCATCATACGTTAAAGGGAATATCTATGTCAATGAAGAATTTTATTTTGAAATGAATAATATTTTATTTCCTGTTATTAGGGCATTATTTTAAGGGTATATATTTTCTCTAGGTCCTTTGAGAACTTTGAACTTAAGAGTACGTCCTTTGATGAAGGGAAAATTCCAAATGTAAAGTAAACTGTGTATCTGGTTCGAGTGACAATTCAAAACAAGGATAAAATTGTGAGTAGCTCTTTGAATCTTGTGTGGGGTTATGTGTCCTGCTCATATTATCACTTAGATTATCATAATAATTATCATAATAATTGAAATAATTTCAGATTCCAGATGTTTAGCAGAAAATGTCACATACAAGGAGAAATATTTAATCATAAAACAAAATATATAAATATAAAATGTGTGTACAAAAGCATATGCTGATAAGTCTTGATCCCACTGTAATTTTCGATATGAACACTTGTTTTGTTGATGTCCTGAAAATATATCAAATTTAGTAGTTATCCACTTTCTTGTTAATTCAATAAATAAGACACAATAATTCTCAGATCGGTAATCAAATGAAATAGGTTAGTGGAAAATCTTGTGAACTCCTTTTACACTATTGATACACAGATGTTACGGCTAATGAAAGATAAGCCCTTTTGAGTATATCCATTGTCTCGACGCCCTTGGGACAGTATGGCGTATAATTCTTTCACTGTGTTAGGGTTTAAGGCCGGTCCCTGTTGATAGCGTCACTTTTCTTTGAAGTATTTACCTCATTCATAGTATTAGAATATCTCCCAAGTGTTATCAGACATTGAATATGTGATGAGTTGGGGAAAGTTACGAATCAGCTTTTTTTTAAAGTTTTAAAATAGTTTTGTTTTAAAAAGAATGAACATTAGCTAACACAACAATGTCTAAGACTTCAAATTTGGTATTATCATGACTTTGTGACGTAATGTCTTTAAAAAGATATCGAAAATATAAAATCACTTAAATGAAAACGGCACGTGAATTGATAATATATTTACATTCCAAACTTTCACACAGGATCGTTTATAATGCAATTATGGTATGATTTGTCAGTAATTCCATGTTCTTATTGGAACGGTTAAGCACAATCGTAAACTCAAAGGTCCCTTCTAGGTAAGGATAAGTATTTATTTACAAAAAGCTGTCTGTCGAACAAAATATTTGAAATGAAACGATGATATTAATGAAATGAAAAAAATCCGCTTTTTCTTCAGAGGTGAAACCATTGGAGGGCTGTCCGTCTGAATGTGAGGTGATGGGTTCCGTGTTTTGGATGTTCGGAGTTAAAGGAACACTAGCACAGTGTTTTTTATTAAAGGATCTCATGAAAACAATAAGTTAAATGTCACTAATTGCAAGTTAATATTTTATATTAACAGAAGCAGTTCTCAAACGAAAAAAAAATGTTCGGTTAAGCTACGCCTGTCCATTTACCTACTTTAAATAATGAAAAGCATCAGAACCAGAATGGCAACCGGCATTTTTTTGTCTTATACTTGATACATTCCTCTACGACAAAGGAAAATCGGTGGAGTAAAGGTATTAAACCCTCTGAAATTAATGCAATTGACATAAACATACATCAATTATATATCCATAATACATATTCTACGAATTGGAAATTTTGAATTAAAAATGCAACAGCCTACTGTGTTTACACTTGAAATTCAATTAAAATAACCAATGGGCAAAAGAAAGAATATGTCATGTTATTGGTCAGTCTATAAGCATTTTAAATAATATGTTATGAAATACAATAATAAAGTTTGTAGATTACTTTTGAAAACATGTTCTGCATGATCATCAGATTCCCACCTACACATGAAAATGCTCGTAAACAGTTTTTCCAGACCACTACTTTCTATTGACATGATTTAAGATATGATAACCAAAATGTTACATTTCTCAAGTATAAATCAAAATTCGTGCAACGAATGTTATTGATATTTCGAAAAAGAGTTTCTGAAATCTATGTAATAGTTTCTGACACCTGCAGCTTTTGTATTGACATACCAGAATCTATCTTCTTGTGTATTTGGGTGGAATTAAACTGGTCTATCTGGGCAATATTTGAGATTCGGTTTTATGTTTTCCAAATTTTTCCAAAGTTGTGAACCTTTATGCTTAAGTCAAAGTCAAATAAAGATCTCTTGAGCAAAACAACCTACTTGTAATATCGAAACTATACATCCTTATTAAACAATAATTCTAACAAAATCTTAATTTGGAAGTTGGAAAAAAAACAAGATTACGTTTAAATTGTATGTGTCATAACTTGTGGTCACATTATTAAGTGCTTAACTTTTGATATAAAAAACAACTACCCGAAAACCATCAACTTATCCCACAGAAACATGTTTAATTCAACTGTGGTACACACCCAATTCTGTATCGTGAAGGTCAGTTGCAAATTATTATAATACTTTCTTGATAAAAATTACTTTTCTTTAGATTTATCACAGTGGAAAAAAGAATGTTTTTACAGTTCCATCCTGTATTGAAAACGGGGATTACAAAAATGGATTTCTTAAAACATGTGAAAAGGTATTTAAATTTAACAAAGTTGTGTTGTGCTTGTAATTTTATCCCTATTCTTATATATCGTGAGTGAAGTTATGTTTTTTCCCTTTTGTTTGAATTCGTTCTTGCGGAGACATTCAACGTGGTACATGTATACGTGCTACCCCACGTCGAGATACAGAATGCGTGATGTGTTTTAGTTTCCCCTTCAGAGATGTAGATATTTAAATTATTTAAAATATGTTTGAAGTTTAAAATTGTCATATCTTTTTTTATATACATAAATGAAAACCGCTCCAATATATTTAAAGGCGCAGTGATAAGTGTTTTAAGTAACGAAATGTATCATACGAAAGCGAAAATAAATGTTCCCAATTGCGAAAAAAGTATTTTAATCAGGAAAAGGAGTTTCTGCATTATTTTATTAAAAGCTGTTCACATTAAAATGGCCACCATCAGTTTCAGATTGATATTAGCTACTATCTTCAACGACTGCGAATGGTCGGACTACGAATAATCGGCATAAGTAATGAGGTTTTGGTCCTACGAAAAAAAAGCATGTGGCATAAAAAATATTATTCGTGACAATTTTAAGAAATAGATTTTATAACTTGAATGGCGGTGTACATGTTGTTGCTACAAATATAAATGTTGTTATCCTTTTTCATGTGCTGTAAACAAATATGTAACAACAAACAAACACGTTTTCTTTGCTTTATTGATGACGTGTTTTGTTGTAAAGACTGCACATTATCAACAGATAACCATCGTCAAGACAAAGGCGAAATACTGCATGCATGGCCGGCGAACGATTTCAAACAAAGAGATTTGTTTTACTCATGATGATAGATTTTATAAGTATGGTAACTACTCTATAACACTGTTAATACAAGTGACACAAGTAATTTAAGGAAAGAATTTCATATTCTAAATATTTCAGATAAACATTTATTTTTCTCATTTTATAACTTACTTTGTCAGTAAATGAAATGGAAAAGTATATTCTAAAAGTCTCTTTTGCTCATTGGAATGTCTATCAAGATATGCGTGTAATTTTGTGAGAATTAATCCAAAAATGAATAAGCTTAAAAAAGATATTAAAGAACCCCTCAAATATATTTATATTGACATTCATACCGTCAGAATGTAAGGATACATTTAGTTCATTTACCACTTAAGACATGTAGGAAAGGTTCTTCCTTATTATTAGTGTATCTAAATAGGTTTTTAGATATTTAAGTCAACAAGTCTTTTTCCAAGTTGTCTTAGACTGTAACCTGCAAAACAAACTCATCGTTTGTTTCCCTGTTAATAGCAGTTTGTTGACATCAATATGACCGTCTCTATGAAAAGGCCCGGTGCAGTTTGGTTATCAAATATTAACATGTGTACTCTCTTACACGCAATTCGACCATGACAAAACAGTTCCAATTCGTTGAACTTATTGAACTTTTTCCATACACCTTAGAGACGTATTTTTAGCTCAACATGAAGTATGACCGGTTTCGTTACTACTGCAGATCAGAAATAAACTTTTTTGTCTAAGGTGTGTTTCCGATTATTTTTTCTATGCTTTCGTACAACCGAAATGAGCTTTGTGTTGCTATTTGTTTTTGTAGAGATTATAAAATAAATTCTCAATTCTCTAGAGATCGTGAATCAAATAAGTATTAAAGTTAAGATTGTTTCTTATTCTTTATTATATTATAATACTGTAACACATTTTCCGAAATATAACAATAAATGAACACTTGCTTATGCAATATGTATCATTATTACTCACCCGTATAGACACTGCAGTGTTATATTTATGCGGCATACCGCTGCACATATGACGTCATAATATTGTGCAGTTGTGACGTCACAATGCTGGCACCGCCGTCAGAATGGCGGCCAAGTAGCAGAAATGTTTCGTTCAGTACACTTTCGGCAATCATGCTTGATAACTGAGGTCACGTAATAAAAATGATAATAAACTTCCTTCAATTTAATACTATTTTTATTAAACTCGTTAATGTAATGGTATCAAACTCGCTTTCGCTCCTTTTATACTTATCATTAACTCCTTTAATAAAAATATTATTTAGTGTCCTCTATTTTTCAGAGCTTTAAACACCGTATTACTTATCCCAAATATACGTATCTCGTATCAAGCGTACACTGCATTTGTGTCAATGCCTTCATAATTGAGAAAGGGAAATGGATTCGTGTAGGTTAACCGAAATTGGTTCGTTTGTTTAACGACTCCGTTAATTGATTATAAATCATTGCCTTGCAGTTGGTAATGTTTGTTTTTCTTTTTGAAAGAACACTTTCTATCCTTAAGAAAACGTGTTATTGTGCCTTTAAGTGAGTTTTTTAATAGCAACAAAACCGACGATTACATGATAGGTGATAAATCGCCTTTCCCAAGCTTTATTCAATATATTGTACATATTTTTTTCACCTTTATCATGATAAATTTTGGCATTTTGTGTTTTTCGTTTCAGAGGACAAAGAGCGTTCTCGAAGGTTTTTAATTAACGAGTGAGAATTGCATAGACCAGAGGGTGCGAAATTCTGTGTACTGTTATATAAAAAAATTTTAAAATCAGATGTGCTTGTCTCTATTGCATCGCTTCTTCATAACCACCAACAACTACTAACCTAAGTGCTTAGCAACGCGAATAAAGAGAGACACAAATGGGTCAGTCATCCAATATAATTACACCAGATTGCTTTGATAGACCTTCGTAATCGTCATTTCTATTCTTTGTTTATGGGCGAAGACCAGCCTATAAGTCAGCACAGGGATCATCATGCTTTGGTTGAGTATACTGTGATATTGCCTGATGGATTGGTAAATAAACAAGAGTATTCCATTACAGCTTTAACATTGTGCTGTGAACTGAATTTGGGGAAACGTAATGCCCGACTAGGAAGCGACAAAACTAATCAAAACCCTCACTTAGGACATTGTGGCAGTGCTTTGACAACAGCGGACGTTTCAGATATGATAACATTATGACAAAGGTTATTGTTGGGCTGGTACGACAGGGAGCCGTTTTGATGATGGGACAAGCTACTTAAAAACCTAAACGGTCTGGATTATTATTGCAAGCCTGTCGTTGTCCTATTGATCTGTCAGCGATCTGTTCATCTCGTTAACAATATTGGTTGGGTGTAACCAAAGTTAGATTCAATCAGGCCATTATCAAAGTATTCAAAGTACTTCTATTTTAGCTGATTTATGTCAATTTGGCCTAATAACCTCAATGGTGGCCAACGTACACATAGAGGGCACTCCATAAACCTTTCTCAAAGATATTAAATGTTAAGATCGTGATTCTCTCATGCATGACGATATTGAGACACGTTATGTTGGCATAACCTTGTTGTGCTTCCATGCATGTACAATGTAAAAAAAGTCCTCAAATAAGAAAGAAATGTCTTGTTTACTTTAATTCAAAATTTAAAAAAAGCATTCGTGATCAAATTCAATGAGAGAATAATGTGAAAGGGAGTTTTATATTTATATACTGTATTTCATAGAAATAATCGAATATAATGGACAAGATAAGCTTGGGATATATCATCATTCATAGTTTCAGTACCAGTATAAAAAAAATAACTGACCAAAACATATCAGTTGCTTTTTTTCGTTTTAAGACATTTCATTGCTATACTTTGGCATTAGTAAACAAAATGAACATACTGTTTTTTGTCAATGACGACCTATGAAAGCTCAGCATTTTACGAAATAGTGGCAATATATATGTTCCTTAGTAACGCAATACTTCATTGGTATCCATGTTCTTCGTTTCAAACAAAAACATGCTGTGTTCAGTGATGACTTTTGAAAGTTAAGAATTTTACGACACAGTGGCAATAGTTAAATACAATGTACTATGTATGTGCAATAAGAAATCGTTATCTTGTACCTCAACATAATATCAGTATACATGATCGACATTTCAAACAATTGATATGCTCTTAGTATTAACTTCTCTGAAAGCTTTACGATCTTCGTTGCAACCATCTATAAACTGGTTAGAACCAATCTTGTTATACTTTAGAATTTAAGTCTAAAAATTAGATTTAATGCATCCTGTCCCATTATCATATTTGTCTCCGCTTAGATATTTTTTGAAGGCATAAACAAATACGCTGATGTAGCAGGATGGTTTAACAGAGAACGCGTTGTTTATAAGCAATGCTGATATTAAGCTCATGTAGTTGCTAACTGTAGCACCAGTGAACATTTTCGTTAATTCCAATGAAGGATCTGTCCCGTTATATATCAATGATAACTTACAACAAAAGGGTCGTCAGTTCGTTAACCATGACGATAGAGGTATTCATTGATTAGAAGTACTTCGTTATGCTTTGACGCCGGTAGAGACATGTTGACTTCTCATACGACGGTTGTCGTGTTTTCGATCAATAAATGACACAGGTAACATTATATGCGTCCAGGGGTTTAAGAGGACTTTGTATCAGGTGTAATCGATTGTGAATTATGACAACGTGCCCTTAAAGCGTACTTAATTTTATTGTTTGAAGTCTTTTATTGGTAACGTCATTACTTTTAATTTTTGAACGCAGGCTGTGATGAATGTTGAGCGACTTATATGTTATATATATATATATATGATCGTGATAGTACCATAATCCTACAAAATCTTTTTGGTCTTTGGGTCGAATGGAGGAATTCTAGGTTCGAATCCAATCAAATTGGTATCAATAGACGAGGGAAACTTACATGTAAGAGAAAATGAATGAGCCCCAATTTGTGACAACGCAAATTTATACAAAAATTAATCATTATAAAGACATATAATAGATGCTGTATTCTATACTTTATCTGGATAAGAGCGTACTGTTGAACAACCTGTAACAATCTTAGTCAAATCAAACCAAGACGAAATAGATATAGCTTTATTTATGGTAAAGAGTAAACACTAAAGTGATGTATGTATATTTTGAGTGTTGGTTTGACGAGACGGACTGTAAGAGGACAGAATTATGTTTTGTATTATAAAAAGGAGTAAAAATATCTTGATAAACCTTGATAAGAAATATCACGTGTAGCCGTGAAAGGATATATGATCCGCTAGTTAAAAAAGGCAGCTTTTATGTACCTGCATTACTGACGAAGAAAGATGTTTTCCCTGTAAAGGTGTTTTAACATGATAAATGCTATTACATTCGTACCATATTTGTACTATAGGCCTTTAGCCTTTAAGTATTGAACAAAGTTAACTAACGAAATCTTTTATATGTAAAATATAACACTAAGTGCAAATCGTAAGATCAATGGTATGTACCGTTTTGCAAACATATTCCCATGACCTTTTTGGCCCGTCACAAATAAAACTTTTATGACCAGATATTAATCTGTAGGATAAAAGTGGAAGTGTGATTAAAAAATAAATAAATATACAACCTCTAAAATGGTTGTTATATACAATATAAGATGGTGAGAAGATTTTTCATATTGTGAGGATGCTAAAATTTTGACATGATGTAAAACATTTAACGATCTCTGCTGCAATTGGACATTTGCCTTCAAAATCTTTCAAATGAATATATGTTTATGACAAATTCATTATCTTAAGTAGGATTAAACACCATATGACTCAACCTGATGATCCGTAGTCTTAGAGAGTATATATAAGATACCAAGCGAAACTACTGGCTTCCATTTAAGTGTGAACACCCTTCAATAATTTCAGGAATAATTTCAATTCGTTAAGCTTAGGAAACGTCCTACTGTCCCTTTTAACGGACATACAGGCCAAGGTTAACAAAGTTACTGTATAAAGTCAAAGCTTTTTTATCTGTATCCGTAATCTCAAATACCCATCATTCAAAATCTTACAGCTGCTGAACAAAAGTTTGTTACACTGTTCATAATTTCCTATATAAAATCATCATTTTTGGATTTCTTTAGATTATAACCAAAGCTTAACATAACAGTTTACAGACCATACTTTTGGATCAATATGTCCAGGGTTCATATCTACACTACATATACAAGTTACATATATGTGGTATGCCAGAGACATTTCTGGCATTACCATAAAGAGGAATGGGGTAAAAAGTAAAATTAATCAGATTTTTATATTTCTTCAGTAAAATATTAATCAAAAACCTTTCCGGAAAAAGATTGACAAAGTAGTTACTAAGGATTTACTTTATGAAATATATAACGTTATTTACAAAAAAACATTAATGGGAAATTCATGAAAATTTAGTTTTTGCATTTTTGACCACAGTCATGTACAAATCCATGACAAATTTGCTCTAGTGGGAATATGAATTTGATATTTAAGTATGTGGGAGGAATATGATGTTTCTTCATCTCCTCAAAAAATCATATCTATAGGCAGAATGATCATTGAATGAGTCTAACATAAGTGAACACCTATTTACATGATATTTGCTCTCTATTCATTAGTGAGCTTTCAGCCGAGTTAGCAAAATATGGCAAATACGGAATACAACTATTTCCTGATTTGTTAGAAATTTTACTGCTTATGTTTGCAGACGATGTTGTACTTGTATCAGATACAGTTCCTGGTTTACAAAACCAACTTAACATACTATATATGATTTTATTAAACACTCCGGTCTTATGGTGAATCTTGATAAAACAAATATTGTTGTGTTTCGAAGGGGTGGTCGGTTAGCTAAGCATGAGCAATGGTTTCTAAATGATCAGAGGATAACCGTAGTAAACAGTTATAAATACCTAGGTATATTATTTTCTTCAACTCATAAAATGGGATGCTGTATTACTGATTTAGCCGCTAGAGGCAAACGTGCACTAATGGAGGTTATTGTTAATTTAAGCAAAGTAGGAATAGTAAATTGTAATGTTTTCTTTAAGATCTTTGACACTCAAATACAACCAGTATTATTGTATGGTGCAGAGATAGGGGGTATGCACACATTTGATAAGCTAGAGAGAGTTCATTTAATAGCATGTAAACGATTTTTAAATGTGGCTCCTCAAACCCCAAACGCCATAGTATATGGTGAATGTGGGAGATATCCTCTTTATATAAATGCAATGTGTAAAACATTAAGGTACTGGCTAAGATTAATGGAAATGCATGAAAACCGAATCCCACTTAAGGTCTACAAAATGCAATTATATTATTTTAACTGCGTTTATACAACTTTTGCATCACATGTTCGAAATATTTTATCCTCTCACGGCTTTGGGTATGTATGGCTGTATCAATCTGTGGGAGATGTAACCTCTTTTATTCATGCTTTTAAAAATGTTGCTATAAATATGTTCTTCCAATCTTGGACCTGTACTCTATCAAATAGTTCCAGATATTGCATTTATCGTGAATACAAAAGTATTTTAGCTCCAGAAAAGTATCTAAATTGTATAACTGATCAGAGATTAAGAAAAATATTTGTCAAGTTTAGAAGTGGATTATTAAGGTTAAAGTACAATGAAGGGAGGTGGCTAGGAATAGAAAAAACCCAACGTTTATGTCCATTTTGTAATTTAGGAATAGAAGACGAATATCACTTCTTATTCATATGTCATTTGTATACTGATTTACGGGTTTATTTTTTACCAACTGTTTATCATAAAAATCCAAACATGTACAAATTTAGAGCCATAATGACAACGGAAAATGTTTTAGTGTTGCAAGGGTTAAGTAAATTTTTATGGCATGCATATAAATTGAGAGAGAGCAATACAGGTCTCAATTAATCTACGCCTTTTCGTATAAATATATAATACTTGTACAGCTTATAATTTACAGCACACCAATTGTGTAAACAAAAATAACGTAAATATAATGTATAAAATTATAATGTATGTACTGCATTGTATATGGGCCTGAGGCCTTCGTACTGTAATAAAGACTTGACTTGGCACTAAGTTTGCAAGTAATGACACAAACTTTTATTCAGCAGCTGTAAGCGATGATGAACGAAAATGCAATAAAATGCTTACCGACGCACAACGAAAGTCACTGCTACCTTGAAACGTGGTCCGAAATGATTGTGGTTTTTTTTGCTACTTATTAGTTTTTATTTTATAGTTTTTCAACTTCATCAATCAAACTTGCTGAGGTGAGGTTATTTGAATTGGGGTTTAACGCCGCTTTCAAGAATATTTTACTTACAATATATATCACAGCTGCTGTTATTACATGCAGAGAGTAAGCCCGCAACACCATTGGGATATGCATTCGATGAAATCTGTGAGCATCGGCTGGAAATAGCGAACCATTGGTGGTACTTAACTGAAATTCATTGTAGCATTGCACCCAAACCCTGTAGAACAGTTATATACTGCAGACAAAGTTGCAGAGGGAGACTCGAACCACAAACCTCTTGGTCCGAAGCCGAACGCTCTAACCTATGCTCTATCCCACTGGGTAAGCTTGGGTAACAAGGTATTAAAAGACTTTTTTTAATTGTTCATATAAGACCTTTGTTCCTTGGCTTTAGCTAGTCAGTATGATAACACTATTTCCATTCTCACACATTTCCATAAGGAACGGTAAACCTTAACTACCTTTCCTAAACCTAAACAATGTGTATTATCTTTGTGACCTACAATTACATTTACTGTTGTTTTTTTAGATACCTTCGAAAAGAGCTAGTTATTAAAGAAAACTTCAACACTCATCAGAAACAATACATAACTAAAAAATGATATCTCTTAGGCAAGTCCGTGTCTACCTATTTTGTTAATGAAACTTCTTAAAGGAAAACAACTGACGACCAAAAGAAAGAAAAGTCCCAAAACTATAAACGTATTCACTGAAAAACCTTAAAAATGAATTTGAGCAAAGCACAACATTGAACAAAATATGAATGCATCGTTTCTTTTGTTCGTCGGTTTATATATGCGTGGCACATAACCTGCCTATATAGTTTTTGAAAATTTTACGATAGTTATTAAACGGTTGATTTCGGAATATTTTCACAATACATCAAATGATTATAAGCATTTTGGTGTCGAAACACTCTGCCTCTAGCTGCCATGTTCGGACACGAAACATCTTCACTATAATAAAGTACGTTTAAAGAATAGTAAGCGCTCGAGCAAAGATTTAATAATGATCTCGACATTAATAATATTCTTAGATTCCTTTCAAACATAATTCATAACTGGTCTACCTGTTTATTTGAGAACTTGTTATTGACAAACCCTTTAACTCTTGCGTATCTGTTTACTAATTGAAGTTATTGAAGTACATCAAATCTCATATTATTTCTTAGCTTCAATATTAGACATATTTGAACAAGCATGTCTTGCTTTGTAGCTTCCAACATGATGATTTGTTTATGGAATATTGACAGACTATCATATGCATCTTATGTGGAGGTTGTGTGAACTTGACTTATATAATAATTTACAGCCCCTTTCACACTGTTCAGAAAGTAAACATTATTAAGGTTATCCTTATCGCACACGCTTTAGCAATTCACTAAGGTAACTTTCACCAAGGTTACCTTAGTGACGTACGATCACCTTTTATGCTTTGTGAAAGGAAACCCTGACTGTCCAAACAGAGAATTGTCGCTTACTTTAAAAGATGTATTGAATAGAGAATGTAAATCTCATTAAAATCCTGTTAGGCATTGTTCTTTTAACGTTGCTCGTGTCCTAATATCCTTCTAACCTCTGTCAAAAGTGGATTACCTTCTTCTTTGGATCCTGGCTGATTGCAATAAGAGCTGGTTCTTAAGTCAGCGATATTTGAACATTTGTTAATTGTTGAACAACAACGCTGTGCTCACATTGTTTTCTTTCATGAAGTCAGCCTGAGATTTTGATCTAATAGAACTAGGATTATAGCTGTGTATATAGCACCGTTGAGCTTTTTAAATCACGAAATATGACTCCTTGTTAAAGAGGTTTCGTTGAAAGAATTGACTTGATGCGGAAGCCCTATTGGGAGAGAATGATGGGATTGAGGCAGTGCATTTGTTAACGTGTAATAAAGAAGATATGAATCACTAAGCAATCTGAAGTTTGTATATTGTAGCAAGAACAGAATGACACGATACCCAGAAGTTTCGTTGAAATTTATGGGATGATCGGATCAATCCTTATAAGAACTACTCTCGCGGTTTGATGCAAGTTTTTGCCTTAACGCTTTGGACGATGATAGAAATAGTTAAATTAAACGTTATGTATATCCAATTCAAATTAAGATTAAAATATGAATATCACGATTATCAACTATTTGCTCGACAAAATGTTACCTCAACAAATAATAATGTAAATAAAGATTTAAAAGGTCCTAAACAAGTTTTGGACAATGATAGAAATAGTTAAATTAAACGTCACGTATATCCAATTCAAATTTGGATTAAGATATGAATATCACGATCATCGACTAATTGCTCGACAAAATGTTACCTCAACAAATAATAATGTAAATAAAGATTTAAAAGGTCCTAAAAAGAGTTTATTCTAAACATAGTGTATTCATAAGATTATACGCGATGGACGTTCTTTTAAGAGTTCATATCATTCAATTCATTTTTTATTTCGGTTTTGTAGGCCATTGGCCCATGTACAATTGGAATATAATTCCAAATAAGAGTAACACATAAAAGCATAAAACAGTAGTTAAGTTATTACAGAAGACATAGCACGCTTTCTAAGAGCAAGAGCTTCCTTAATATATTTTGCACATTTAAACAATGAGTTACTACATTTGCTGCTAATTAATTTAAGATAATATTTTATTGTGTTACCCTGTCTGCAATATGTAAAATAATTTTCTCTAATTGATGAATATGCGTCACATTCAAACAAAAAGTGAATTTCATTTTAAATGAGGCCAGAGTCACACATTGTACATATTCTATTCACATTAACACCCCGAATATTACATCTCAGGGGAAGTGCATGTAATCTTAATAAACAAATAGTTCTTCGGATAGCTATATTATTAATAGCAGATACATAATATTCAATATCTAACAACGATTTAACTTCTTTGTAATATCTAAGATGACTCATGTATTTTACCAAAATATGTTGTTTATTACAGTCGATTCGATTCTTGAAATTAGAAATAAAACATGTGATATCACCAACATCCTGACTGTACCATACAAATCAGAAACCAAAGGAACATATCATTGACTAAAAATGAGTGCCTTGCAATTGATAGAGTAATGTTTGTTACATTGTCGTCAACCAGGAGGTATTTGAAAATTGTTTTAAGGGTCGATGCATTAATTTATCAAAGAAAAGGCACGCACTTGCTGCAAATTGGTAAAGAGAGCTCTTACTAGACTACCGTCAGGTTCATAAAGCATAAACCGTTATATTGCTCGTAACAGAAACTTCATTAGGACTTGGTATTTGAAGCATTTATGTAGACATTAAGTCTTATGAAGACAAGAAACAACCTGTGTCCTTCACATATGGTTTTGATTGTTTTCATATCATATATCAGTGAATCAGCGATCCGTTTCCCACAACATAACCATTTCATATCTGCTAATAGCAGATCTGTGAACCATGAAATGACATGGCCGTCTAGTACATGATACTCTTGGCTTCTATTACGGATTGGAATAATGGAAGATATGTCCCGGTTATTCTGTCCGATGCTTTAAAGCACAAACGGGTTAATTTACAGTGTATCTCATATCAATGCCCTGTCTGTCTAAGCATTCGTTAAAACATATTTTGACTTTTTCTGTATTGTGTTTATGTGGAGTGTGAACATGATTTTCAGTTGTGTAATCAAAATCCAATTAAGCCAAATAACGACATATTGATCTTAAGTTCCCTCACAAAGCACTAAGGTGGATGTTGTTCACAAAGGAAGCTTATGGCAATGTCAAGGAGTGAAAGACGAGGTTAAAGTTAGGTCAAGGTTGCCTTGTGCTTGTTTTAACAATGACCTTTACGAAGCCCTTTGCTCATAATTGTCACTTGTGGGATCATAGTTAAGTAGAAGATTTCGTATATACACAACGTCTTTCTTAACATGTACAGAAATGCGATTTTCGATATTGATATTGATCATTATCACGTTTTCAAGCATATTTATAAAGAAAAGATAAGCAGCAGTCAATTCTCAACTCTGTGAATAACGAAGGTGGATATCCATATTCTTGTACATTATATCTCAACACCTTCTAGAATTTTCTTTGAGTGGCATTTTAGAAGTTTGTATGATGAAGAAAATAGGAAATTTATGGATTAACTTCTTCGCAATAAAGAAGTTGTTAATCCAAAAGTTTCCTATTTTCTTCACCTTCTACAATGCTACCCAGACAAGTCATGTGAGTTCAGCTTCAGGTATAAAAGTAGGGTTTCCTATCAGGTTAGTTAGAGGGCTATAGGTAAATGACCGGCGATATCAAGAAGTATTGATATTGTCGTAGTGTAATTGAGCTCTACGGGAATGTAATTAACAGACAGGAAGCGATTGACAGGCTGCTGAATAAAGAATGTTAGGGTCACTGTGATGTTCATAGTACGTTCAGGTCTATCGGTGTTCAAATCCCGGTCATTTCACAGAAATAGAACAGTGTCAACATCATGTTGCGTGGCCCATAGCCAAGGCAAAGCTTAGATAAACACAGAACATAATTAAGCATCAGCTATTTCTTTAACAGATATATGGTGCTTTGGGAATATAATGTTAATTACATGAAATAACCACTCAAGATATTACACTCGATTTAATAACCAAAATCAAAATCCACAATATGCTAAATTATTGAAAATATGAGGAAAAACATAATTGAAGTGAAATTTTAACAAACTTTTGTTCTTAGGAGGAGCCTATAATATTATCTTGGAAATTAATTAATTGTATACAACATTTTTTACAAACTTGATATCCATACACAATAACTTTTCTAGCCTTGACAAACATTAAACTTTCAGTCATAGATTTTACAAAATTGAGAAGGGGCCTACATATATTCTTAAAATTTGGGAATGTTTTGAGATTCTTTGTGTTCAATTTGTTAAATCTAATTGCTCGTCACGCTTTAGGTAAGTAATTACCGTAAATACTGCATTGATTTGTTCATTTTAGTGACTTACACATATTCTTAATTTTGTGGTTTGATGGTTCATGTGGCTTTAATGGGTGCTAAAAGGTCAGTAACAAACATTTCATCGGTTAAATTGAAATAATAACCATATTACAGCAAAAGACATATATTTTTAATTATAAGTTAAAATGGATTCTTACATCCAAGGTAACGAGAAGGAGGGTATCCAGCGAAAATTTAGTGTAGTGATGTTTTCGTTTTTACAATGCTATATGTAGATAATTGTTTCGATGTATCTTCTTTTTTATCAGAACAACTTCTTTGTTTATATACATGGAAGTCCAGAAAACGTCCCAAGGGTGTTGAAGTGATGAGCATCTGAATATTCGGTCTTGGGAAACCGAGAACGATTTCAATGTATATCTATTGACGAAATGACAGCTTTTATGGTTAGAATTCTTCCTTAATTGGAGGTTTCGTATAATGAGAGTCAGTACAGAGTAACAACTTCAAAGTTTTGTCGCCATTTCAATTTTTAAACGCAATTACTGCTACAGTTGGCTATCGTACTATGTTTAATCAACGCAGTCCTTTAAATGTACTGCTATCACAAATCATGTCTTTCGGAGATTGTTAGTGCCAAGAAACGATTTTCTTTGAAATTGCGACATAAAACTATAGTTCATTATAATGTTTATAAAGTTTAACTTAATAATAATGTATAGCCCCTTAAGTAAACTCACATCGATGCAATATGAACTCCGTGTTAATCATTATTATTGATTAAGAATGACAGAAAATCGATAACATAATTAAAAAAACGGTTATGATTGACAGGTCAACTAATGAAGTAAATTGTCGTCACTGGCATTTTCGAAATAGTTTGATTAGGTGGTAGAGTGGTCGGCTTTGCTAACAAAGTTCCAGTGCTCTCTACCCATACTTTTATAAAGAGATAGTTAGATTTTAAAGAACGTAGAGAGAGAGACAACGAGATAGTGAGAACGAGACACAGACAGACAGAGATAGAGACAACGAGAGAGAGAGAGAGAGAGAGAGAGAGAGAGAGAGAGAGAGACAGACAGACAGACAGACAGACAGACAGAGAGAGACAGAGAGAGAGAGACATAGACAGAGACAGGGACAGGGACAGAGACAGAGACAGAGACAGACAGACAGACAGACAGACAGACAGTCGTACACATGAAGGGCTTGCACAAAAGACAGATGACTTGCCTAAAAGAGGAAGGTCCCGGGCGACCAAAACCATAGAGGACCACTTAATTCGGTAATCTATCATCAGCAACGGTGATAACAACGGCTCGCAGATGTCATTTGCCCCCTTATCGAGCATTTGCTTGACCCTTTTGATTGGAAGATCAGGAACCGACCCATGGCTTGTCTGTTTACAGTGTCTGGCCTATGCATGCCATGAAATCCTCCAAGCGTCGAAGTACCCAATGCTCAAAGATGACACATTATGTACGCCACATGACACCACATTCATTCATCATATCACTCATAAATTTCATTGAGGATATTCATCTATTTGTACAGTTTCATTGTTCGGTGTCATTTTGGACACCCGGTGCAATTTTCTCGATATCATTTCTTAAAATTTGAAGATGTGTTTACAGTCTAATTTGGACGACGTTACAACATTTTATGTTTTAAGCTAATTTACCAGAGCTTATTGTTTAGCTATGAGAGTCGTATTACGACGTACCCTCGGCTTTAGTATTACTTAAAGACCCGGGAACGGGCACACAGAATATTTTCCACTTGTATACTTTATGAAGAGAAACATTAAACATCAAAGTTACCTATAACTTCACTTATAGGACAAATCAAAACGTTGAGAATAAGGGCATATAGTAAATAAACATTGTCATAATTTTGTTACCTATAACTTCACTTATAGGACAAATCAAAACGTTGAGAATAAGGGCATATAGTAAATAAACATTGTCATAATTTTGTTACCTATAACTTCACTTATAGGACAAATCAAAACGTTGAGAATAAGGGCATATAGTAAATAAACATTGTCATAATTTTGGGGTAAAGCCCATCATTCGACTGTAACCACAAAATGTACTTGTCATCGTACAAGGTATGATATTATATAACCTCCTTCTTTTAACGCCGATCATTTAATGTGATCAATAAATAACGATTATCTTAAGTGTATTGATGCTTTGGAACACAATGGTAAAAGTGTTTAGTGGTAGAGCTCTCGTTGACCATAATCAATGTTGTTCGATTTGTCCATTGTCAAGTGGAAACGGCAAAGAGCAATGTTAAGCTCAATTTAAGAAGATACATTGCCGATGGTACAAGGTGTTTATATTTCATGGATAATATTTTTTCAAATTAGTATTATATGTTCAACTATTTTCAAGCAATACACATTTAAGATTATATTTGTCAAACGTTAAAAGTATCTCAACATTTCAAAAATGTTCATATTTTAGAAGTAATTTATTGATCGTGGTAAAGGCAGGGAGAACGCGTTGACTAAGCATTTCCTTTTTCAAAAAATGACAGCCTTTATATGAGCGCGCTGCATTGTGCAATAGTTCTTGCAGGGAAAATTTATTTACGCAGTGTGTTTGGGTCATATTTAACAATGTTAGCCTTTGCAAAATTTCAGTCTGACATTTCAGATAGAAACTTGTCTACTATTGTGTTGGGACTTTTCATTCTTCTGTACAATTCAATACAACTCGTCAATATGTGGAGGGGGATGGGACAGTCATATCGCTCCATCTAAAAATGGCTGTCATAACAACATTTTCATTTCAAAGATGACAAACACGACCCCAAGAGTAACCTTTAAATACTCAACGCCCATACCAAATTCAAAATCTCTGCGTGGTGCTATATGCATTAGCCACTGGGAGACTGATGTCCTCATTTTGTCTGCCAAGATTCTTATCATGAATGCACTTGTGTAAAAACATGTAATGGCAACGCCCGCATTTAGAATGGATGTATGCGTATTTATGTCACTTTTATTTAAATAGAAATCGTGATAAATCTGAAAACCACTGGCTTTACTTTAGGTTGTACCTCTAAGAAATGTTTTTTTTAGCGCAAATGACTACAAAATGAATTCTTGAATTCTATACGCTTGTACATCATTCTGTGACAGTCAAAATCTCTGTGGCTTAAACATTGTGTATTCAATGAGGAAAGGATAATAAATAGGTTTTATAACTCACTGCATGGGCCATTAACATTCTGCTTTCGAAGATTCCTGATGATTTATGGCAGATGATAAGTTCTAAAATGCCTGCTCTTCTTTCGAACCATACAATTTTAAAAAAACATTTAGGTATAAATTCAAAACATCAAAAGAATGTGGTGGCTGGTTACGTTTCTCGATCCTAATGCGAAATAAAGATGCGAAGTAACAACGTTGCCATGACATACATGATGAACAAGCTTGTTACATTTCTTGCAAACTTAATACAATTTTATTGTAATTAGGTGTTCATATAAATTCGACTAATTCAATAATCTTATTGTCAACCCCTTTGATATTTTTAGAAGACTAAAAAACAACATGCACGTTACATAATTAAATATCATATTCATATTCCTTCCTGCTAAAACCCATTTATAAAAATGTTCCACTAAAATTGTCATTTCACATTTTGTTATAAATAATTATATCTTAATGTAAATCATTATCAACAAATTTGTCGATTTTCGCTGAAAATATGTTTTATTGATATTTCATCACGGAAATATGAAAATCTGAAATTCGTAAGTTTTACCCCATGCCTGTTTTTGGTAATACTCCATGCCGGATATATGTACCTGGTACAATAAGTTGTAAATGTATCAACCAGTAGCATATTGATCACAAGGTTTGTTCTGTAATTGTTCTGTTAGACCGTGGTGACAATTCAAAATATTCCCTTTTTGTTCAGTAGCGGCATGATACGCAAAAGATTATCTATTTATTCTATCTATCTATTTTATCTATTATTAACATCATTTCAACATAATCGCTTTAGATTTGAGCTTTGTGTGAATTTAGTCAACGCTTAACAAGTGACAGAATCAATTTGGTATCGATGATGTTTTACATTTTAACATAACATAGCATGCACTTTGTTATATATAATGTTGATAATACCGATACTGGTTTAATACCTTATAGTTCAACCAGAAGTCGTAAAGAATTGATCATGGTTTAAGCTATGGCTGGCGGCCATTATTGTGTGAACATGTTTTTAACATGTGTGATAGGGAAATGGATCAAGACAGATTAATCTTACATGTGAGGGACGTTAACAACGGTCACTTTTGAAAAATAAAAGATTTCGTGCAATTTGTAAAAATAAATTGTGTATCAGTTTTGATAACCATCGAGAATTCAATTCATTTCTCAAACAAAAATTATTAATTTTTTTCAAAAAGTTTTTTCTTAATCTATTCAATATATATTGTAGTTTATTATTCATATATGAATAACGCATTACTATGTTTTCTTTGCTTTAAGGAGTACTTGCTAAATGATGAGATAAGGTTTCATTTTAGATTCACAAAGCTCCATGATGTATATGATTCCAGATTATTTCAGATCATACTTCTAATAAGAAATATATATGTATATATTGCAAAACTTCGAGTTGAATTCATTTCAAATACACTTTTTTGTCTTTAACAATGTTCAAAACGTTTTGAGTGTCTTATGCGAATTAAACATATTGAGAAGCATACTTCAAAATATTTGTCTATCAATAAATAATGTTTTTAACAATGTTTGTTATATATCCTATTTCTCGAAGAGCCCATGTAAATGTTGATGGCTCTATGATTCCATCACCTAGAACTACATATAAGCTCCAATTCTTTGCCAGTCTAAACCTTTTTGTTTATTTTACTGGATATTTTACTTAATATTTACTGGGAATAAATATCAAAAGATCAAATCATTTCTCAGACTGTTATCATTATATTAATGATTGAGAAATATTGACAAACGACACGGGATATTAAACATTTATGTTAAAGTTATAGGTGATATAGCGTAATGCCACAATGCATTACACGAAATTTCATGAAATCTTTTGATGTAAAATGGACGTTATTAACCTTTTAACATTTTATGTAAGTAATATTTTGCTTACGTGCATTCTATCGTACGTTCTCGAGGGAACATGTGAATTCACGCAAACATATAAGAAGAGTCAGTCACGTTTGAGTGGTCACAGTCTTATGGTCACAGTCAAACCCCCTTGGGAAGGGCGTTGGTAGTATACTGCATCGCAGCGTTGAGTTTGTATGGAAACCACTGAAGTGGACCAGATGTTTTGTAATAAGGCGTTGAACCATCCGTCATTAATTAACAAATATATTCTTGTTTTACAATGCCAAAATGTTTGTTAACGGAATCCATGAAAATGTTTGTTTTGTTGACCTAGTAACCGCGTTAAGCATTGTTCAATATGAATAAAATGTTGATGAAAGAATAATGATTTATTCCAAAATAAGCAAGATCGGCAACGCCTAATGAATGTTTTGTTGAATATCACTGAATGGCATTGAGTACATTTGATATTGGATATACATGTACTGTTATGGGGGGATTTTATGAAAAATAAACATACTTTGTTTGTTATTTTTTTCTCAATTGTGACAATATTAGTTTTGTGATTGTGCAAACTCATTTATGAATAAGATGAATAGAGAATTATTAGAAGAGTCCAAACATGAAGTAAAACGATATGAAATTACCTGTTTACATTCCTATTTCCTGTGCAAACATGCATATTCCTCATTAAAAGAGCGTAAAAGGTACCATAAATATTGTTATGCATGCCAAAAGTTTGTTCACATACCTGAATATACTAGTGCAAATATCATGTAATCTGAGATGCCTGTATCGTAGCTTTGCGAAAAGGAAACGTATAATATTGAATTTTCAATATAAATATGCAGATCCATTCTTCTTTAAGGCAAATGTTTATCGTACCCCACAATTACCCATAACAGTTTTGGCAGGTCATTGAAGTGACCAGGGGTCAAAATTTCGAAAACACTCATTTTTTTATCCATAAAATCCTTTATAAGTTATCAACTTCTTTAAGAATTAGTCACGTTTCTTCCTGAGCACAAAGTCAACGTGATTATGTTGGTCTTAATCTCAGAGAGTCGACATGGAACATTTCATTTGACATTTAACGAAATCGAAATTTCGAAAATGTGACCCCTTCTGTCTATATCAATATGCCAAAATTCGAATTTTTGTACGAGAGACCAGACGATCCCAAAATGAGTTCAAGAATGGCTATTTCACACATGGACAGTGGGTGATCCATTGTCAGTTTTGCTGAAGTTATTCTATTGATGTTGAAACGAAACCAAAATTACATGATATTTGCACTACGATTCAGTGGTAAGTGAACAAACTTTCGGTATGCAGCTCTACATGTGCATGTACGTCATTAAAGCAAATCAAATATTGCCAATTTCATGGCAAGCCTTTTCAATCATTTAATAAGTCCTTAAACAAAGTTTTTTTAATCTACGCCTATTTACTTCCCTAACACTTATCAGAAAGAGTGTAAATTATAGAAACTGAATGTTGTGATTTAGACTTTCTGTGTTTTACATTTAGCTTAAACGCTCTGTACTACTTCTGTTAAGAGAATGGAACTAGGATATTTTAATAGGTCTTTATACTATTGATATATGCCTTGTTTAACTGAATGATAACTCTTGCAGTCAAACTAAAATGCCAATATGGGTTTGATACAAAAACTGTTTATATATGGAATTATAAGCCGAATAAGTGTGTCACAAGACTTTCCAAAAGGACTGTGAGTTTTTTATATACCCTAGCATGAGTAAAACTCTAATTTGTATAAGTTTGGTGAAAGGGGAATAATAATAACAACTAGGATTGCCTTGTGGGCAATTCTGACGGTCTTCAGACGCACATGTAGTCTTTATATGCAATCTTCCTTGTACTCTGTTCTGTATGAATCAATCGCAAAGTCTCAGAGAGCACCATATCAACAAGTTACTTAACATTTATACAATTTAGAAATGAGACTATTTAAAAAATATTTAACGCACACATCCCATGAAATTCTACGAAACACATGAATTGTGTCGGTATCAAACTTACTTGAGGCGCGTTGATCAAATCGACCGTCGCATTAATACAAAAAAATTCAGCGAAGCGAAGCTATGATACATTCGATAACGTTCAATTCTAGCGCAGACTCATATTTATTTGCCTCTTAATCTTCTAATATTCAAATTGTATACACAATGTTTTGTGTGTATCATTGGCCTGGTTTTGTATGCTATTTTATGTTTTTAAACTGTCACTGTACCCGATTTTATACACATGTGACACAATGTCAGTATATTTTATCCCTCTGCCTCTGTCTCTTATTGCACCGGCGTTATCGTATATTCATTAATATGCAATTAGATAAGAAGCTCATATATGCTGTTCCCACGCCGCCCATTTCTGATTGCAAAAGCTCCCAATTGATTGTTGTTTACCTCCCAGAAACAAGAGCTGTTTGCGTATTTCAAGACTGCGTTACATGATATAAGTTGGACATCATGTTAAAGGGACTTAAACACGTGTTGTTCTTTTGTATTTTCTTTTTTTTTTAAATTTTACCAATAAACATTTGGTTATGCCATTTATCATTTACAATTCACAATCAGATTATCGTTCGCTAGTTCCAGCAGATGCTCGCAGGTTCTATTACGATGTGTAGCCACAAAAGTTTTGCGGGATTTCTCCCTGCAATAATAATAGCAGCCGTGATAAAAGGGAAATAGTCTGAAAGCGGCTTTTAACCACAAACTATTTCACTAATTCGTAATCGTAGAAAACCTAGTGACGCGTAACGTGAAAACTGCAAGCAACCATTATAATTAAGAAATAAGATATTAAGAAGGCGTGTTATAATGTCTGCAAGGTTTTACCTACAGTCCCTGTTTAAGCAAGTATCATTGACTATCCATTTTAATTTGTTTTTTCCCCTTTCACCTGCCTAGAGATTAATTTTTAAACTATATTTACAGTGATGGCCTTCAAACATTCAATATTACATTTATTGCCTAGTGTGCAGACTTTTCAAATAAAGCAGACGCCTTCCATAGATAGTGAAATTTGATTGTTTATATCAAGCTAATAGATAAAAACCAATTCATGTCTGTTCGTGACGTGTACGTTTCCTTTTGCTTGTTCAGTTACATGCAAAAGATCACACGACGCTATATGAATGAAGATGAAAACACATTTTTATGAACAGATGAAGCATAAATGCCTACTTGGGTGAACCATTTTTTTACTTTTACGTGTTGAAAATGGTGACAGTGGAAAGATAGTAGCCTCTTTTTTAACTTAGCGCAAAGAAAATAGCCTCTTGTTTAACCAAGCGCCGAGAAAGTAGTCTCTGTTTTCACTAAACGCCGCGAAAATAGCCTCTTGTTTAACTAAGCGCCGAGAAAGTAGCCTCTTGTTTAACTAAGCGCCGAGAAAGTAGCCTCTTTTTTTCACTAAACGCCGAAAAAGAAGCCTCTTTTTTCACTAAACGCCGAGAAAAAAGCCTCTTTATTAACTCAGCGCCAAAACTATGGCTACTTACCAATACTATGGAGGTGAAGTAAAGACTGGCTCAACATCTAACATTGCTTTGAAACCCACCCCAAAATTTTTAAAAAGAGTTTCTTACAATGTTTAACTGATATAGCCGTTTACCTATAGAAAATAATTGCTTTCACAAAATTATAATTTTCTCTTTCTACCATGGGCTGCTTATGGAGAAGATATTCAACTTAAAAACCATGAAATTGAAGAGTCTACATGTATGAAATAACTAAACGGGGCGTGTGTTTATGTGTTTTTTCTTCTTTTTGAGATGAACATCTTTTAATGTGTCTCGTAGGCCAATTGGCCGGATGTTAACATGATATCGTTTTACTTTGTCAATATGTAAGCGAATATTAGCATGTTACATTTAAATAAAATATTTCTTCGTCTTCTTCTTTTTTTTCTTCGTCTTCATAAAGTCGATCCAATTACAAGGAGTTGTATATAACACTTCTCAATCAACCACGTTTAATAGTAAGGCGGGAAACATGTTTTGATGTGTCTATCTTTGCTTCATAAATCATTTATTAACTTGTCCTACTCTATTAATTCTATTGTATCATGTTTTATTACTGTGTGTACTTTTGGATATGTTTGCTATTGGTTACAAATGAACTGTTACCTCTTCATATCGTGATCTTACTTAACATACATTCGTTAAACATTTACGGTTTCTGTGAACTATCTATCTTGGTGCAACAATGCCATGGGAACGAAATGATTTGACCAATGGTCATCTCCAGCAAATTTGAATTATCCAAATTTTCAATTAGAAAATTATATTTGTTTTGTTTTGTTTTGATTTTTGTTTTTATGTCTGTATAAGTTGAATTATATTCGTTTATAAACATGTTTTTCTGATATCGATATATATTCGTGTTTTGTCTTACGTGTCATGTTACGTTTAATCTACGGACAAGGTGTACATCGGACAAAAGTTATATCAGACAAGATATATAGCGGACAAGGTGTATAACATACAAACATTATTGCAGACAATATATATGGCGGACAAGATGCATATTGGACAAAATGTGTAGCGGGCATAATTTGTAGCGGACAAGATGTATAGTCAACAAGATGTATAGCAGAAAAGATGTATATCGGACAAGGTATATGGCGGACCAGATGTATAGCAACAAGATGTACAGCCGACAAAATGTATAGCGGAAAAGATGTAAAGTTTTCATGAATAAAATTTTACGAACGCTTCATCGGGTCAATATGTAGATCAACACTCAGTTATCAAAAACCTTCCACCCAATAGCCAAATAATGAATATACCAATAAAATATATTTTGAAAAATAAAACCTTCAGCTGCAGTAGAATTTTTCAACGCTTTTAGAAGGGAAAGCGTCTTTAATCAAAATTTACTCAAAAGAGTAAAATGGCTTTTTGTGTCATGGTGACTTTGTATATCATGAAATAAACAAATAATGTTTTTAAGACATGTGGTTCCCGTTTTCAAAAACATGCAGGAACCACTTGATTTTGACCCTTGAGTAGTAACACTGAAAAAGTATCGTGTCTGAACAGTATGTAATATGTCAAATATACCGCCGCATGGTATGGAGGAAATATGCACCGTAAAATGTTACTTTAAGACCCTCTTTATCATTAGCATTGCACTGAATGAATGTAACAATTAATTTATCAACCACACGGAGAGTGTTAAAGGGAAGCAACTCTTGCTGGTATACTCATTACCTATCTGTCCCATCACCGCACGATCGATATAACACAACTCTACGCACAGCTGCATATCAAAAGTTTGTTCACTTACTTCTAGATCTATACCTTAGTGAGAATGTCATGTAATTTGGGTTTAGTTTTAACGTCAATAAAATAACTTCAGGGGAACTGACAAAAGACCTCCCATTGTCAATGTGTAAAATAGCCATTCGTGAACTCATTGTGGGGTTGTTTATTCTCTCGTGCAAAAAATTTTAATTTTGGCATGATGAAAAGGACAGAAGGTGTCACATTTTCGAAATTCTGATTTCCTTAAATTTCGATTTAATTATTCCATTTTGACTTTCTGAGACAAAAATCAGCAGAGTGACAGTGACTTGATTCAGATGTACAAACATGACTTGTGGTTAAAGCTGGATTTTGTAGAGAAATATAAAAATCACTGTTTTCGAAATTTTGACCCCTGGTCACTTCAGTGACCTGCCAAAATTAATACAGTGAATTGTTTGGTATGGCATAAACTTGCATTAAGGTGCAATGAATCTTCACTTCTGTATCAAAATTTCAAAATTATCCGTTTAGATTTCTAAATACTACGATGCCTTAAAGACATGCTAAATTACATGATATTTGTACTAGGATATGCAGGTATGTGAACAAACTTTTGGTATGCAGCTGTACATTTGACAATCATCCCGTAGTGTTAGTCCTCCACCCGATACTGTATTGAAGGAGGACGAGTTAGTAAAAGGGAAGCAACTCTTCTTGTATAGTCATGACCTCGAGCCCTCCACCCGTTCACTGTAGGATCGATAGAACACAATGTTATAATATAAGGAGAGACTCAACCCGCAGTGTTCGTCTCCACCCGTTATTGTGATGGAGTTACCTCCCTTTTGTAACAATCGGTGTTACAAATAAACAAAATTCTGGTTGTTGATAGAGAAAAATGTTCGTAACAACATACAGCTTTAGATCGTAGTTAAAATGGGATTTACATAAAACTTTTGAAAAACAAAGTAAATTTATTTTTCAGTGATTCATTTCAATGACCATTTTGAAAATTTCTTAGATTGAGTATTTCGAAATCATCTCTAGCCCTTTCGACAATATCGTCGGATATTCGCTGATAACATCACGCTGTTATAGCTTATACAAAATATAAGTAACAAAAAAACGTCACCAGATTTTCAACAGTTTAGTAAACAAAATACTGCTACCAGAGAAGTGCAATTTGTACGATTGTGATAGACACGATTTGTAAAGAAGTACTCATAATTTCATACATGAGAGTATAATACTTTATATTTCATATCTGTTCACATACATTTTTGGTCCTGAAAATGATTTTCTAAACTGTTTTGGGCCAGAGTATTCGGAATTTAAGTTAAATATTTATTTAAATATGGAACTTAAATAATGAATGATATTATCGACATATTACAACTTATTTTACATTGATTGATTAACGCATCATTAGTGGAGCACGCCATAAAACCAAAAAAATAATTTTTTGACTCTTCTGACTAGTTAAGAAAATTCCAAAACGATGATAACTGTGAAGGCGTATTTTTCATAAACATGAGAAGGTATTCTATTATTAATCAAACTGTAGCTTCGTTGTCTCGAAGACATGGTATAGCTCTATTTTAGTCGCATTTACCATCGTGGATTGAAGTAGATTACCATCGTGGATTGTACAAGCATAAATGCGTCAAATAATTATTGTAACGACTACAGCTTCGATGGCAAGATCAAGATCGATTCTTATGCTTATCAGACATAAAAAAAAATTACAATGTTCTTTTCCAAGTTTGCCCGGTAAGTTATTATGGAAAGCTAATCAGAAAAAAAATGTATATTCATACGTACCTTAGGAGAATTTTGAATTTTGGTAGGCAATTTTAAAATGTTTAAGCGAAACTTCTCTCTTTATGTCATGATAGGAACTAAACTAAAAAAACATAAACTACCGCCATGTTAGTTAAAAAGTCTAAATTGAAAAATGTACCCGATTTACGAAATTCTTAGTATTCTTAGCTGGTGGACAAACAAATTTAGCGTGAAAAGGCGACCAGAGGGATATTATTTATAGTTAAGTACAATCAGACGTACCTCAAATATCCTCACAGAATACACATGTTATTCTAATAATCTGTAATCCAATAGGTTAACTGTGGTTAATTTAAGCCATTGGGACTACTTCGTCGATTTGACCCGGGAACAATGGAAAACTTTCATACACTAAGTCTTGGTTCATCAATGAATTATCCGGGCTAGATCACATAGAACTTTAAAGCCAGTTTGTAAATATCAACAATAAGTATCAGTGATCTTACTACGAAGCAACCTGTATCCTTTCTAAGACAATTATGGCATAACATTTCTTATGGAGTGCCAAATTGGACGTAAATTGCTATTTCGGAGGCTTTATGATTTATTTATTAAGATTACTATACCATGATGTTATATTCGTAAAATGTAATGACGTAATCGACAAAGTAAGCTTACTAAATGAACTCAGCTTGCTCCCAAAGATCTGTTTCAATGACTATCATTCATTTCCGGTTTCGTCATAAATCAATAAATGATTTCTCCAGGGTAATAAATCAAGCCTACGATTTCCATTTCAAAGTTTCGTATCCGGAATACATTTATGATGTTCCTATATTGAACATGACAACAATCTCAGAAAATGAAGGTTATGGTATATGTTATTGGCGAGCTTACATGTACGATAGAGTATAAAGCTAAAAATATTGCTATCGACCATACATTGAGGAAAGTGTGTAAAATACACAAATGAAACAGAGAGTGCTAGAGGGAGATAACTCGAATATGCTTTTGACAAATTCATTTTGATACCGAAAAGTCGTTAAAAGTGTTGTACTATTTTGATGTGTACACCTTTTATTAAATAGATTTATTGTTTTAAATTTCATGACTTTATTACACCATGTACACTATTTCATGAGGCTCTACTAGCACGCTTTCGATGCTCTTCACACGATTTATTTATCGAAACTGATAGATATAGAAATGTTAAAAAGGAAGACCGAATATGTACACTTTGTACTTTAAATGAAATAGAAGACGAATACCGTTTTCTTTTTATTTGTCCAGTATATAATGCATTACGATGTAAGTATATTAAACATTACTACTATGACCATCCAAGTATTATAAAATTATGTAATCTAATGAACAGTAAAATCAAATTACACTACAAAATCTGGCTATGTACATCTACAATGCAATGAAGTACAGAACATATGCCATATCACTATAGTGCAAAGTGTTAACTTATGTAGATCCCAACTACGTCCGTATATGTACTATAGACCTGAGGCCTCTTCAGTACGGACATAAAGATTGATTGTTCTTTGAGGTAATCGAACACAACGTTTAAAAAGTATTAAGAAACTAAATCAGAAAAATGCATAGAAATATGAAGTGATGGAAAATCCAACGTTCCATGTTACCTCAAATCGCACATCAAGACATTTATCGACTGACGAGATGCTTGCCAATTCCAGTTTGGGACACTTGAGGTCGCCCTATACAAGTTGACGACCCTACCGAATCTTTTAAAGCATTTAGGGCAGCACCCAGGCTACCAATGATCCAATTTTATATTATTGCTAGAGGAAACGACGAACGGCTTAAGCAAACTTCGGGTCATTTTTGTTGACATTTGTTGAGAACATGGACTAATGTCATTATCTTATTTACTTGCCAAATTGAGCCTAATAATTGCTTGCAATGTTCATATTTTACCCCTAATCATGTTACACCCCCTAAAAAGGTGTTCTTTATCTATCAGTCTTATTATTGGTCTTCCGGTAATAACAGTTCTGTCATATCCTATGTTAAGGAGACACTCCGTGATTTTCATAACATATTATTTACCTTTGATACGAACCTAAATGTCATATGTGGTGATATTAAATCAAAACATCTTAACTTTTCATGTCCAAAAGACATATATATAACAAATACTGGTTTTCCATAATAATCTATAAACAGCCTTATAAATGCACAGAGATGTAGATAGCACGTCCAATATACATGGATACTAGTTCTATAACCTAACGATCACTATCAACTCCTAACTGCCCTCCTAGTTGCTTTAGATAAGTCTCCTAAATTACGTTTGACTATTTGACGCGCGCCACTGTCTGGTTTTCGATCATAATGGCGACGTTCTACCTTCATATTGTCACTGTAAAAAAACCAATAAGCTTTAAAATGTGTCTTTTTGGTAACAGTCGATACTTAGCGATCAAATAACACCTTTTGATTAAGTTTGGCATAAATGACTCCAACAACTCACGGAGTGGCTCTTTAATTGCTTCAGGTGTATGTAGCCAAATCCGAAGTGTTGTTTTAAAATGAACAACAACGTGTTTGCAACGACTCGCCGTGAAATCAAGCTTTTAATGATACATGTACAATGCTAATATTATTATCACATCTATAATCTTCTACGTCTCCAAAGAAGGGGATATTAACCTTTGTGTGTTTGCAACGACTCGCCGTAAAATCAAGCTTTAAATGATACATGTACAATGCTAATATTTTTATCACATCTATAAACCTTTACGTCTACAAAGAAGGGATATGCAAGCCCCGCTTTAGGTCTTATGCAACCAGTTGTTTTTTTTACTTTTCAATTAGGAGAAAAAGGTTCTATGATGCAGTCATGTACGAGGGGATATCAAAAAGTCAACAAGAGTCTTTTTCGCGACAGCCAGTTTTACGTCTGTTGACCAAATAGCACAGTACCACCTATTATGGAGGAAATTGAGGCGCACAGTATAATTAAGTTTTTACATTTGAAGGGCTATACTGCACGTCAAATTCATGATGAGATGAAATCTGTGTATGACAATGACAGCCCATCCTATGACGCTGTTGTGAGATGGAAAAGGAATTTCCAAATAGGCCACACTTCCCTCGCAGATGAGCCAAGAAGTGGACACCCCTCACTTACTGACGATATGGATGTCATCAAGAAGGTTGAGACGCTGGTTTAAGAAGATCGCCGCGTAACTCTACAATTGATAATTCATGAAAAAGGTATGGATTATGGCAGTGCATGGAACATATACTCCATAACCAGTTGCATATGTCCAAAGTGTCAGCACGCTCGGTTCCTCGCTTACTGACTCCATTGCAAAAACAGAATCGAAGGGACATGTCACGGCAGGCATTGGAGCTTCTGGAACAAGACGAAGAGGATTTCTTCAAACGTCTTGTTACCATGGATGAATGCTGGGTCTGTCAATATGATCCTGAGACAAAAGAGATGAGCAAAGAGTGGAAGCATGCTACGTCTCCAACTCCCAAAAAGGCCAAGGTGCAAGGTCTGCAGGAAAGATCATGGTGTCTGGGTTTTTTTGGATTGTCGTGGAGTCATCTTGACGGATTATCTATCTAAGGGTCAGACCATTACTGGAGATTATTACTGCAACCTGCTGAGCAAGTTACGAGATGCCATTAAACAGAAGCGCCGCGGTATGATCACCAAAGGTGTACGCCTGTTAGCTGACAATGCTCCAGGACACACTTGTCAAGCAGCTGCTGTGGAGGCACGGCGATGTTGCTTTGAAATCTTACCGCATCCCCCCTATTCACCCGATCTTACACCAAGTGACTTCTTCTTGTTCCCCGAAATGAAAAATCCACTCCGTGGACGTCGTTTATTCTATGAAATCAGGGGTCTCCTATTCAGACGGTCTGCGCAAGGTCAAGAAGCGATGGGAAAATGTGTATCTCTGGATGGTGACTATGTAGAGAAGTCTTAAAAACATGAGAAAAAAAATAAATGTTTTACCTTTGATATGTATCTGTGATAATTGAAACTTTGTTTATACCTCCTCGTAAATCACTCTTACCGTTCAAATTCACAGATGAAGAAATCAATTACAGCGTTTCATGTACCTGACGTTGACGTTGTCACGTTTTTTAACTTGGTGTGAAACACTTATGTTAATTGACAAAACATCAGGTGCTGAACAGATACACTTGTCCAATCTTTGGAGATATGGTTGATTAGAATTCTTATAATTGATTCACTGTTGGTCAAAAAGAATTCTTTCGTTATAAAAAGTCACTTTCTGTACTTGACCTCGTTTGGAAATTGATTAGTTTTTTGCAGTGGAGTGACAAGCGACACGGGTGAAACTTACATCGAAACACGTAGAGCATATTTCAAAATACACCTGTTCTATGCGAAGAGTTTTCTCATACTACGCCCGTATGTAAATAGCTCATGCAAATAAATCAAATCATTCTTTGTATTTCACAAAACACAAAAGACAAATTAAGATGAAAAAGTTCGCTAAACAAAACATAACATCAATTTGATAACATCAAATCTCTCCACATTTAAGTACCATAAAGAAGAGGTCCGTGGTTCGAATCCCGCCAGGGGCTCGGCAACTTTTCTGCAGTAGAGAACTGTTCCACACGCAGTCAGGTTTGGGTGCAATGCTACACTGAATTTCAGTGCAGTACCATCCAGCCGATGCTCGCAGGTTTCACCGCAATGCATAGCCACAATGGTGTTGCGGGCTTTCTCCCTGCAATAATACTAGCAGCCGCGATATAAGTGAAATAATCTTAAAAGCGGCGTTAAACCACATATCACCTCACCTCACCATGAAGAAGAATGAAAATTGGAATAAATGATGACAATTGCAAGACACTGTCTTAATCAAAAGAAATCATGAAAGAGCATTCCGGACGAATGTTCCATAATGGCTAATTTCGAATATTAATTTTATTTTTTCGTGTGTCGAGTGGCGTTCTAGAAGTCTGAGATAAGTATTTGTGTTTATGATCTTAAATAGCTCTCAATAAAATAAGACCGAACTCATAACTTGTGCCTAGATGTATTGCTGATCTGAGTAAAACTTGAAAGGATAAAGTGTCGTATTAGTGACCAATGATATTTCATGGAATGTAACAATCATCATTCTCTCACAAAAGAGTAGGATCAAGTCATAATATCGTAATTTAACCGCTGTATGAATACGAGCAATTTTGGTTCAGATATGGACAAGCCTGATTGGATGCAGTCACAGGAAGTTGTACAATCAACGACGCAGTATCAAAAAGGGATCTTTCGAAGAGTTTTTATCATTTACGTTTGTAAAGTTGAATTTACGTTACTGTGCACTTTGCGCATTATGTCTTCTTAACTGAATAATTAAGCAACTCACGACAAGTGCCTCTCAATGCAAGAATTATTTTCGTTGGCTGAAAATTTTTTTTATTTCATGTTGTGAAATGTCCCGGAACCTTAGAGGGATCATGTACACAAACATAAGTAAGGTCAGGATTTGATGACTTCAACTATTAAATTTCAATTTTGTATCAAATCTGAACAGAAACAGGATTTTAGCAATAATTGAAATAACTCATGTGACAATAACAATTATCTAAATGTCACAAATAAATATTATAATCTGATGGAAGGAATTATGTACGCCATACCTATCATAATGTCGTATGATACTCAACATGTGTATTGTTACATTTACTTTCTTTTTCCCACGCATGCAATAGCTCGTTTGTGAAAACCCCATGGTTTGCCCTCACACGGCAATGTAACGTCTTTTATGATGCATGACAGCATGCGAAGTTGCAATTTTATCGGTGTAATTATGCTATGTTTGTGTGAGCAGTCACTATATATACTCACTTGTAACAACCTATGAACTCAAATTAAGGCATTTATATCTGGTTTCAATACCATTGCAATTTTGAGAGTGGAAGATCGTTTAATCGGAATCATTGATAGCCTAGTAGTTATGGTAACGAACCAGGTTTGTTTCCTTTTGAATGAAATATCTATTTTAAGAAAACTTTTCAGGAGTTCAGTTCAGCTCGTGATATTTTGTATGAACAAATATATATCATATGTTTTAACAGACCTTTCTTTTATAATCTAAAAAAGTACATAAGTCACGTTATACATGTACAGATGCATCCTAAAATTATTTGTTCACTTATTAAAGTATATGTTCTTAGTGCAATGTATTTCGGCATCGTTTTTGAGGAATCATAACAATTAGAAATTATAAAAGTCATTATCATGATTTTTTGGTAATAATGGACGATTGAATGCCTCATAACATTTCTTATTTCATTTGCAAATTTAACTGATACATGTTAAGAAAAAGCTTTCAATGACCAATGGTCAAAATTTGGAAAATTCAATTTACCATTTTTTTTATCATTTTTTGTGATACAAGATATTAATTCTTTGTAATGTCAATCATCCCAAACCCATTCAAAGTATATTTGATGCACTTCCTTTCATCGAGTCTAAAAAAGCAATTTTATTTAATCATTTTAAAAAATCTGACTTTATCTCTCAATTTGTTCTTGTTCAAATTGAACTACATACATACCTGATAATCCACTGATCCACTTGCAGAATGATTATTAACACATGGACATAGAAAGGTTCGTTTTATGTGCAAATGAAGAATTATAATTGATGTCCAAACGAAAACCTGATTTGAGGATATTTACACTCACTTTCGGTATGCAGCTATACAAAGAGCAGACTTTTACAAGCAAATATGACAAGACGAAAGAGATATAGGGATAAAATGACAAGATTTTATTCTCATTAAATACCAATTAGGATACATTTTATCATATTTGTAGCTAAAATAATAAATACTGGTAACTTTATTGACTGTTCTTGCTCTGTTTCGCTGATTTCTTTTTCAAAAAGACTTCCATTTCAGAAAATTAGGGAACTTCTTTTGAATCATCGTGTTGCAAACATCATTGCCAAATGTTTTTACATTGTAATATGATTTTTCGTTTTAAGTATTTTATAAGAATATTTTTCCCCTCCCCATTTCGAAATTAGGGACTTTTGATGGTCGAACTGGGGTGTCTTTGGCAAACACGATATAACATGATACACAATGTATTTGGAGTATGAGAGTCTGTAGGCCAAACCCTGAAATAAGTAAGAAGCAAGTCTATAAAAAGACTTGAGAGCTTAGGAAATGAAAAATTTCAGTCTCCTTTTCATTTCATTTAATATATCTTTTTAAATTTTCTATAACTGATACATTTACATTTCAGAGCCTAAATGTTAGACTAGCAGTATGATTGAAAGTAATCAAACACTTTGTTCAGCAGCTGTATGTTTTGATTAGCATATTAACGCACATTAACTGCACATGGTTAATAGAATAATGTGACAACTCAAATTTTAGAGCACATGTTATGAACATGTTTTCATCAACAACAGAGGAATATTTGCAACGGTCACACGATCTTAAATCAAATGTTATTTAACAAATTAAAAACCCTCTGTTTAACATGTTTAATTCGCGAAAACAGCCGTGTTATTTCATATTTAATTTTCTATTAATAAAAATGTTTCTTTTATCAATAAAATTATTTGTGTCATATATTCCTGTAACATAAGACACGACTGAAAACTCACAACAAAGAAAACTGTAGTGGTAATAAACCTTATTGATCTCTGTTTAAGTTTTATGAATGTTTAAAATCTGAGTTTATCTTTTCAGTCATCTAAATGAAAACAGCAACTGCGTTATCAACAGCTTGATGTACATGTAACTTAAATGATTTGGCTTTGACAAATTGTCATAAATCATTAGCCTGTACATCAATTGTTGTTTGAACTCCACTTTGGAAAAAGGATATTTTTTTTTAAAAGATTCGACAACATAATGTTTTCATTTAGGTTCCTCGAGCTCGTGGTGTACCACAAAAAAATTGTCGTTTTTCTTCTTCATCCTCGGCTTCGGATCAATGTCCGTTGCTCGAATCCCGCCAGTGACACGGCAACTTTGTCTTTAGCATATAACTGTTCTACACGCATTAAATTTTGGGTGTAATGCTACACTGAAATACGACACTGTAACACCCATGGTACGTTAGTTCCAGCCGATGTGCGCTGGTCTAACCGCAATATATAGCCACAATGGTGTCGCGGGCTTTCTCCCTGCACTTATACTACCATCCGTTATATAAGTAAACTCTGGAAAGTGGGGTTAAAACCTCAATCATCTCCCCTCTATTTCATCTTGATGATGACAAGTTTTTTCTTTATTCATGACATGGTTTCACAGAATTAACTACATCTAATCATCATTAAGTTACAATATGTACGCAAAGACAAAAATACATAAATATCGATTCAGTAATTGTTTGAGAATACATCTAAGTAGCCATCTTTCATTTAAAATGCTTCACTACAAACGACTCTTATGACGGTTATAATTTTTGGAAAGTCCATTTGCATGGTTAAGTTTTCTCTTTGAACATCGTCCAATCGTAGTTTTTGACATGCGTTTGAAATAAAGCCTCAAAGAAAACGTAATAAAGATCGAATTTTTATACGATTATGGGCTAGGAACACCCCGATATTGCCAAAGGTGTGGTGCTTGGGAAAATGTATTATGAAAAATGAATCGTATCGAGAAATGCGTTTATAGTTGATAACAATGGAGAAAGTGATCAGCATTGTCGTACAACCCAAACTACTGCGAATGACCTCCAAAATGTTCAGTGAAAAATGGCTGCAGGTCACGCTATATCCAGAATGAATGGACATTACAAACCGTAGATAAAGACTGAAACAAAGCCTTGTGACTGAGAGCGTGACAGAACAAGCGTGACTAAACACGGAGTTATGGGCGTAGGCCTTAGTTATCTCAACTTGGAGAAATGGACGTTATGTTTCTTTTACTTATATATATATTGTTTTTTTAAAATGTAGTTATATTTGGTCAAAATTCAAATTTGGGTTTAATTTTTTTCTAAATGGCATACTAGTAGGGTACTGATATATATGTTTAATTTTTATATTGATTTTAAGAATATCGTGCCTTATAATTAAACATCATATGAGAGTTTCCACAAAATAACGATCACACAATAAAAATATGTATATAAGTAAACATATCATTATGTGTGAGTTTACCGCACATTATTATGAAACCCATTTTTAAAAGTGTTTATTCTTTTAAGCTTTATGTAAATTACCTCTTTTCATGAATTTGTTGCTGTTCATTTTATATGGATGTACTTTAAGTAAGTATACTCAAAACCAAATTAGTCTTAAATTTAACAATGTGAAGATGATTATACATTCTTTGAAATAAATGAACAAATCCACAATAAATCAATTGTTACAGGTAAATCATTCTTTTGACCATAATACAAATATGCGTCATATTAGTCGATTATGATTTTTCCTTCGACCTTTGACACCTTCAGTCTAACCAATCGTATGACATGATCAATGTCACGTGATATGTAAGAAACTCTACACTGCAAGGTTTTATTAATTCATTACCGAGACGTTTTCAGGTAGAAAGTGTTTAAAGTGGTGGCCTCTAAATTACAGGTAAAATGGACGTATATGATTATCATTTTGTATCATTATTATACCAAAATCTTTCGATATTCATTCTTATCAAATAAATCCATCGATGTATTATTAAGAAGCTGCTTGTTTAAAAACTGTGTATTGTTAATATCTCAGACTTCAAAACTTAAAATTTAAGTTTTTTAAATTTATATTTAAGAAACTTTTAAGCTAAAACGAACTATGACGAATTTTTCCATGTTGTAGCTTCCATGATGACAGGAAAGGTAACATTTTTCATTCTGCTGTCCGGTGTCATGTGCGGTAAGTTGATGTTTGTTATTTTCGGTTGCCATGGTCCCAGAGTACATGTCGTCATGAAGTATTCTAAACTTGTTATGCTTATAGATAAAAACATGTATATATTTGATATTTTAAAGTTTAAGATGTTTTATTTCTAAGGTTTCTTTACAATTAACATTTACGACTATGTTTTTACAAGATCCTAATTGATAATTACATATCTACAGTTATTTATTCATTAATGACGTCTTGAATTCGGATTAATGTTATCTTATTGTCTTAGATATCCAATCATTTAAACCCGAAAAACGAACCATATAAAGAATTTTTATTGTGCTACAAAAAATCACACGCACGTTTATAGTTATACCTTCAACACGAATACGATCTACATTTGAACTTAAGTAACTACATGTATGTCATCTCCATCGCCATCACCAACACAAACAATATCATTATCGTTGTCGTCGAGAATGTCAACGTCCCATAAAATGATGATGATGATGGTAACCGTTGTCTTCACGGTATATACACTCACCCTACGAATTATTTTTCTTTTTTTCAGTTGTGTATGCAAGCTTTGACTGCAGAAGAAAGGGTCAGTCTTGTCAAAATGGAGGATCGTGTCCAGATAATTCCGAAGTCTGTAAATGCCCTGCAGACTTTGATGGTTATGACTGTTCCATTAACTCCAGTAAGTGAATCTTTCGCGTCATAAAAATCATGTGTGCAAAACTGTGTGATTTCAATCAGTGACGTTATCAATTGTTCAATAGATGTTGTGTTCCTCTATAGAGTGGCGAAAATTATATTAAATTATGAATTATAAAAAACACACTTGAATTCGAAAGAGTTTAGATTTTATTATATGGAGAATATAATTGGAATCAAATGACATTTTAGATCAACTTGTATCATTTCCAATACTATGAAATAGAACTACGTAGTATCATCATAAAATACTAGAGACGGTATATATTTGATGAGTCATACTAAAAAACCATTCATAACTTCCGTATTTGTGTAAGTTACACTATAATTAAAGTGCCACGCTCTGACACAGAGTCTGTATGATATGTAGCATATTGTCAAAGCGTATCACAGCTTGTTTCGTTTCCAGCACTCGAATTCGAATTTATTAGTGAAATTAGAGACATTTAGATAATACTTCTGAAAACAAGATAAAAAAATAGTTTACATCAAGAAGAGCAGTTTCAAAGACATCTAAGGAAAACATTACTTAACAATTCAATTTCCATAAAAGTAATGATCGTGCATAATAACTAAATATTGCCAATGACAGAGTGCCCATGATATTGCATTTTATCGTTAAAATAAGAAAATATGATATAAATTACATCTTTATAATGAATTACATCAAATGACATCTTTATAATGGATCACACCAAATGACATCTTTATAATTGATTACACAAAATTACATCTTTAGCATCGTTCTCTCTGATTACAGGAACATTTAACTTAGTAGCAACTGATTGATTGAGTCAAACATTTGTATTCAAGTACATATACCCTTCGCAACTTGATTTCAGTTTTTCAATGACATTTTACTTTTTGAAGTAACATAACATTTAACTCATAATACTATGCACAGTTGTATTTGAAAAGTGCAGCTTTTTCTCTAATAACTTTATTCTTGTAAAATTTCTTCAAAATTACAATTTGAAAGTCGCCATTCGTTTTAAACATTTCAAATAATATCCGTGTTCATGAATATCAACTTTGTGCAACTACATTATTTGAGATACTTGAAACTCCTTAAACTTGATACATCCATCGTCTCATGTAATATGTATGCATCCCTAGAAACACATACCATTAGTTAAGTGTCGAGAAACTCCCATATCGCATATCATCACTACGCTTAGCACAGGGCAGCTTAAAAGACACCATAATCAATGTACTTCTAAATGAAAATGGAAACACGTTATGAACATTTTACTTTTTTCGACAACATGTCACTGTTGTTGCAAACAAGATATCATGCCATCACAACACTTACCATAGGGAAGCTTAAAAGACACCATAATCAATGTACGTTGTCCTGCTAAATGGTAAGGGAAAGAAGTTATTAAAACGTTACATATTTCGGCAACATGTCACTGTTGCTGCAAATAAGATATTGATGACTGTCAATGATAAAGATTTTATGACAATGTTTAGATGACCTTCCTTGTAAGTTGGTGACACAGATATATGTATATCCTAAGAAACACAATTACTCTCAACCCTTTTGCCTCTTTCTCTGTCCCTATTAATATAGATTGTCATCCGATGAAGTGTGCCATATGACTTTTACGAAATGAGCGTTAATTTTTTTTATTACCCGAGCGAGAGCGAGTTTCGTAAAAGTCATTTGAAAAACTTCCGATGGTAATAATTTCTTTATTACCGATTCTATTCCATTTCAAACTCAAGGAAATATTCAGAAAACAGCCTCCTTCCCTTGCGACGGCCCGCTACAGTGACTTCATGAACAGTGGTTTTATCACGTCACAAACAACAAAATACAGTCACTCGCGCTGAAACAATCGTTGCAAGGCAAAAGTGATATGTGCACATGTGCTCATATGGAAATATAAGATTTTCACCGCTTATGATTAACCATATGGGAAATAATTCACATTATTTCTGATTTGAGTGTTGAAAATCGCGAAATTTATCAGTAACTTTAATGGGATTACGTCTCTACGATTCCTAATAATTTATCCCCCTGCCACCACACCTCACCTTAATCTTATATTAGCTCTTGAACACCATTTGTATTTCGCTGTTACACCAGCTATTGTAAGGATTAACAGAATGTTGAGTTATTTTCGCTTTTCATTCACATGTCAGAAATAGTTATCGCATTTATCTTATGACCATTGATCTGCCATCGCGTGCTTTAATCGTGTGAAATATTCTATTATTTTTCGCTTCAAGGTAAACGCGTGGCTTTGCAAATCAGTGACGCCCCTCATTGTTGTAGGTAGATTGTTGATAAACAAAAATAATGCATTCCTGTATCCATGGCTAAAATAGAAGTATACATAACATTTTGTTTGTTCAGTGAGAAACGATTTTAATATATGTTCTTTTTCTCGTATTCTCTTGTACCACAGAATTTGCGAGAAAACTAATTAAATGTTAGTTGTCATATCTTAATAGTTCTTAGAAATATCGTTCGACAAAAACCACTGTATTAGTATTTGTACACAGACACAGTGTTGGCGTTGTGCTGTCGCGAAAAAATGAAGATATGCATACTTGTTAAACGCCTGCTTATGAAAAGGTATTGTATCCCTTGCATTCAATATGGTGTTGTTGCTCACATCAAAATGACGTATTTAAGTTATTTTTCTTCATGGTATGCTTAACTATCAATATTATTTTTTAGAGAAATCTATTCCGGCTAGTTCATATTTTGATGTTGTCAACAATTTATAGTAATTTTATTCTCCACGGAAAGAAATGATTTAAGAGAGCGTATTTTTAAGAGTCACTATCAAACTCTCGTAGGACTACTGTATATACATCTAAGATGTCACAATAAGTTGTAATGACGTCCCTATCTCTACGGGCATCATTATCAACTTCCAAGTCAGGGCGCCTTCCCTTCGAGTACCTCTACGGTAGTAGCCCTGCCTTCACTTGCGGGGGCATTGTTGTCAAGATTCTTGACAACAATAGGAATTGACGTCATCGATAATCTCGAACCAAATTGTTGTTTTACATACAAATAAATTGTTTCGAGAGTATGTATTAAACGTTAGGCGTATGAAATTCTATGAATATTACAAAAGTTGTTGTCATTTGTTTCAAATATAATTTCGTATTTGATGAGTATATGGTGGACAATTTGTTACGTTTCAAAAATTCCAAGACAACTTAATAAAATAAGAAAAAAGTTTCGTTTGCCGTACTCATTGCTTGAGTCGTTGTTCGGAGTTGCATTGTGATTTCTATGAGTTAGGAGCTTCATTTTTAGAGCGTGACATCAATCGTTGGTTGCACGCGCTGTGTTAGAGCTTTTTCACCTTGAAGCCTTCTGATGGCAGCGTGTATATTAGTGACGTCACGGAGCGGATACTCGCTGTCTGGAGCTAGGCAGATTGTTAAGTCCTTTCTTTGTTGAGAGATATTAGCGAGATAACCCCTTTTTGCGCCTTGGTTATCCTTTGTCTTTCATATATGTTATTTTGATTTCTATAGACAATTTTACTGTATTCATTAGATAGACTATGGATTTTTATTTTTATTTCTAAACACCGTTGTAGACTAAATTTCATAAATGATATATATAAGTGTTTTCAACAGACACTACGATGTCATATCTGTGTTTTACCTTAATATACTCAGTGGTTGTGTATTGACTCAAATCTTTTCTCATTCAAAATATTATTGATATGATTTAAAAAGTATTTTATTTCCATTAATGATACAACATATTGTGCACTACAATAAAAATTACGCAACGTAAAAAGGATCAGCCAAAAGGCTACATCACCCCATATAAATGCTTTTCCTAAAACAAAAGGGATAGAAGAATTAGATTTATAGATACATTGATGGAAGTACATTAATGTTAAACTAGGTCATTATTTGGTCATTAACTTTGCATTTGGTACCACACGTTAAACAAAAGACTGTCAAAACCGGTTGGTATGATTTATTAAAGGATAAACAGAATTTAATATAGTTTCGATATCGCATATTATCCATATAGTAGAAGACGTCAGATTCGGCCCTAATGACGTCATAATCATATGTTGTTGTGAGGTCAGAATAATTTCTATAAGCCAAGGATATCACTTGTTCAGCGGAAAAACTAGAATTGTACTTGCGAAAGTATTTTTGTCAAAACATATTTGCATTTTTTATGTCTGTGATGAAAAGTTACAAAATTATCTATAAATCGCAAACATAACATAAAATGTTACTTTTAATCATGTGTAAGAAACTTGATTTTGCTCATTTCCTACCAAATGTTTACCTCAATGAATACACGGGGTATTTCAAGGATGTTTTATATTTTTCTGTATAAATATCATAATATGTATAGTGTAATGCACGATACATTATGACTCTCACGTCTTAATGGCAGTACGCATGGGCGCATTTTCTAACCTTTGCGGGGAAAAAACGATATCTTGTATCTACGTGCATTCTCTCCCAAAAGGGGTAGCTCCGTCATAAATTTCTTTACGATTTATGCGGAGCTACCTCTGTTAGGGGAGAATGATCTACGTGCAGCGAGGTTGTTTTTTTATACCATCGTAAATCATTTAAATAACGGACGAAGGGTCCCCCTTATCTCAAATAAAAACTTAATATCAAATAAGAAACAATCATGATTTAAATATTTTTTCCAGCATTCGTGAATAAGGGTGTTTGTGCCACAGCCAATCCGTGCTTGAATGGCGGAACATGTCTCGGCTATGATGACAACAGCACCTTGTGCACATGTCCACCAGAGTATTATGGGAACACCTGTTCTCTATCACGGTGTACGTATAATATCAATGTCTATGGCACAATAAGATTAATGACTTCAAATATTTGAGGGAAACTTCAAGTGACAACATAATTGCTAGTCCTTTAGTGCCGTTCGATACGTTTTCAATCCATTTCTTTATCTATTGGGAACCAAACGGAAGTGTTAGTCCACTCACAGTTATTTTGTAAAATCTACATTTTGAAACCATCTTAATGGAAACGTATAGATCATTTGGCAGATAAGAAAAAACAATAAAGCTTGTCTGAAATTTCAGTTTCCCCTCCAATTCTTTTCATATGCAGATAGATATCACTTCAAAATCATTTTCAATTATGTAAAGTTGATTTGTTATTGTATGTCGTATAAACATTTTGAAAATTGAGTAAAATTTGAGTCGAAATGAGTTGAAAAAAATAAATATGTGTTCGCTGGAATACGTATTTTTTAATGTTCACTCTGCCTGCCTCCTTTTGAACCTTATTCTATTTTTGTGTATCATTGAATCAAAATTTGTTTAGGTTCTTTTCTTCAACGATAGGTTATAAAGGTATTTTTTTAAAATACTCACAATCTATGTAACCAACGAATGATATTTCAGTATCTCAGTCATTAATTTGAACTACTATTGTCATGGGTGTGGCTTTTCAATGACCCTTTGAATTCTTTTCGAACATAATAATATTTATTTTACATTAACGTCCATTTGAAGTGCTAAATAATAGAACCAGGCAAGTGAAATATCTTTTGCAATGCCGTCATTAAAACGTCGGCGCTTGTAAGATTGGCCTGATTTTTTTAAATCATTCAGACCAGGTAAATAATGCCAAACTGTTTTCTTCTGCAATGACGTTATTAAAACGTTAATCTTTATAATATTTACTTTCATTTTTTTATTGCAAATCATCTAGACAAACTCAAGTGATACCAAACAATAGTTTCTTGCAATGACGTTATCAGAACCTCATGACGTCGACGTTTGAAAGACTTTCATTATTCTTATACCGTTTTTAAACGTCGGCGCTCATAAGATTCCCCTGATTTTTTCAAATCGTCCAGAACAGGTAAATAATGCCAAACAGTTTTCTTCTGCAATAACGTTACTAAGACGTTATGACGTTGACGTTGTAAAGACTTGCATCATTTTCTATTCATCCAGACCAGGTCAAGTGCAAGTCGGGTAGTCTCCTCGTAGGAATTAACCCTCATGGGAACTTCACCGGACTCATCTATGTCGACAGTCGACGTAGCTGTAAGTTCGACAACGTGGATAACGTTGGTGACACAGAGAACAGGACGATTGGATGGAAAGGTTTCGCTAAGGACATAAGCAACACTGACACGAGTAACAACTGTACCTTAATCGAGCCTCAGTATGACCCCCCACTTGTTGAAAATGTAAGTTGTCACGATTTTATTTATGACCAATTAACATAGAACCATGACTTTCTTGTGTCGTATGTACGCTGTCAATTTCTGCTTTGGTGAAAATTTAAATGTTTGTTTGTCGGAGTGTCATTGTATGATCCACAGCGTCTTGGAAAAGGATATTTTAAGATTCCGTGGTGTAATGCAATTCTTTTATAATTTTAAATTGTTTTGGTTGGGGTTTCATTATAAGAGCCCCGGGTTGTTGATATAAAAATGTTTTTGAGATTTTAGTGTGTAACCCGATTCTCTTATAAAATGTGTGTTTTTCGGGATTGATTGTATCACCCGCGGCTTGTTGAAAGAGAAATGTTTTTCGGATCTCATTGACAATGCCGACTCTAGTGGTAAATGCACGTTTGTCTACGATTCATTGAATAACCCGCGGCTTGTTGAAAGAGAAACGGTTTTTGGGTTGTATTGTGTAACCCATTCGCTTATAACGTGCTTGTCGGGATTGTATTGTATGACCCGCGGCTTGTTGAAAGAAAAATGTTTTCCAGGGCTCTTTGTATAATCCGATTCTTGTTTTAAATGCATTTTTGTCTGTGATTCATAGTATATCTTGAGACATCGTTGAGGGGTTGCGAAAGATAAAAGTTTTCGAAATGGCATTGCGTTAATTGATGATTGTTGAAAGTTGGTCAAAATTCAATTTTCTGAATCACACCGAATTTAGAATGTTAGCATATCAATTGTTGTGATGGAAATCAGCTGGTAGTTGAAAAAGAAAGCTTTTAAGGATTTCATTTGCAGTGCCCGCTTTCTTGTTGAAAATCGGAATTGTAAATTAGTCAGAAGTCATTGTTTGACCTAACGTTTAATTTCTATCGATGACCCGCTGTTTGTGCAAATTTACAGCTGCATACCGAAAGTTTGTTCACTTAACACTGAATCATAGTGAAAATATCATGTAATTCAAATGAAAGGTTCCATATCGACTCTCTGAGATTAAAACCAACCTAATCACACTGATTTTGTGCTAAGGAACAAACGTGATAACTAAGATTCATTTTTACTGTTAATTTGTACATGTAGGATATCTTACTGAAACCTGCGTATTCTTTTTAATCAGACCACGATGGCGAGTAACACCACAACATCGTACACAAGAAACGTATTTGTTGTGTATGAACAAACATTTGTGACGTCACTGGATGAGGTCTTGACGTTCACTTGTAGCTTCAACGCTGACAAGGTCGTTATTGACCAAACTACCGAAACAGAGAAACTAGATGTGTGAGTATTATTATTATTGTTATTAATTTTGTTGAGTTTTACTTCTAAAAATTTACTTACATTTTGGTTTTTGGAAATGAGGTTTGATGAGTGTTTTTAATAAACAATTTACATTTGAGATATTTCATATTTATTTGATCAGTGTGCATTGTTGAAGAACGTTGGTGGGTTATTTGATATTGACAAGTGTTAATTGTTTACTTTTTCTATTTTGAAACCATGACTACCTTTTTTTGGCATTTGAGATTTAATTCTAGTAGTACATTTACATTAATTAGTGTGCATTGTTGAAATTATTTGAAAACTTTCATTGCTTACCTTTGGTATTTTGCAATAATGACTACCATTTTTATGTAATTTGTGATTTGATTTTAGTAGTCCATCTATATTTATTTGAGTGGTCTTCTATTTAACATTTTTCTACATAACTGACTATATTAGTGTTGTTGACTTGTGCTTTCACGTTTATTTCCTCCAATGTGACTCTTGCTTTCTTTGAAATGCTGAACCCTTCCTGTATACACTACCAATTAATTAGAAATTGAAATTAGTTTAATTAACATGTGTTACAATGTGTTATTTTAGATGTTTAACTTAACAACTCTTAATTTCTTCAACACCTACCAACAACCGCTATCAATAAACAAAACCAAAGGCATAAGAAGAATGCCAACATAATCATCTCGTTCTTTCAAATACTTTACATAAGGTCAATGTAGGAAAAAGGGGGAGGGATAGCGCAGTGGTTAGCGCGTTCGGCTTCGGATCATGGGGTCCGTGGTTCGAATCCCACCAGGGGGTCAGCAACTTTGTCTGCAGTAGAGAACTGTTCTACACGCGGTCAGGTTTGGGTGCAATGCTACACTGAATTTCAGCGCTTTAGCACCCTTTGTTCGCTAGTTCCAGCCGATGCTTGCAGGTTTCACCGCAATACATAGCCACAACGGTGTTGCGGCCTTTCTCCCTGCAATAACAGAAATGTGGCAATTTATCTAATTTCCGTGTAAGCCTTAATTGGCTCAAGCCTTGGCAGGGGTATACCGATTCCACCAGCATCTTTATTCATAGGAAGCAATAACGTTTTCAGATTTACGAACATGTCCTTTCGATAGTTTAGGACTATCAATCTGATGGATCATACACAGGCGTTTGAAAGAGCTGTGGGTTTCTTTTTCCCACCATACAGCCACCTACCTAATAAGACGATAGAATGCTCCTCTGGATATTGATATATAGGAATTTAGGATTTATGGTATATATAGCTCAGAAGGAAGAACGAAAAGCAGGAACAGGTTAACTGGAAACCAAAACATGTTACTCTTGCAGTAATATTGTTATAATTCGAATAGTTTTCTCCGTAATTTCAGGAAAGACTTGAATCAGAAGACAACAACGGCAACACTTCAACCGGTCAAGTTTAGTCTGACCACAGCTAAGGGTACCCCTGGTCCGCAGAATAAGGTCACACTTGGTCAGAATCTCACGCTGACCTTTACAATCGACTCAGAAAGTATGTTCAATTTTTAGAATTTTTTAGACATGGTTTTCGGGTAGTTTTTCATTTACATAGGGGTTTTTACATTATTTTTGATAATTATGTTGGTAACATACAGCAAAAAATAGCAGGTTGGTTCAAAGCAATTTTATGTCACCATTTAATAGAGACTCGATGGGGTTAAACTTGTAATTTCATTTGATCCAACATGGCAGTCTGGCTTTAATTGTTTTCTAAGTAAAACTGTGCCTGAAACTTAAAATCTAAATTATATTAAACTCACACAATATCGTATGCATAACCTAACCTGATTACAAGTTTATAAAGATTGATGTTTTTCAATCAATTTCAAGGTTTTGACGGGGCTCGACTTGAATCATGCGTAATTAACGACACCAGGGTAGATGGACCCAAACTTGTCATCGTAGAGAACAGGTAAGTAGCTTTAAAGCCATACGCTCACTTTAGCAAGGGAAAATTCAATATACGCCAGGCAAAATGTTCGTCACTCAATTTCACTTTTTCCCCGGCCTTCCCAAAGCTTTTCAGATGTTTTTGTCAATCCTAGTCGTCGATATCAAATATTAAACCCTCCTACCCCTCCTCATGGTCGTACAAAAGTCATGACGTAAAATACATCAATTCACCTAGCTGAAAATGTCATCAAATCAGATCATGCTTACATTCCTCATTTACAGAAAAAAGTAAAGTCTGTAAATTCATTCAGAAACGTGTCTACAATAAGAATTACTGTTGCAATTATTAAATCTTTGAATATTGCACACGCGAAGCCCTTTCTTGTGGGCGCACTTGATTTGTTACCGACAAAGCTGAATCTGAAGGCGTCATTCAATCTGTTAAAATGAAAATTATTTCAAACGCGAGAGGAGAGATTTGTATTAATGATCAACTATTTGCTCGGCAAGAATGTTATTATGAATATAGTTATTTTATAAAATTACAAGCGTTTCACTTTTTGAGTTAGAAGACAATGTTAAGACATTTGAATGATAATATATGAATCCATTGCAACTGGCAGCAATACTTGAATGGATATTTTTTATGACAAGTTAAACCTGCGGTATTAAGTTTTTTTGATATTTCATTTCTTCAAATTTTACGCAGCAAATAGTAGTTTTTGTAGGTTTTGAAATGCTTCTTTGTTCAATACGTTTTTTTTACAAATTGTCTTTGTCAAATTGGAAACACTCATTTTCGTTTTCGTGAGATCACTTTATTTATATGGAATAAAACATGCTACTTCCTCTTTAAAAAAACGGAACATTTGGTTTGCGGTATTGTGATGTGTAAGTCATCACACTATTCATCCATCTTGTTGACTCTTCTTACCAAACTTTGTTTCCTTTAAAGCTGCATAACACCTCAGGCCAAGTCAATTCTAAACAAGCCTATCAACAAAACAGATGACGACAAAACAATCAAAATCAGTTTGGGCATCCGGGTTTTCAAGTTTGTCAACTCAGAAAAACTTGGAATAGTCTGCAAAGTAAAAGCCTGTGCCGTCGGGAATGGAAAAAGTTGCGACCCGGTAAGAACAGAACATACACAAATAGGACAGGGGCCCCCCTTTTAACCTTTGTTAAATAGTAAGGGGTTTTTTTATCAAGGAAAGAAGTATTTCCAAACTTTTGAACTATTTGGAAAGAGCTGTTTTTAGTCCTGAGAAGCTTAGAAACTGTTGAATCAGTTATCACACCATAACAAGAATATAAAGGTTTTTTTATCGTACATGAGATTGCTTTGGTTTTACCTGTATCATATATCTTATCACACCTATTTCATTACGAAGAACAAAACTCATTTCCAGTGTTCTGAGCATACTATTATTACGAACAAAGAAGCCCGGTATTAGAAGAAGTTAACTTCTACATTTCCGTCATCCTATGATCGAATACTACTGAAATATTGTTATAAACTTATCATTATTTTTTAGTTTGAAAAATAAATTTCAAATCATCATTCATACTCATCACTATTTTGGAGTTTGAAAACGAAATTGCAAGTCATAGTTATATAATTATCATTATTTGGAGTTTGAGAAAATAAGCATCAAGTAATCGTCTTATATTTATCGCTATTTTGGAATTCGAAAACAAAATTCAAATCATCGTTTTATACTTATCATTATTCTAGGTTGATAACATTAACTTCAAATCATCGTTAAATACTTATTCTTCTTTTGGAGTTTGAATAGATCGAATTTAAATTATCGTTTAATAATTATCAGAGTTTTAAACAAAATATCGTTATACGCTTATCATTATTGTGACATTTGAAAATGAAGATCAAATCATCGTTTTATACTTAGTTATTTTCATTATTATAGAATTTGAAAATAAACTTTAATTTTACCATCTCTTCAGAGGGACTGCAGTAACAGTTTAGGCAATCAGAATGGATATGGCCGTCGAAAGCGCGAGGCAGAGGATGAAACTCTGGAAGTAAGCCGAGTTCTGGTCGTCGGGACCTTCGCTGATGACTCGGAGGATGTCGACAACGGTATGATTTCCGGTTTCTCGTCCCCTGTACGATATGTAAGGTTAACGTTCGGAACTGATTGATCTACATTATAGATCAATTCTTTGAATGCAATGCTACACTGAAATTCAGTGCAGTACCACCAATGGTTCGCTAGTTCCAGCCGATGCTCGCAGGTTTCACCGCAATGCATAGCCACAATAGTGTTGCGGGCTTTCTCCCTGCAATAATACTAGCAGCCGCGATATAAGTGAAATAATCTTGAAAGCGGCTTTAAAAACCAACTCACCTCACCTCAATTTTTTTACTCTCCTTTCTTTTGTCCGGAGTTACTTATACTGTTTATGTAAGTTTGTGAACTGAAGGGTACTCAAACAAAAAAAGCTTTGCGTTGAATCATGACTTATTTTCTAATTTATACCCAAGAGTTTGGGTAAATTAGTTATATTCTGACAATCATTTCGTTCAGATTGACGTCTTCTCATGCTACCGGTACACAACCAGTTAGTGATTAATTTTTTTAGACAAACTGTCCACGTCATTATGCAAATTTGTCTTTCGATGCAATAAATTTTACGAATGCTTCATATGACGCACTGCACAAGAATTCTACAACACAGAAAAACGAATATTATTAACTAATCCATTTTCGTCTCTAATTCTATTCAGAAATGAACAACCTCAATTCAGCAAGTACAGAAGAAAAGACTTGCAGCATGACAAAGGAAGTGACAGCGATCCTAGCGGCTCTAGGGGCAGTAACTTTCATTCTACTCGTCGTCACCACCATCCTCCTGTCACGTGCTATAATTACAGGTCGAAGTTCAAAGGCCAAGGGGAAGGACGAACCGAGTGAAACCTACTCCAATCTAGGCCAGCCAAGGGCGTTTGCAAGAAAATGTTGATAAAATTTTAACGCTTGCAAATCCAAATTTAATTAGAAGAGAGGGTCAAGTAGTGTGTAGACCCATCTTTTGATTACTTTGAAAAAGAAAGACTAATGCTTAACAAATCAAAATGTCGTTTCAGCGGTGAATACAGTGTATAAATGAAGCGTTTAAACACAAGACGATATTTTATGACACTTCGGCAGTTCGGTATTTCTTCTTTCAGAATTCGCAGAATTTCTAATAAACTCCCGCTGATAGCAAGTGTTTGTGATAAAACCCAACGTTTTACTTAAAGTTTCAAATATCTTTAAGCATCTATATGCAATATGTACATGAAATACTGGCGTTTTGTGATTGCAAATATAAAAAAATGAGAATCCATCTATTTACAACAGCTATTATAATTTGGCTATAAATGTACTTAACACCATGACATACATCAAAGCATACAATTACCGATCCTGTCTATATAATGCCAAAATATTCTGCTTTGTCAATGTCAAAGCCAAAATATAATTAAAAATGGATTAAAATTGTGTAATGATATCGATTTTTGCCTGGTAGTTGCCTAGACAAACTTTTTCTTTGATAAATATTTGGTAGCAGATAAATTTGTGTAGTGAATATAACTTCGACATCGTCTCAATTGACGATTTTCTTGTTGTATATAAATATGTTTATACTGACAACTTAAAACTGTGTCGGCAAAGCTGGCTACAAAAATATTTGGTAAAGTTCCTGTTACGCTATAAAATTACACCTAGGGGTACAATTTAGGTTGGTGTCATCAGTGGCAAGCGATTCTAACCACTTTCGTAAATTTCTTATAAATGATATTTTGATTGGTTGGTGTCGGATTTATTCGTGAACGCGAACAACAAAGCTCAAAATCCAGCCAGACCGCGGATAACCATTTGCGGTTTTAAGATAACCATTTCACCATCAATTGGATTTTCGAAGGCCGTTATGTTTATTCACGGATGATGCTTTTTAGAGAGTAAAGAATTTGAATTTAATGATTACACAGTAAAAGTGATTCATAAGGGACATTTGCGTCACGAGAGCAGTTGACATGCTTCATTAAAGGATTCGTAACGACCTTCCATGTAATACAAATTTTATCAATCGAGTTAATTATTTGTTATGAAACGAGCGAAAGCGAGTTGGATAATAAATCATTCAAGAGTTTCATAAAGCAAGCATAATAGTAGACAGTGTGTTGAATCTTGGGTGCCACTGTGACGGAAGTGCTAACATTGTGACGTCATACGGGCAAAGATTTTACAACATTTATATTGATAAAATATATCGTCGTACAGATATTACACTGCAGTATTTTACACGTGAACAATAAAGCATTAATAAATAATGAACTTTCGATAGACATCTACTGAAAGTCAGCTTTTCTGAGTGTGATAGAATGACATCCAATTTTTTTTATGTGATAACGTGAAACTGTGTTTTTTATTTTATGTTTTCTTCACTGTCATAGCTCATCATTTTTGTCTTCACTAAATAATAAAGTTACAATCCTCTACTACTAGTTATGACGTTGAATCAAAATTAGCTAATTGTTACTGTCGATAATGCAACGACCGTAAAACATCGTGGACATACGCTAGATTGAGTTTGCTATTACGATAGCCTTCGATAATTTTCTATTTCATATTTTCGCCATTTCTACAGAGGTAGCTCCGTCATATATTCCGATACAAACCTCCGTCGAGCGTTCCAAAAACAAAGCAAATATTTGTATGAAATTAATTTCAGAGTCAACATTACTCTGTAAGTTTTAACGGTCTCTGAAAATAAGGATATGAATTCCGATACAACCCTTGTCGAGCGTTCCTTGGTCTAGAAATGTAGAAACCTCATTGGATGCAATCCAAATTATGTGTGCAGTCAACGACGCCGTTTCAAAGCTGTCATTCGAAAGTCTAAGTTTGTTCAGTATGCATCGGCAGAGCTAAACTTTATTTGAATGGGCACGTTGCACTCAAATTCATTTTTATCAAACACAATCGTTTTAATTAGCGACAACAATATTGCATAGGTCTTGATGACAAAAAAATATTATATCTGTTCATTCGTTTTTTTAGTGGCCGTAATTTTTTAGGTTGTCTGTGATACAATATCCTGCCGAAAGCCCCAAAACAACTCGTAGAAGGACAGAGGTTTGTATAGGAATCCATTTGGGAGCTCACTCTTTCGGGAGAGAATGGTTTTGACTCTTAAGTGGAAATTTCTTTTTTTACCCTTCAAAAGATAGGATTTGATAATCCACTGGATCAGGAAACATTCAATATCTATAAGTTTTTCATGAAAGGCACAGGTTGTACGCTATCAGCATAGACAATGGCTCTTCGTAAATGCATTCCTTTATTTATTATTTCATTTTAGAAGTATGAATTACATACAAAGATACATCCGTTAAGTTTTGTGTTTTTGTGTCATTTTTAATCCCTCGTAATGCTCTGAATTCATTGACAATGATAAAGATCTTTATCCGCAATTTTTTAAATATTTTTTGAATAATTTTCAAATGAGATTATTTCTTTAGAGACGGTTTCTCACAGTGATCGTCGCTTCTTATGCCTTAAGGCACCATTAGTCGAAGGTTATTAACCGTTAGAAGAGTGTTTTGAATAAGGAAAAAATTGAATTGATAAAGAATTGTCGGAGGATCACACGGGAAGAATATTGATTTCAAAACAAATGTTTGTATAACATGTATTTCAAATTGTAAACATTCAACATTACTCTTTAACTTATTACTTTTTAAATGTTTTTCAAAATGTTTTTTAATTGAAAATGCTTTTTGATATTATTTCATCTGTCATCAATGTACCAAAATAGATGTATTTATTGTATTTCGTTTGTATAATATTGCATGGACGACAGCAATCTTTTATTTCGACGATTAAAGAATTTTAACTTTTATTCTATTTTACATTTTCGGTGGTTTAAAGGGGCACAAGCACGATTTTCAGACAAATAATGTGATCACATGAAAACGTAAATAAATGTAACCAATTGAAATCAAGTGTTTTTAATTAAAACAAATGAACGTACCATGTTCATTTAAGCAATTGGAATCCATTTTCCGACCTCAATTAATAAAAAAAAGTGTTTACAAAAAATGGCAGCCATTGTTTTCTTTTTTGCTTTATACTTTATCGTTTCTACCGTTGGGTTGTGTAATGATTCGTTTGACCCTCTGAAGATGTAACATTTGTCACAAATTATTGCTTTTGGGGGGAACATTTTAAAAATAAGATTTCTTAAAACCGTGTTACTGCCCCTTTAATGCATATTCAAATGTATTTCTTAAAACCGTCCTTTTCATTTTACTCTACGAATATTTATCCTTTGTAGCCCTTATATAGATAAATAAAAAAAACCTTGTACAATCAAGTTTATTTTTACTTTTTGCATCACAAAAATACGTTACGATCTCTACTTTTTGAGTAGTAGAGACATGAACAACACATTCATGTATTCAAGTAAGCAACAACCAGTGGTTTGAGCAAAGAATGTTATTTTAACAAATACTTCAATTTTTGTTGGTGTAAAAATACGGTGAGACTTTAAAGGCACTGTAGTATTGTTTCAAAATTAAGAAAATTAGGCATATGAGGATGTAGGCACTCCTCTAAGCTTTATTTCGATACAATGAAATAATTTCTATTCTTTACAATTGACCTGTAATCAACATTGAAAACGTAAAGATGGCCGACATTGACCTCGCGATATACAAAATCTATTGTCAGCTGTGTAAAAATGGAAAATATATTGACAGTTAAAAAAGGTTTAACTAAACTGTAGTGATATGTGCAGCTTTTGAATTTACAACAAAGAATAAAATGAGAACAAAGAATGAAATATTGCTGTTAAGAACAGTCTTGTATTCTAACCGATTTCCTAAACATTGTGTTAGGATTGTTATTTGATGACCATAGCATATGCCGTTTTCGCCTATATAGCTGTAAACAAAATTTTATTATTTCCGATAACAAAGAGCATACGGATTTTATGAAACGTTTGCTAAGATTTTTTTTCAGATCGTTTAGAATCACTTATTAACTGTATTTGCTACATCACTTTGAATGTAATTTACCTTTTTACATCTTCAAATAACATTTAGCATGCACTTATACTCAATGGGGAAATTATGAATATGAAGTACATCCTTTAACGTTCTACACTGCTTTTAAATGTGATCATACATGTATGTTCGTGTTTATGTTTGGTATGTGCCTTTTTCGTAATCAAACTACAAACATAATTCTTGTATCAGGATATTAAGTTTTAAGGATTTTTCATCATCCTAATTATCACTGCATCAAGTTCATCAAAGGAACAGGAATATCACCCTTATTATCATGATAAAAGTTCAGTTATGAATGGTCGTCCAATAAAAATTATACCGAACATTTCTCGGATATGTTTCTTCTAGTATGTGATCGCATAATTTTACATATGACCGAAAGGATAATTTCGCATTAACAAATTTCACGTGATGATGAAAGGTTTGTCCGATGTTTTTGTAGCTCTTTTCTTGGCCGTCACAATACAAAAGAGGTAGTATAGTTTCTTTCGGAAACTATATACCTTGAAAAATATTGCAACACCTTCTTTTCTAATGACTGTCGTGGTGTAAAAAAAAAGTGATATTTGATAAGGATCCAATTGATGATAAAGTGTTTGTTTCAGGTTGAACAATGTCGAAAGATGTCAAAACACAATTAACAACAATCTATCATTTTAGAAATAGTCAACGGCGTAACCATTGTAAAACGGCCAAATTTCTTAGTCGAAAATGTTCGATTAGTAGGGTTGGAAGTCGACATTTATTGACTCGGACTGAAGACACAGAAATCAAGAAAAAAGTCAGTATTTGGTGCAACCCCTAAAATCTCAAACCGTAAACGAATTTCCTCTTTTTTCTGAAAATGACCCTTGGCTGTGTATGACGCCGGTTGTTCCATTTCATTTTGGTAATACATTTTTCAAATGAGCTCTGAATATAACTGGTAAACCTAAATGTGTGCAGGTCACTTTCAGAACACAAAAAGAATTAAAGGTGTATATTTGATAATAACGTTATTGACCTCTCCCTCTTTCTCATGCCTTCCTCTGATAACCTCTGTTTTAACTTGAGCACACTCTGAGGTTTCGAAAGATAAACCTTATGACTGACAAAATCGCTTGGTAGGCGATCTTTATATTTGACGTTTTAACAGACGAGTGTTTACATCCAGAAAGAGTCGAATTTTCATGGCAAAGTAAGTTTTGAATGCTCGTCTGGACAAAATATGAAAATATATTATTCTCGATTGGCGAAAGACATATGAAATCACAATATCATAAAGAAATAAAAATAATATTTTTTGCTAGTATTTTATTAGAAAAATAAAGGTGAAAATGAAAAGGTGTTAAATAACAGTATACAAGAACAGAAGACAAATAACATTCATTATAAACAAGAATGGTTGGCAAATCAAATACACTTTCGGTGACATGTGTATGTACATTATCATAGGAACACACATATGAGGTTTTTTACGTTAACATAGTGATATAAAAATGTCGAATGATATGATAGCATCAGTTGTCTTGTATTTGTGCTAATCAATATCAAAATCACAAAAATATGTTTTGTTTACATGAATATATTCCTGGCATGTTGAATATACCTCAGGCAATCTTAGGTAATGATGTTGTCACGAAAATTTACAAAGTACAACTTAATTTTTTTTAAAGATGTAATGTTTTCCAAAGGTTTTCATTCTGATTAAACATTATTAAGACAGGCTCTCGTTATCAGGTTGTATATAAAACATCAACTTGCATTTTCAAAAATTGAGATGGAAATTTATTTTCAATCCAAACTAAATGATGGAGAGAGGTGCTCAATAGTTGTGCTGTTCTAATGCAGCGTGATAAGCGGCAAGTTTTGACCCTTCTATTTTCTATACACGGAATGCTCGTGCAAGTCAGGCAAGCAAATCAGGTATTGTCACCAAGTGTATACAGTGTCATTACGAAAGCTGCGTGAAAAGCGTGCAATGCTTATTTGTTTCTTTCCGGGGACATGCATTTCGTGTTGCAAGAACATAGCTTATCGAGCTTGCAAAGTAAGCCGTCGTTTCGACTGCACATAATGGTATTTGTATGCAGGGCATTCTTGAAGGTAACTGCAATCTCATATCTTTCCGATTACATAAAGCATTCTTTCTAATCGGGTATATAAAAAAATCATTCAATTTGGTTTGGGCAAATGGTAACAAAATACTACAGGATTCCGATGTTCAGAAAGTTACAAGATTGCAGTGTCAATCATTTAGATTTGTGGCATGCTTTGCACGGACCCAGCGGAATACAGATCTTGCTTCGACTGTGCACGTGATTTTCGTGATATGGCGATCTTTGCAATGAGAATCAAACTCAGCGTCAAAAGGGTGAGGATAACGATTCCCATAATTATCATGGCTGCGGTTATTTCCTTGGAAGTGCCGCATTCAGCTTCGGCTTTCCTTTGTTCTGAAAATTAAAAAACATGTTGCATATCGATAACCCAAACGTATTAGTGTTTACAAGATCTCAGTAGACTCAAATACACTCATGTAACGGTTTCGATAACGGTGTCATGCAGTGAAATATTCAAAGCCCGTAACTTGCAATTGCATTAAACTTATTCTAACTAAAGCCATATATTTACCATATTCTTTGAACTGTACAGGGTTCATGACAGTGACGGCTCCCTCTACTAGGGTCTCGTTAAATGTTTGTGCCTCTCTCTTTCTTCTGCCGAACTGTGTCCCGCTGCCACAGGTTTCCTTTTCAAAAATAACAAATATTTATGAGTAATTTATTATAAAAATACTTTGCTAAGCACACGTAATGCCAGGTCTGAAATTTTTTTTTTAAGATCGCTCGTTATCGCTCGAATGATATCTACATTCGCAATTGGTAAGTTGGATAATACACTTCAGCGTAACATTATTAGTAATTGCCACTTTAATACTTAATGACAGATAAGAGACCATGTTGGTCAAATGATGTTCACATCTCTTCACTATTAGACCAATGAGGTTCGCTTTCATTGAAGGCAAAATTAGCAAGCAACACAATTCTCCCCACTGACATTGAAAATACAAAACTGACCCATTTGGCATGTTCTCTAGAAAAACTATACATATAGGCTTAACTTATATCCTCTCCAAATTAAAACTTTCAATGGATTCTGTCAACGTACATCGGAAGTGAAACAATTTTCCTTTTGATAATTTCCGCGGTGTCAACATTATCTCACTTATAAAGCGATGCATTATTTTTCATTCAATATGTACCTTGGTGTTAAGGTTTCTCTAATTAACTATTAATTATTAATTCAACCTATACGTGGGCACATACCGCATCACAGGGGGCCGTATCTGATGTCAGACACACTCGGACAGTGAACTCGAACTTTACGTCGGTAAACCCGTAGAATTGGAAAATTTTGATCGTCATGGTAACGATCTTATTGGTGGCATCACGAGCAGGGGTAGCTACGGTTAAGTGGAAGGCATCAGCATCCATACAGCTGTAGAAACAGTAAAAATAAAGTCAAACTAGAGAATATTTAACTCAATCAAATCAAAATTACTTTTTCAAACAATTATTCTCGTAAATTTATTAAAAAGGTTGATCTCAACTTTATCAGCTCAGTAAAGTAGGCATTTAAGTTTCGGCTTCAGTGCTATTTTATGCAAACAGTATACATCATGCCATAGTTTAAATCTACTTTGTACGTTGTATGGGCTAAAAAGTTGCAAAAATTCGTTTGAATCATTGGCGCGCGCCACTGTCCGGATTTCGATCACAAATCACGACACCAACCCGTTTATCATCACTTTACTGAACTGATAAGCATTATTTTTCTGATTTTCTGAACCAACCATTTCTTCTCGATAAAATAACACCATTTATGGATTTTTTCACTATCGCTATCACTCTTACCAAATTTAAAATTTTAAACTATCATGAGGATTACAGAAAAGACTTGATGTCTGCCAATTTTTATTGTTATACTACCGAGAAAAGATTACTTTAGCTGACAACCTACAACCCTCGCACCAAAAACGCTAACGACTCTGTGAGCGGCTCTCAATGTCTAATGAAGGGTGTATAAATGTAAATAACACTGATCCGATTAATGTAGCCGCATTTTTGGAATCTCATTGAAACCCGTAAAAAGCTCCTCTTGTAATGACGTCATTCCAGCCGATAACTATTAATGATAAAAAAGTGAAGAGTAAAGAAAAGTCTCACCCGCTTGTGACTAGTTTCAAAGTCTTAAGATCGCCGTCATCGTTGTTACTCGCAGTTCCCTCTAGAACCTTAATAGCGCCGTATTCTACAGGAGGAAAGTTTGGTAAGAGTTTAAAGGCACAGTAAAATAATGCTCTAACAAAATTAAAACAGAAAATTTTGCTTACACACTTCCCCAAAACCCTTAACGAATTTTATAGGATTTTTTCATGCATTTTTTCAAAATTCACAACCTCCGGCTTTAAACCAGTTTAACGATAACGTTTTGAAGCTTCTACTTGGCGCCAGTGAACATACACGTTATACAACCTCCCGTTTTATCCATATGGTTTTGAAAAGTGATATGCAATATATACAAAAGTAGTGAAAATTGGAACAGGATTCATTGAGGAAAGTAAAATGTGGGCGAAAATGTTTTGTGCTGTTGTTTTTTTTTTCTAATCAACGCATTTAACTTTGAAGAGTGTACACTTGATTGAACTTTCACCCCTTGTTCTGTGACTTCATAGCAATGGCATGGCAACGTCTTAAAGACCCCATGATGATCACTGAATAGTGTGAAACTGGTCGGGGATTCAAATCATTTCCAGACTTTTGTATATATATATATATATATATCAGATCTCACCTGCTGGCACTTGGAATGTGAATTCGACTTCGGCACCGATGACCAACGGGATCGCCGGGTCCACAACAGTTCCTCCGGACTCAATAATTAAGGTGGCAGGATTAAATTGACCTTCAACCGTGCTTGACTTGAGTCCAGTTCTTAACAGAATATAAATATATTTAATCTGACATAGGCGTCTTTAAATTTATTTCATTTTAATGAAGTCATATATTTACGCAACAGTCGTTACTTCTCTAATCCCGCCAGGGGCTGGGAAACTTTGTCTGCAGTAGAGACCGGTTCCACATGCAGTGAGGTTTGGGTGCAATGCTACACTGAACTTCAGGGCAGTACCACCAATGGTTCGCTAGTTCCAGCCAGTGTTCGCACAATGCATAGCCACCAAAGTTTTCCCCCTGCATTAATTTCAGGTTCAATCAAATTATTACAATATAAACAAGCTAACTGCGACGTCCTCACAAATTATCAACATATGCTAAAAATATTGAACAATAGTCGTATTCTTTGATGAACCATTCATAACATATTCCAGTTGAAAACTATTCTGAGCAATAAATTTAACAATCACTGGTTTAAGATATTTAGTTTCACTGTGTTTAGCCTGTACCCTATTGTAACTGTTTTTTCAATGGTAACAGCATGAAATAAAATTCTGAAAAAGTCGAAACCCGCAAAACACCCCATCACATGATTATTGTTCTACATACCAAGTTTCAACAAGCTTGGCCTTATGGTTTAGATTTCTGGTTTGGAAAACAATTAAGTAATGTTTCAATTTAAACCAACAAAGGTAAAGTAAAAACTGTTTTAAAGCCCAAAAAGGAACAATTACACACGAAGTTTTTCAATAGAGCAAGTTTCAAGTTTTTGTCTGGCTCTATAAAAAATACATATACAAAGTATGAATGTACTTAAAAGTTGATGACAACAATAAGTACCAGTTCCAATTATAATTGTTTAATATACCAAGTTTCAATGAGCCAAGACTTAAAGTTTCTGACTTCTGATCAAGAAACGAAGTTCTAAGTTACGTGTCCATGAAAGCAGCCATAAATAGATGTAGGAAGAAGTTGAACAATCTAAAAGGCACCACAACACGTGATGATAATTAAATATATCAAGTTTCAATGGTCAAGGCCTTATAGTTTATGACGTCTGGTCAGAAAAAAATAGCTTTCATGGACGGGCGGAGGTCATTTCTATATCTCCCGAAAACTTATTTTGGAGGGGGATAACAAGCTACGTTGTAAATTCAATTCTTTTTAAACATCTTGTTATGTAACATTGTTATAATTGGGATTAAACTTTCTGCAATAGTACAAATTGTCTTGGACCTGCTCCTTGCGGGATCCCAATCTCCGAGCATCTGGTACACATAGCCGCTAGACGTAACGTCATTATATTCAAAGGGAGCAAAGAGAATCTTTGATTAGACGCGTCGTTTTGTGTATTAATAAATTTTATCAAAATATCATTATAAACTTACGAGCAAACGAAACGTCCCAACATTTTTAAAAACAAAATTACTGTTGCCAGAGAAAAGCGACTTTGAATGTCTGTGACAAGCATATTTGGTCTGTCAAGAAGAACTGACAATTTCATACATCATGATATTCATATTTTTACGACTGTTCATACAGCTGCATACCGAAAGTTTGTTCACTTACCACTGAATCGTAGTGCAAATATGATGTAATTTGGGTTTCGTTTCAACGTCAATAGAATAACTTCAGCAAAACTTACAATGGATCGCCCACTGTTAATGTGTGAAATGGCCATTCTTGAAATCATTTTGGGATCGTCTGGTCCCTCGTGCAAAAATTCGAATTTTGGCATATTGATACAGACAGAAGAGGTCATATTTTCGAAATTTCGATTTCATTAAATGTGAAATGAAATGTTCCATATCGACTCTCTGAGATTAAAACCAACCTAATCACATTGACTTTGTGCTAACGAACAAACGTGACTAATTTTTAAAGAAGTTGATAAGTTATAAAATATTTTATGGAGAAAAATAATTATTAGTGTTTTCGGAATTATGACCCCTGGTTACTTCAATGGCCTGCCAAAACCGTTCCGGGTTATTGTGGGGGTCCAATAAACCTTTGCCTTAAAGAAGAATGGATCTGCATATATGTATTGAAAATTCAATATTAAACGTTTCTTTTTCGCAACGCTACGATACATCAAAGGCATCCCAAATTACATTATATTTTCACTCGTACATTTAGGTATGTGAACACACTTTTGGCATGCAGCTGTATACACATAGGATCCTTTATCAAAGCGTTATTGTGTTATGATTTTTGGCATTTAAGTTAAAATTGAGATTAACTATAATTTCGATTAAAATATATTGACTTATATTAGCTCGTAAACAACCAGTTTCATGAAAATTCTATTAGACAGGATATCATGTAATACCCCCCCCCCTCACTCCCCTAAACTGTTCTCCTAACGAATAATGGTCTTAGAATAGTTATACGTACAGGTCTGTTTCGTCCAACTTCAAAACGGAGCTTTCGAGAAGGACATTGTTTGGATCAAAAACACACTTGACCTCCAACTTGTCTTCCAGAGTGGTGATCACTTTTTCGTCGTACTGAACTACAAAGGTTCTGGTGTAAACTGAATTTACACCGTCCTGTAAAACAGAAATAAGTATTTACTCCAAATTCAAATGGCGTTTTGCAATAGATAATTAAAACCCTAACCGAATCTCTTGCCTTAAGATTTTAAGTCATAGTCTCATTTTTGCAAGGCAAATTGTAATGCACGTCTGACAAATAGTTCATCTCTCATAGACATCTTTCCCCTGACGTTTGCAACAATTTTCAGAAAAATGCGTGCATTCTAGCCCTCAATAGTGAAGTTCAAAACACTCTACCCTATGTCTTTGACGAGCGTTAGTCTTTACTACCACGTCATTTCGCTAAGGCCATGACGTAGAACACATGAAATTTCCCAGCTGAATATCCAATGAAAATAGCTAATAGCTTACCTTTTTTCAAATACAGAAATAACAAAAAGATGGTAAACTCAATTAAGAATGCGTCTGTCGTGAGTATCGGCGCTGTAATTACTAGATTTCCAGTATTTCGTACTCGCGATGGAATTGCACTTGATTCGGGACCTCATCGGTCTGAAACGGCATGCGCCAATCAGCAGCGCCATCCTAAACTTTAAAACGGGCATAGAAATGAATTTTTTTTGCAGACGCGACAGGAAATATTGATGTAAGATTTTGCTCCTGAAAAATAATTAGCCCGGTTAAGTTGCCTTACAAAATTGATTCTATGACTTTAATCAAGCAAAGGTTCTATATCGCAAGAGGGTAAATTAGTCTCGTAATGTGTGTATTCTTCACCTTTATGTCAATGAGTACGAAATTCCAAAATATTTTTATAAAAATGAGATTGATTGGAAAATCAACATTGAAACACATAAAACATATTGGAAGGCCCTGCGGATTAAAATACACTATTGGAAACGGATGATCCTGCGAGACTTTACCCTTGTTTTTTTACATACATTTTCAATGTTTTGCCCTCCAAAGGGAATATAAAATACAAAAAGGTTTGTAAATTGAAAAGTTATAATAATCTACATAATTTATTTTTAAATGTTTCGCTCTCTAAAGTAAATATGAAATAAACAATCTTGTATTACAAACGGCAAATTGAAAAAAATTGAACTATCACAATACGTGCTACTGCCCCTTTAAATTGCCACTTACCATAGCAACAGTTATTGCGCCACAAGCGGCATCGGTGTGATCCACAGACAGAGCGTAACCCAACCATTCGTCGGGGATCGAGTCGCCAGTGTCTACTGGATTCGGCACAGCCGCGGCAAGACACGTTGGTTCGGTCCGTTTACCTTCTATATATGCAATCCCATTTGTAAAGTCGCCATGAGGGTTGACACCTATCGTCATCTTGTCGACCTCACAAAACACGTTCACTAGTTAAAAGAAATAACATGCATGAAAATAATGTATTCATTTCTTAGCACCGTGAGGCAGTATTGGTTGTATGATAATATTATATATAATACAAGTATAGACTGGTGATGCTGCCAATCCTTTTATTTAAAGACACGAAAAAAACAATATTGAACCTAATCAAAAACGAAAATAATACCAAATAACTCATCCGTAAACAGTTGTTTGGTTAGACAATTCAACTTCGTCCTCGGTCAATACTGTTTTCCCTCGGGTCAATAAAATAAGTATTGACCTTATCACCAGTCTATAATTGTATATTGTCTGACGTTGATTAAGAACAACCAAAGCGGCTCTTACAGCAATCCTTTTGAGTATGAAGCTTAACAAATTCCATGATCATACTCTTTTCTTTGTCCTTCACGTGGGAAATCCATCATGCATCATGCATAATGCAATTTTACCGATCTCGGATGAATATTAAGCATTATCATATCTTTAAGACGTATAACATAACTTAAAGGGGCACAGGGTGTGTTGCTGGAGTCAAATTCTGTATAATAATAGTAGTTTTCATCCAAAAGTAGAGGATGTTTCTAAAATTTACGATCTAATTGCTTATCAGTTAAAAAATATTGACAATAGGGTCGAGATTCGGCGTGGTCGTGTCCGTGGTCGTGGTCGTGGTCGAGGTCAAACGTAATTTTGTGAATCTTATTTACATGTAGGTCATGATCGAGTAAGCAACTATGTGACCGTTTTTGCAATAGCATTGAAAATATGTGAAATATAATAACTTTGGTATTTTAAAGATAAGAGGAGGATGGTGAATTTAACCTAACCCAAGACGTATATATGTTTTCTTGCCTTATACTCTGTGACGATTTAGTATGGCAGACTGTAAGAAAATAGATTATTCACGTACATCTTCTGAGGTCGCAAGTAGCCCCGTAGTGAGTATCGGCACAGTAGCATTCGTTTCCTGCTCCAGGGTCAAAGCAGGTACCACCGTTCAGGCAATCAGTACAGCCGGCGACTATCTGAGCTGAAAAAGGAAATATCAAATTGATAAAATAAAAATAATTTATATTATCAAAATTTTAATATCAATACTGGTATCTCAGAATATTTCTTAATTTTAACATAAATGTATTGAGAATGCCAGATCAGTTTTCTTGGATTTGTGATCTAATAAATGGGTTGATTCTATGATAGTTTGAATCATGTGATACGTTCTTAACTTGAAAGGAACTAATAGCTTTTACAAATAGTAAAATGGTTCTAATTTCTATCGTCAAAGGTATAGGCATAACTATGAGTTTAATTTATATATGGCTATACAATTGACATTCCACAGTCGCAATAATAAATGATGAATTTATCGGAATTCAAGATGTGAGCTCAATGTAAAAGTATATTGATTTTGACCTGCGAGCGCAATGTAAATAGGGTTCATATTTTTCATACGATGCCCCGGGGCAAAATACCATCTCTCATCGTGACGTCACGTAATAAACAACGCTTTGACGTCACTATTCGCCTATAATGTCGCCTATGTTGCCAATGAGCCGACGGAGGGCACTATGCCTAAAAGTGTTTTACGACGATGATTTTGATTAGTGTCTTTGATTTCGCGACTTAATAAGTAATAAGAAGACTATTATATTCGTGTCCATGTCGTGTCCACATACTATATTTTTGACACTCGTGCCTAAATAACATTACATTAACACTAATATGATATCCTCTTTTTATTACCTACGAGGGCAATCATAATGAGGTTCATATTTTTCATAGGATGCCCTAGGACAAAAAACACTTTTAAACAATGGTTTGACGTCGCAGATCACCTTTGACTATCATTTGATTATCATATTCTTGGCTAAGACAAACTACATGTACAGTGTATGTTCACGACACTCTCGCTCGGGACATACATTCTGATATTTATGCGCTTGTCGTAAACAAGTTATGTCACGGATACTCATATAATATCCTCTATCTATTGGATACTTAATTCATTATTTGTGTATATAACTCATCAAACCACGTGTAACCGTAATCAATAGCTTGTTATTTATAATTGTAATGTTAAACCTTAGTTGCCAATATCATATTGTTCATAAAGCTGTGATGTAACTTTTGTTGTGTGATAATGTTTACAATATGATATTTACCAGTTACAACTCCACAGTCGTATCCTTCATTTGCTCCACAAGCGGTACAGAATGGATTAGTAAAAATGCAAACTCCGCTGTTTTGACAGGGTTGCTGTGGGCGCCGACAGTCAAAGCTTGCATCAGCTGTAACAATGAACAAATGAATAAAAAATCAACTAAATAAATGAATTGATAAATGAATAAAATAGAGAGATTGATACAATGTATATAGATAGATAGATGGATGCATGCATGCATGGATAGATGAATGAATGTTTGAATGAAAGCATGAACAAATGATTAAATAAACTAAAAGAAAGATGGATAGATACATACATACATACATACATACATACAGACATAAATACAAACATACATACATACATACATACAGACAACAACTGCAAACAACAATCAAAACAATGATGATGATGATAATGATGACGACGATGATGATTTATTATATTGAAAGCAACAACAATAAAGTCGATGATCGGGAAAGGCAAAATTGATTATATGATTTTATTAATGATTTAACACACAATTCATTCCGATATGAATGGTTAAAAGTGTTGACTGTAAGTCTATAAATTATGTGTGTGATATTTCGTTTTCAAATGTTTTCGCTATGTTTTCTGTCAGAATAAATGTGCATCACAAATTTGTGGATATGTACAAATTTACAAGTACAATAAACAATTCAATATTTTCCCCAATATACATGATTCTATCTTACGATGTACAAAAAATGCATCACTCCAACAGAATTGTTCATATTTTAGTTTTAAAACAGCATATAAGTTCGTTACAGGAAACAACTGACCTTGCCAAATCAACGCTACGAGAAAAAGTAGCGCGAGAGTCGCCATTCCTGATTTCCGTGATATCCTGAAGATAAAAGTCAATGTGGGTTATCATCAAATTAGGAAAACAAGATTTTCTGGGGGCCAACTTCTTTATCCTGAAATCACTACGTTTCGGAGTATATGCTTACATTGTGATTGGGGATACAATGAAAGTTGGATGTGCACCTAAGCTCCTTCTCGCCTGTGACTTCTACCCAGCTCACCTAAAAACAGTCCTAATTTTTATAAAAATTTTCAAAAACGCAAATTGTAGTCTATCATATAGTCCCTGATATTTTTCAATATTTGGTATAAAATAATATAAAAAAGGGATTTCTGTATATTACTGCCTATGTGGAACAGGCAACTGGACATGCCAACATTTTCTAGACTTCAAAAGGCTCCTTTAATATTTTGCCATAGGGTCTGGATGACATATGACATGATGATAATATAACTGCTAGGAAACTTCGCATTTCTTTGGAATATAGAATTTGTTTATCCTTTAATTTCCTAAATTGGTTCAATCTCGCTCGCTTAGTACTGATCAACTGGGACCGTGTCAGATGAACTTGCAATCCAGCCAATCGGCGAGGAGGTGAGAAAGCCACCTGCACGAATTGGTACTTTAGTTTGATTTTGGATGTCAGAATTGATAGAAGGTGAGGGTCACAGACAAAGAAACATGCAACGTATAAAAGAAGCTAAGGAAGTCACGAGATTCTCCTTGATTTCAATGAGAATGGTAATGTAAGAGTTTATAATTTAAGGATTCAGTTGATATATGAGAAGTCTTTTTTGGACTCAAACTCATATCCTTCGTGTCACACAATCTATATCAATCCTATATTATCAGTGAACTAACCGGCAATTTTGTTTTGTTATTCTCGTATGATATTACTAAAAAGGTATTTTGACGAGAATTGCTTACCTGCCAGCTAAATCTATCAGTTTTATCAAGCTAATAAAAACTATTTATGTTCCGTTTCTTGTCCCCCCGGGTATTGTTTTGAGAGAGATTTACTCTTCAGTTCTATTTCAACAACAATAATAATAATAATAATAATAATAATAATAATAATAATAATAACAATGATGATTTACCACTTATAGATGATGCTACTTCTGTAGTTATGTAACACTTTCGCATTTTATAATCACATTTCCGTAATTTCCATGGCTTCACAATTATTCGATTAATTTTCACTTTTTGTGAATATCTGTAAACAAGCGGAAAGCACCGATGCATATTAGCTAAATTGTAATCAATTTTTTGTAATAAAATAGCGTTTATCTACTGTACTAATCGATTTTGAGATTTAGGCTTCCAATCAGAGACAGTTAGATTAAAACTTAAAGTTTCTTTAACGTTAATAATTACATTAATTTTCAATACACTCTTTCATACATAAATGCGTAGGGCTTATATTTCTGATTAACTAAAATTATTTATCATGAGTCGTATTAAATTCACGATTTTGGTCAGCTTGACTGCTGCTAGGAACAAAAAAGAACAAACCATTCACATATTCAGGTCTAATGTGAATGACCAGATCTTTAACTTGAAAACCGTAGGGACATCTAAATTTTTCAACTTTTTCATAAACGCTTATTCTGGCACACTATTTATTTAACGAAATATCGAGTTACGAAAGTGCTGTAGGTGTCCTAAAGTTTTGAAATTCTCTGTTATGCAGTATAGCTAAAAATCGATTTATTTGATAATAATAGGATTAAATTTATATTTCAACAAAAAAGTATTTCCGAGAGACCCGACCCCGACACAATGTTTTAAGTCATCAGAAGCAGCCTTAAAGCGAACGTACCATATTCGGTTAAACTATGCTGGTCAATTTCCCTACCTCACATGATTAAAAGGTGTTCATACAAAAATGGCCGCCTATATAATTTGCTGTATGCTTGTTAATTTCTTCTACGACTGCGGATAACAAGTTCGAGTATTGGGATGTTTGACCCTCTGACGATAGCACTTTTGGCATGAACAAATATCTATTTTGGAAAATTTGCAAATGAAATTTTCCTAAAAATGTGCTACTGTTCCTTTAAGTGAAGTCATAACAGTCCTTATATGGTAATGTTCGCATGAAAGGGACATCTTTTTAACATGTTTATTTCTACAACCTTCCACATTTTGACTTCATGATACTGAATTTTTAGAGAACAGTTAAAGAAGACATAAAAACAAAATAAGACATAGTCGTTTTTTTCATGAGCCACATGACAAGTGTCGGATAAACATTGCTTCACATGATAAACGCTTCAGGGACTAGACCGTTATTTCCATTTTGTCCGTAGGCGTATAAATGTCGTTTAGAACCATAATCAAATTGAATACTTATAAATGAATCCCTAAAATGGCAATTGGGCATTAGCGTTGGTATTTGCTCTGGCGTCTTTGATTGTACAAGAGTTTGGAAAATACGTTGTAACCCGTGAACCATATACCATATATATATATATATATCCGTTAGGGTTAAGCCTTAATCTTTTAAATATGCACACATGAACATTTGCCTCAAATACCAAGAGAGCAAACGCACAATTAGACTTGTCGTGCCTTAAGCCGTTTTCGCTCAATGTACAATTACTGATTGTGTTTGTAAATCTCAAGCTAGGCGGCATCTAGGGATTGAGACGATTGACTTTGCAATAGAATGCAGATGGTAGGATAACCGATAACAGTAAATCTTTGTGGTTCACATTTCTCTCTTATCGTTAAAAATACCATTAAGAGCTAAGATCTATAGAAGAATCGCAAACGAGAGGCTTAGTGTCATTTTGCTGGAGTTCGCAAAGTGACCAATGATTTCTCCCCTCGTTGAGTTTGAGGGATTTAAATGAGATAACATCAAAAGGGATTAGGTAGACAATGACAAACCACGACGAAGCAAGCATGTGGATACTCCGACGGCATTTGTGTACAGTATATAATCACTGCATTACAAATTTACCTGTTCAAGTCGAAATCGCCCAGGTTAATTCAAAAAAACATTTTGAAAAAAATCTCTTATTCATGTTCAGAGAATATGAACAGTTAAAATCTCAGCGTGTAATGGCGCTGAAAATTGGCGACCTTTCTCTCTGTAAAAGCTCAGCGAAAACTTTCAAAGTGTAAACTCAAATTATTGATTTTTCAGATGATTTGCTTTAACATGATTCCTTCCCATCTTTAATCTCGAGCCATAGGTCTGTGACTTGATTGTCGCCGTAAGCAAATGTTTTGAAAAAATAAATGATAAATGCTGTAACAATATTGAGTAATAAAATTTAAAAAATAAAAAAATGTTTTAAATGGACCCTGTGTATGGCTATTTTTAAACATCGTTTATACATTACATGGTTATCTAGGTTGGTAAAGTTCATTTCAACACCAAAAGCCTTAAGGGGGTATATGCTTTTGAAGTCAAATATGTCAACTTTTGAAAATAGCGTTCGAAAAATCTTGGTTTCATTTCATTAATTAACAGTTCAGTTAAATGAGAATATAAAGTTTAAAGTCGTATTAGTGATCGAAATGCAGACAATGGCGAGCGCTAATAACTTGAAACTTAAATAGACAAATATGAGTATAAGGTATATCGCATTAGTACACAGGCAAATGTGGTGTATGATTGGAAACTCGTAGCGGCCATTTTTTCGATTATTATAATCATTTTTGAAAGGAACAAAATATAATAATTTTAGCTCTTTTGTGATGAAAATGTAAATTTTACGACATGATTTTAACTTCACACAGGAGATATGGACATTTGGCTATTATCAAATCAACTTAGAAAATTATGAAAAAATACTCTGTATCACTTTCATAGTGCTGTCTCTTTAACTAAAAAGACAGTACGAGATTTTGGAAAGAGTATCTTTTTTATCGATTAATAATTATATTACTATATATATTTTTATATACTTGTAGGAATCATATCTGTGGCGGGTCACTAATCTATGGCGGATTTCCTCATCTGTGGCTTGTTTGATTGTTAGACGTAAGTGACGTAATTGTGCGATGACGTCATAATAGCTAACTGTTCCCGTCGTAGGGCCACATTGCGTCGCTAGCGTTATAATTAGGGAAGTCACAGAGAGATATTGCGAACGGATAACGATCAAATAATAAGAGTCCATATCCCAATTACGAAAATACATTAAACAATACCTTACATGTAAATGAGACATTTGCGACTTCATGCCACATCAAGTGTGTTTATTTTGTATGATCTTTTTAGCCCTCGGTGAGTCTGTCTTTATCCCTAAGATATTGAAAGACTATCTTTTGTAACCCTTGGATTCCTGTCGACGAACTTTAGGGTAAGTTTGTCTAGCGTAAGGTTTGGTTAATCATTGCAGAAAAATATTTAAAAAAAGGTACAAATGTCAGACATTTGAAAATCTGCCATAGATTTGGAAATCCGCCACAGATTCGAGGCCTGCAATGGATTCGAGTCTTACATACTTAATATTGATACTGATCGGTTCACCAGAGTAACAATATAAAGGTTTGAGTTGCGATTCTGATAATAAGACTGGACATTGACGAGCGTCAGTTAGTCAAACGTTGATTTAGAAACTGATCTTCAGGAGAAAACAGATACTATTTGAGGTTTAGCGTTCAAAAGTTGTGGAACTTCAATCATGAAATTGAGACTTGTTTTTTTCGATTTCAACACAAACATAAAGGTGTTTTTTTCATTTTCATTGCAAATTAACAATGATCAAATGAAACAATTCTGGTCAATGTGTGAGATGTTTTGAATGAATAATATTATAATTGGTCTATGATAATAAGGGCCTCTTAAGATGAGTTGAGATGAAGTGATTTGAGTTTAACGCCGCTGTGAGTATTTCACCGACATCGCTGCCGCTAATGTTATTGCAGGGAGAAAATCCGCAAATATTGTCATTGCACATTGCAATGAAACCTGCGATCATCGGCTGAAACTAGCGAACCATGAAGGTTCTTTCGAAATAATATTCTCTGAAGAAAAATATATTGTACCGAAACGTTTGGCAAATTTGATCAAACGTAACATCTTAAACACGTGATACGTGCTTTCAACTACTACCCTCGTGGGGCGTTAATTATTAATTTTTGGAAATTAAGCCTTTTAAAGGTTTTTATTGTCTATGAATCTAAAGGACAAGAAATACACGATAATCAAAATGTCACCTTCCGTTCTCAATATCACTTATGCACTTGAAGCTGCTAGTTTTATCAAAATTCTTTGAAGAAAAGATCACCTTTGTTAATTTTTCATTCAGCCAAAACAACGCACGAAGTCACATTTTCCGGGTTAGGTTGACGCGCTTGCTGAATATAATTACAAGTTTATGTCCTAATCCATCAAGACTTCGCTACGGTATAATACCTCTCCTCAAACCATAGATTACCCCTGTCATCTACTTCATAAACCTCAAACAGCTTGACAAGACAAGCTAAGAGACTCGCTTCCACACCTAACGGAAGTTGAAGACAGAAATCTTTCACTGACATGATCTTAAAAAATTAGGTTATAAATAAAAGAGGTATTTACTCTAATAACTGACAAGGGCCTAGATTTTCGAGGCTCTCTTAGTGCTAAGATAGCCGATAGCTATAGCTAATGGAAGGCACTCACGACTTTCTTTGTAATAAGAGAGCTTCGAAACTCTAGGTCAATGTCAAGGTTGTTAAATCGGCGAGATCGGGGACTTATTTGGTAAATCCGGCTTATTGATTGAAATATTGCCGTCCTCCCGACGTAATCCGAAGTAACAGTTGCGGACCTTTTGCAATATTAACGATTGACTGCGTCAGACAGTTAACCATCCTCGGTCGCCCAGGGCTTCGACTCTCTTCACTTTCTGACTCCTGGGAATTTTCATCAGCAAAATTTGTAGTCTGAATTGAGTCTTGCTTGAAACAGTGACGCATCTGATTGGATGCAATCAAAGGTAGTTGTGCAATAAGCGACGCTGTCTCAACAATATCATCCGAAATGCCTCAGATATTTCCGTATGCTTTCGAAAAACTAAATTTTATTCAAATATGCTCTTTGCATGTTGAGTCTTCTTAATACGGCACATTTGCCTTATTTAGCAACTGCTTCAACAAACATGATATTTATGCATGCGATGTTTTCATTGGCTGAAATATTGCAAGGTGGTTTATGATGCAATATTTTCCCGCAAGGGGAACCTACCAGAGGTTGTATAGGAATTAATGACGGAACTTCCTCTCTGGGTAGAGATTGATCTAAAGCGTGCTGTGAAACGAATTTTGAGAGGCTCGCTGGTCCGATGGACGTAAATTTCAATTGCGGGTAGTTCAAGGGCGGATACCCTCTGTACAGATTTTCCAAGGAGAGATTTATGAAAAGCATCGGATTCATTCATGGGTCTTAATTAACCCATAGGACATATTGTAATGACCTAATACTTGCGAAACGGCTTACGTAGCACCTAAAAACGCAGCGATCTATTAACTTACTTGAAACCGATGAAAAAACACATTTCATATCTTTGCCATGTTTTGAACTACACGATTAAGATATACGTTTTTAAACATCCTTAAAGGGGCAATAGCACATTGGTCTAATATTTATTCGCTGAAAATTTCAATACTGACATAAAAAAAACAATTTGAAAATAACTTGTATGATCGGTTGCTGAGGGCGGGTCGTAAATAATAACGAAATATATGCATTATTTGTTTGTTATTTTTAATTACGACAAAGTTCACTGTGCGTTAGCGGTTATAAGTTGGTAGGGATGGTATATCTTTTCATTGTAAATACCCATCATTTATATAGTTTTTGCTATGGATAAATAAGGTGAACTGATCGGCTTGCTGTCCGCGGCAAAAGGTTTGTGAAACTCGTTAGTAATAACCATATAATCAATATATATATATATATATAAAAAGAGTCAATTGTTATAACATATCTTGTAGAGATGGTTTTTAAAGTTTTTGAGGGTTGGGGAATGCTTTAGTTCATCAGGGAGAGAATTCCATTTCACTAATGTAATCTTTTGGAATGATTTATGTCCAAACGACTTGAGTTTCCACTTTGGAACACACAGTAAATTAGAGGAGGATGAACGGAGAGTCCTTGTTGGAATATAGGGCAATAATAGTTCTTGAAGATAATGTGGAGCAATGCCATGTACACATTGATAAGCACGTGTGAGTATTTTATAGTCAATGCGAGCTTCTACATAAGAGACATAAGGAGAGGAATGATCAAATATTTTAAAACATATATCGCTTATTCTCACAGTACTAAAATCATCTTGAACACATTTTTATTTTCATTTCATACAAAATTCGTCAAATTCTTTTAAATAATATCTCTCCTCCGTTTGAAAAATGATATTAATTTTATCTACATTGCCTTTTACACTGTCAACTATACATTCACACACAGTGAGATTAAACAATAATACTTATCTATCCATTTATTTGCAAAAAAAGTCTCCCATTCCATACATAGCTCTAATACATAAAAGTAATGCGCTACAATTTATAAGAAAAAAAGCAAACATATTTACCTTATCGTAAAATGCTTGTTATCTGTCGGAAGGCCTCAGCGGAAATTGTTATTTATTTCCTAACAAGGGAGCTCTTTATATATACCGTTTACTTGTTTATCGCTCCGGTCAACATCCAATGAGTGTCCTTTATTTCTGACTCACAAATCAACCAATCAAAACTCGCGAACCAATGACGACATGTCTGTATTGTAAACAGAATGTTTTCATCAATTTAACATAAAATAAATATTGACGCACATATAAATTAACATTTAAGTATTACTCAGACTATGGAACGCAGGTGCAGTCAATATATTAAATTGACCCCCCCTGGCCAAGGAAAATCGTGAAATGACAATAATACTAGTGATAATAATCTTATCGATATCAACGATTTGGAAACTAATAGAGGAAAGGATATACCATCCTCGCTCTTCACGTTGGGAATGGACTGGGTTTCGTTTGCGAGTGATGGAGCAAGCGCCCCAGGGTGAATAACCACGCATTCGTTAGCTTTTAGTAGCTTTAAATTCAGAGTCCTTTTCTAACAGTTCTTAATGGTCACTCACTTGACCATGGGCTACTTAAAGCCGTGTCCGACTGTCGTCTGCATTGTCATAACCAGCGTGCTTTTACTTCAACTATTCTCTTCCATTTTGACACAAAGATTTTGAACGAGCCACCTTGTAAGAATAAGTAATGAAAAGCTTGGTAGAATAATGCTTTTAGGACATTTACAAGTTTTTAACAGTATATTAACTTACATTGCTACATAGTAATAAAAACATATGAATTTGTAAAAAGGATTTTGTGTTACACATTAATGCAATAAGAATGCCGTATTTTAATAGAGTTTTTATAAATAGTCGTACCTCTTATGGTGTATATTTCGATTTGAAAAACGATATATAAAATATTTGTCATTACATTTACACATTTAAGATGATGTCACGCGGTGACAATATGTTTTGAATTCTGAATTATGCTGAGGAGTGTCAGAGAAGTTAGACACAATAATGTCACTCGCCTGGTTAATAAAAACGAGTTTATTAACACTAATGTACACATGTGCTTTACAGTCTTGAAAAACGTAAGTTTGTCCTTTTCTATAGATGAAAAGTTCTTTTTTCAATAAAGTGTTGGAATCAAATGTTAATGGGTATCTTAAGGTAAAGTGAACTTTTCATATTCGATCTTGGAATATATCAACAACTTAATTCTCGTCGCAGTCGCACGGTATCCTACACAAAGAAAATCTCACAAATCAAAAATAAATGTTTCTTATTATTACAAAACATTGTATTTTAATCACAAGAAGCAATTTTTAAAACGAATATACCATTTTAGCTGTGCGAATACAGTTACATTTCCCGATCTCCTATTATTAAAAGGTGTTCACACAAAAACGGCCCATGGTCGTTTTTGCTTGAGAACTAATTATTTCCTCTAAGGCTTTGGATGATCGGCTTGAGTAATGACATGATTTTACTCAATGACTCAAACTAAAGGGGAAATGTGAGGAAATGAATCTTTCAAAAAACCATTCCACTGCCCCTTGAGGAATATTGGTTTCGATGATAGACCGTCAATTTTACATCACCTAATGTAAGGTAAACACTGGGAGATGAATAATGCCTGAATTGACCTCAATGAATAAATGACCTTTGAATGAATATGTATGTATTGATAAATTTTAACATAAACTGAAGTTTGAAGCTAAATGATTAAAGGGCAATATGATAAACCATCGGATACAACCTTTCCATAAATTGGTCAGAATCATTAATGGTTTCTTTAGTACCAACTATGCCATCTACATTTAAGATTGTAAGGCTATGAAATAGTATTTGTTTTAAAACGTTTAAGTTGAGAGCTTGCTGTCTAACTTAATATCTTTATCATAGTTAACCCATTCCTGTTATCAATGTTTGAAATGATTGATATTTCAAATGCAAATGCCCTTAATGGATCTTACTGTACTTTGATAAAATTGTAATGGTTTTAATAACACATGAACGCGGTCCTCAGTGGCCCGGAGAATCAGTCACCGATTGTAGATCTATAAATTGCTATCTTTTTTAAAAGAATCTTCCTTTCTTAACATTTTAATATACATGGTTTTACAGGAATACATAGAATCTACATTGTCTAAAACCAATACACCTTTTTCTACAGACATTATTATACAGGCTAGTGGTCATCAGGTAAAGTGGTAGGATATGTCCATATCAACTTCAAAACCTTTGGTCTACAGTTAGGTAGAAACAACTCCTGTTTTTTTACCCTAACTAATCCAACAGATATGCCTTCAACTTTGCTGTCATACATGTAGAACATTTCGATTCTATGTCCATTACAAAAGATTCATAGAGACCTCGCTCTTCTGTTCCAAATTGATGTAATACAAAAATTGTCATGATTTCAAAAATACACAATTGCATTTTTTTAAATTCAGGATACAGTTATTTATGCATTTATTTATTCCATTATCATTGTGCCAATGGTGTATACTAGAGTAAACGTAATTACTACGGTCATATAATTTGTAATGTATATATTTGTATATTTTATATTTGTCTCAGAACCATTGTCAATGCAAAAAGTCACACTTTTCGATTTAAATGTAGTCATAAGATAATAGTCGTTAAAAGAGAAAGATGCTGGGGTTTTTTCTATTCCAATTGGTCCAAAATGCATCTACACTGGTTATTAAGAAATGTGAAAGGTTTATCATTTTAACCATAAGTAAGTATGTGTATTTCACTTATCAAAGCATAAAACCTACCTTTAAACAAAACTAATCCACTCCGTGAGTTGATGGAGTCATGTATGCCAAACATAATCAATGGTGTCCTTTGATAGCGAAGTTTCGACCAAAAGACACATTTGAAAGCTTATTGGTTTTTTACAGTGACAATATGAAGGTAGAACGTCAAACGTAATTTTGGAGACTTATCTAAAACAGCCAGGTGGGCAGTTAGGAGTTGATGGTGTTTGTTAGGTTATATAACTTGTATCCATGTATATTGGACGTGATATCTACACCTCTGTGCTTTTATAAGGTTGTTTTTAGGTTTTCATGGAAAACCAGCATTTGTCATATATATGTCTTTTGGACATGAAAAGTTAAGATGTTTTAATTTTATATCACCAGATATGAAATTTAGGTTCGCATCAAAGGTAAATGATATGTTATGAAAACCACGGAGTGTTTCTTTAATGTGAATCGTTTCTTTGGCCGGTTATGTAGCTTGCAAAATGATGCATTTGCTGTGAAGGAGATCAGGGTATTTGAAGGAGTTCTGGGGTAACTATTTGTCTTATAACATTGAGCTTTAATTTTGTAGCAATATCATTGTACTATGTTTTCTCTAATCTGTCTTATGATAAGTTAATTTTGTGTTTAAAGATATTTTATGGAAATAATTTAAATACGAACAGTATATTCCTCTTTCTTTCCTTTTCGTTTTCTAGTTCTAGCACACAACCCATGTCCTTACTCAAAGTTGGTCTCCTTCGTAGACCATTTCTGGACTTTCAAAAACGTACAGAAACCAATACTATAAAGTTAGAGTTAAACTGCCAATGACATGCTAACTTACCAGACTTCTGAAGGCTTCTTTATAATAATTTATATCTGTTCAGTCTCGTGACAACCTTACCTCATATAGTTACAACCAAACATGCAAAAGAAGGTACTTATAGTTTAACCATGAACCATTTTCTTTATTTCAACAACGAAAACCGAAATAATGTTAGCAGGAAGGTTATCCATTAATTTTGAATAATTATGATAGGTCCCGATTATTACCGTTAAAAATTATACTGACTTCTGGTCATCTTGGCAATTGATAAGACGCCATCACTTTTTGTGATTATTTCATTATCATGTATAAAAACAAACAAAAGATACAATTAATCAATAACAATTATATTTAAAGTGGTATCAAGCAGGGTGGCTGTATCAGTGCCGGGTTTTTTTCTTAGAAAAATGAAAAAGCTTTAAGTAATTGATTGTACATGCACATAAAGTACCCAAAATGAACAATGATAACTCATTCAAATCTCGAAATATTTTCCATATGTCAACGATGACCGAGAAAAAGTATAGTTGGCGTTTTAATCTTGAATCATTCAAAAGCTGATGGACCTGTGGTCATTATAATGAATGGTCTGAAATGAAAGGTCTGCACATTACCTGGTTCAAACGAAGTTCAAAGTGTCTAAGGAACAATCTTAATTTTTTAAAGGATATGAGTTTATATGGTATCCTAAAAACACTGAGTGGTGTCAGGGCGAGATGTCTGCTATTTGTGTGCAAATCCTTACGGTTTGAAGATATTTTATTTAAAATCTTTGATGCTATGGGTTCCTTTTCGAGGCATTATCAATAAAAGCACGTTGTAGTATATCTATTAATAGTAATAGCTTTGATAAAACGTTAAATCTTGACTTTGTGGATTCAATATACCCATTGCTCCATTACCCAGGTTAAACCCAGGCTTACATATAAGTGGCTTTAAGATAATGTCCAACTGTACTTTTCACCAGGTACCCCTTTACATTGTGGGGGTAGCCACATATTTTAAAGCAAGTCACTTATCTACAGTTGAAGTCTCAAGTCTCGCTACTAATCTCTCTGTGTGAGGCAGATAGTCGCCCTATTCTCTCCACCTATCAAGTAGTGTCACCCAGTGACTCCCATCCATCCAGAGAGCCGCGTCTATTGTTGCTGAACTTCACTGATTGCGGTCACAGCTTTGCCCTTGATAACATCTAAATGAAAACGCTAATCAAATGACATTTTTTAATTGACAAAAACGAAAAGAGATAGACTGAACTATTCATTTGTAAAAAGTATGTACTTAAATACCTATTTTTTTAAATGAATAACTGCAGGTAGACGAAGTTTTTATCCCAATGTTGCTAAATTACATGTACTATGATATCTTTGTTCCATCAGATGTTTTGAAAATCGGGGACAAAA